>JAOSBN010000006.1:20390893-20407501 GCA_027563595.1 Erythroxylum suave
TAAATAGGCTTAAGCTCTGTGGAGCTAGCACTTCATGCTTAACCCTCTCTGTAAGAGTTATAGAGTTCTCTCAACTCGTTCTATAGATACTGTTAGAGGCTAGACATTTGTGCGGCTACAGTGGTTAAGACAGATCGGTTTTGGGAACGGTTCAAGGGATACGACAAGATGAAGATCAAGCTTCCGAATAAGGTACGTTAAATTTCCGCTTTATTATGATTTGTATTAATCATTTATAGAATTACATAAATATTATTTTTTGGGAAATCAAAAGTCACGAAAAAGTCTCGTGACTATTCCACCGTAGTCAGGATTGGATCTTGACCCAATTTCCCAACATAATTTAGCATCTATCAATACAGTTTATTCGATAACAATAAGAGATGATTTCTGTCTCGGGTTGTGATATAGCCTAAGCCAAGACTCAATTTGAATCCAGATTTAGAAATTCTTAGAGATAGAATTAAAAATTGATTTCTTTAGAAAAATTGTATCCCTATGTATCTGTTTTACTCCAAATCAACAATCATTCAATTTAGATAATTATAGAACAAGTTTTGTGTAAAATACAGAAGCATAATTAGTGAACATTGCTACATTTTCCGACACCCATCTTCCAATTTTCCAGATTTTACACCTAACACAACTTATACAACGATCACTTTTCCTACTTCATTACTCTTCATTCTTAACTCCATTTTGACTAAATATCATCCATAAACAAATTATAGTCCATGATTGATCATGAACACAAATAACAGAACATACACATATATACACATTCATCATCAACTTCATATACATATTCAACTTCTTTTCCATTTTCATTTCACTTCTAGCTATCACCTTAATTCTTCTCATCTCAAGATACCACATTACTCGCTTTCTTTATCCCTAGACTCCTTTTATTTCATTACAAAAAAACCTAAGGAGATTCACATTAATTCATCAAGAAAACATAACAAAAACCCATTATGTATCCAGTATTTCTACACTTTTTCCTACATCGAGTATGCAACTTCAAGTCAAAATTTGAAACTCTTAAAGACAGAATTTGAATTCGATTTCCCCATGAAAAATGTAGTAATATGTCTCTAATTTGATCTAGATTAAGAATTGTCTCATTTGGATAACTACATAACAAGTTATGGCTAAAAGACAAAAGCTTAATCAGTGGAAATGTTATAACTACCATTTTCCAGCACCCTCTTCATCACCATTTAGTCTCTTAATCCTTCCTTAAAATAACTCATAAATACCATTAATACATTAAAACAAAACATACGTCTATTTAATGCAACATCAACATTACACAAATCTCAACTCCTCTATCATGATCAGTTAGCACTAAACTATCATTATAAACACTTCATTTGGCAAAACCATGAAGATTAACAATCTACTTGATTTCTCTTCAATGTCTTCAAACACAACAAGAAGGCCTAACTTCCCATGTCACTCACGTACACCATGATGGAGGTTGAGGGGTTGTATCTTTAGTGAGAAATGAAGAAGAGAGCAAGATAAGAGTAGCAAATGAAGGAAAAGAATAAGTTTCACTTTGATTTAGAGATGAAGAAAGTGTCGTGGAGATGAGAACAAAATGAAGAAGATAAAGAGTGATTAATGAAAAGAAGAGAAGAAGAAACAAGATACAAAGCAATTAAATGGTCTTCCAATTAATAAAGCTATCGTGAGTTTTAAGACATGGCTTGGCAAGTGACATTTGTCACTTGCCACTTGTCAACTCCTTTTAGGTTCGCTTAGGTTCTCTCATTTAATTTGTTGTCCAATCAACTCCAATTTCTACTCCAATTGTCTCCAAATTTCAATGACATATATCATTAAACCCAAATGTCATTTATAAAAATTTTCACTACCATTTGAATCTTAGTTCTCCTAATATTTGTCAATTGTCCTGTCACTTGGCATTTTTCCTAGTCCAAAAATTTCCTAAAATTCACCAAAAATTCTAAATCACCAAATACAATCTCCAAAGCAGTTTTCAACATATAAAAATCACAATTCTCAATAAAAATCACTTTTCACATATATAAATCAGTTATACCCAAAAATTGTCAATGAATGCATGTACAATTATTTTTATGTGCAAAAATTCAATATTCACGTGTATGTGCATGTCATATTATGCATAAGCGAGAAATGCACTTTCTAATTTCTTAATAATCTCTCATATTTACTATTTTGGCCTCAACATGGGTAATGGTATGTTACAGAATTTGAATTAGATGTCTTCATGAAAAATGTAGCCATATGTCTCTAATTTAATTCAAATAAAAAAAACATCTTATATGGTTATCTACATAATAAGTTATGGCTAAATTACTAATGCATAATTAGTGGAAAATGTCACAGTTAACATTTTTCTAGCACACTTAAAACACCATTTACTCTGTTAATGCAACATTATATCATTCCATAATCTATTATCCATCAAAACACCAAGGCAAGACATGAATCTACCCATATTTCTCATTCATGTTTTAGCATATACCCATCCTCATTTTATGAACATTTAACCTCTAACTATCATCAAAACATGTTTCATTCATCAAAGCCATAAAGATTAATAAGTTACTTACTTGATTAAACCAAAGCTTCTTCAATCACCATGAAACCCCAACTCCTCCAACATCCACGAAAATCAACTTTCAAGGTGAAATTGGTTGGGTTGTTTAGCAACAAGAAGAAGATAGCTAGAAGTTATGCTGCTAGCAACGGAAGAAAGCAAGGTTCCATTTGATGCTTGGAGAAGAGAGTGTCGTGAGTGAAGAAGAGAGAAAGATAAAGAAAATGAAAAGGATGGAGAAATGAAGCATATGTCGTGAATGGTCAAATGAAAGACCATGAAATGTTCTTTGATTTGGTATTAAAAAAATAGTAAGTGGTGAGTGGTAGTGGCACTTGTTACTTTCCTATGGTCCCACTTTTGGTCTTTTAATCTACTAGTCCATTTATCTCCAATTTCAACCTAATTTTCTCCCAAATTTTCAATGACACTTGTCATTAAATCCTAATGTCTAATTTCTACTACCATTCATCAATTGTTCTGCCACTTGACATTTTTCCTAGTTCAAAAATAACCTTAATTTCATAATTTTCCCAAGTTTTTACTAAAAATAACTAAAAATTCTTAGTAAAAAAATATACTCTTCAAATCAATTCTTAACACATACAATTCACAATTCCAAAATAATTACATTTATAGATCATTTGTACCCAAAAATGTCAATGAATGCATGTTCAATCATTTTAGTGTGCAAAAATCAATATTCACATGTGTGTATGATAACATTATGCATGAGCATGAAATGCATTTTTCTAAACTCTCATTGTTGCTTTCTCAATTACAAAAATCTAGGGTTCTAACCTTTAGTATGGAAATGGGATGTTACATTCTGTCACGATCGTAGGGAGGGGCAGCACTTAAGAAGGAGAAAATGTTGATTTTACCCAATTGTTGGACTATATAAGGTTAAGGCTCTTAATAATGGTTTAATTGAACTTCATTAAGGTTGAAAATGAATCTAGATGGTGTTAGATTAATTGAATAAAAGTTAATTTAGTTATGGACTATTAATTGAGGTAATAACTTAAAGAATGTGTGATTATTAATA
Source organism: Erythroxylum suave (assembly GCA_027563595.1). Lineage (NCBI taxonomy): Eukaryota > Viridiplantae > Streptophyta > Magnoliopsida > Malpighiales > Erythroxylaceae > Erythroxylum > Erythroxylum suave. The sequence goes on from JAOSBN010000006.1 coordinate 20,394,532, forward strand.
ATGTGACTAATGTCTAAATGTATGGTATGCTCAATGTGAAAGTGTTCTTAAGAATACAGATGTATTCCAAGGGTTTTATATGATGTGAATTGGATATAGATGTTTGTGAATTGGGAATTTCTATGATGTTGTATAGTGACTTAATGTTTCAATGATATATTGATGCAAATGCTTGTGTTTATAAGGTATATTGAGTTTGATCAAAAGGGAGAGAATATGTTCAATTTAAGAAAAATGTAATAAAGACATATGTTAAATACTATATTATTTGCTTGTGATTTTGATATCTGAAATTGATTGTTTTAAAACTATTAAGTCCTAATCGTGGGTAAATAGGCACGCCCAGAAGGGTCTGCAACTATTGTGACTCTTCAGTGTCTTCTAATATTGATACCAATCATAGGTATCTTTTATTCTGGTCCCGTTACCCACTTCTATAAAAAGGATTAACAGGCTAACATGTTTTTTATTTTGATACATTTTTAATTTTGATATAAACAAATTCTGATCTGATACAAGATAAGCTCTTATTTGATACAAAACATGTTCTGATCTAATAGAAGACAAATTTTGATCTAAAAGGATTATATCCTGTTCTAATATTCAATTATGATACCTGTACATTCTATTCTGATATTTATGAGTTTTGTTCTGATGCAAGAATGTTCTATATTGATGAATCATATTTTTCTTTGAGACATACTATTTGGATTACTCTGTAATATGAACAATTAAAGACTGTTGTGATATAATTTGAATTTGTATATTCGAATGTTAGACAACTGTTAGAAACAATCGTGATTATACATTATGTTTAGTTATTCCCCACTAAGCTTTATGACGATGGTTTTGCCTCCATGTAGGTTCTCATAAAAAGACTTAAGGCTGGGACAGCCATAGTGGCCAATAAAGGACTTAATATGTTTAGAAGATGTTTTGTTAAAGTTGTTTTGAGTTGTATCTAATAAGATAAGAAATTTTGTATTTTGTATGAATGGTTTGTAAGAACTATAATATAGGATGGATTTGGATTTAAGGCATGTATATGTAAAGGACAATGTGTATTACCTTTTGTACATACCAATTAATATTCCAACAACCGAAAGAATTATTATGTTCTGTGTATCCTTCTAGGGGGTATGTGGGTGTTACATTATGTAAGGCCTAAAGAATTGTTAAAATGAAAATAAAAATGAATAGAAAAGTAAATACGTGAAGATGATTAACAAAATATTAAAATTTAAAATTAACATAAATGAAGTCGAATATTAAGCACCACCAAATTCACAATGGGAAAGCACATAAGAAAAATTACAAAATTATGAGAAATGGATTTATCCTATCATTATTGCTAACCTAATCACTTTTGTTTTAATGTGGTGTCACGATCAAAGGGTGGATTACTCTCTCTCGAGTTATAATCACTAAGCTCTAATTGATAAACTCCAATTAAGTTGCTTTACTGAACATCTAATCTCTCGATTAATAATCAGCCTACAACCTAATTAGATTTTAAGCATTCTATTAAACAATCGAGTCCTCACACGAGATCTCTCCCTATATAATTACCGATTTGTTTATTTACCTGATCTATTAGGTCAATTAACTCTCATTAACTAACCCAATCATTTTGCATTCATTTCACTCTCTTGATGTATTACCAAAGCATAAAGTTATAATAAACAATCACAACAAACAATTGAACTAATACAAAAAAAAACTTGATTAACGTTGAATCAAGTTTAAATCCCTAAAGAAAAGTTAGAACATCATCACCAATCCTAAATCCATCAACATTATCATATCCATCTTACACATTCAAAGAAAAGAAATAACAAGATGAAAAGAAAATGTCCCTTAGACAAGATCGGGATGGTTTGGGAAAGTAGCAATAGCAGAAGCAAGCTCCTCTATAACACCCCATTATCTTATGATCGGGGTTAGAATCGTAGGATACTATATATGAGAGTTTATTGAGAATTTAGAAGTGCATTTATGCATTATATGGCATACACATACACGTGAATAATGTTGTCACTCATGAAAATAATTGTTTGTGCATTCATTGACATTTTCTGGATATAAGTGATTTTAATGTGATTAAAATGTGAATTATGGATTATTTGTCTTGAAAATTAAATTATAGTGTATTAGAATTAATTTCTCATTTTTGGTGATATTTAAGATAATTTAGGAAATTTTCTGAAAATTTGGGATATTTTGGACTAGGAAAAATGTAGAAATAAAAGAAAAATAGATGTGTGACAAACAGACTAGTAAATGTGTGACAATTGGTCAAATTACTATATGACAAGTGGAGCAATTAGTAAGTGACACATGGATTAACCAAATATACATGTAAAGGTGACACATAGCAATGTATCTTGGAGACACCTAAGTCACGTTTTCTGTTAGGCAAGAGAGTTCTGCAGCTCATTGTTTTGTCTCCACCGAAACCACCATCTTCCTTCTTGCTTTTCATCACTTAAACATTTAACTTCTAAATTTGTTTGTGTTATTGTCCATCCATCACTGAAATACATACATGTTCAATCTTGTGTTTAGCTTTTGATAAATTCATCAATGACATACCTTACAAAATCATCATTTTAGCTATTTGGGGTCTTCGGTTATCATTCTCATCCTCTCATAACTTCTGAAATTTTGCTAAAGAGAGGGAAGTGTAAATCAAGTGATGCTTTAAGTTGTATGGGTTGTGTAAATGACTTTCTGTTAAGTTTTTAATGTTTATAAATGGATGCACGCATGAGTGGTGTTTTAGGAAAAAGAGTTTCAGAGATTTAAGTAAAATGAAAATGTGCAGAAAGTGTGATGAAGGATTATGGAAATTGGAGTTACATAAAGTGTGCTGGAGTGTGTTATATACAATGTTTTACTGAACATACATTTGTATTTAGGACATAACTTAATCTATGAATATCTAAATTGGACGAATTTTAATTTAAAGTAAACTAGAAACATATGGCTACATTGTTAATGGAAGAATTGAATTTGAATTCTATATTTAAGAGTCTTAAATTTTGGCTTGAAGTTGAGGATTGTGTTCTATAGAAGTATGAGAATAATCTGTAGCTTTTTTATTATGAATTGCATGATACTGAACCAAAATGCACAAAATTGATGTCATTAGACACTTAAGACATTGTGGAACATTTTATTAGAAGAAGGTGTTGTCTAAATACCTTATTGTCTAGGTCATAATGATCATACAAATTTGACCTAAAATCTACTTAAGAAAATCTGGAAAAAATTGCATAACATATGATATGGAAAAGTATAGAATAGGTACTATTTTAGGGTTTATGAACAACCATGAATTGCTGAATTGTGTATTCATATTACTGAATTGAAACTGAAGTAAAAATGAACAAGTCATCATATGTAATGATGGAATTTTGATAATGAAGTGTTTGATAAAATGAATATGATGTTATGGAAAAAGGATAGGTTTCATTAATGATATTATATAGTTGAAGAGGTCTAAACAATTGATTAGAGTTTGATAATTTCAATCAACCAAATTGGTATGGAATGAGTACAGAATGATGTTGTGTTTGTGGTAAATTAATATAGAAAATTAGAGTGAACTTGGTGTTAAAATGTATATGAGTTTCGAATAAATAGAAGAAAGGAGGAAGATAAACGCAACAGGTCGCAATCATGCAGGTGAAAAAGATGAAAGTCACAATTGTGACGAAATGATGAAAGTCACGATCATGCTACCGAAAAAGAGGGAAGTGGTGATCGTGCACTTTGCACAATCATGACCCGAGAAGAAATGCAAAGGGTGTTTTTTAATTTTTTTAAGTGATTTTTCGGCTAATCAAGGCTAGGATGTTTCCATATGAAGTATTAAGATTTAAATGACTTCTTAAATGAATTTAATTGATGTTGAATGAAAGGATTAAATAGAGAAAAGGGTAATAAGGATTAAAAGAATGTTTTGAAGGCGTTGTAAATTGTTTATAAAGAGTATTAAAGAAACATACCTGAGAAATTGTCAATGAACATGCATAATACATGATACATTCATAAATGTATTTATGATTGATTATTCATATAGAAATGCACATGAATGACATATAAATGTATGTGATTGCATATAAAGGAACATGAGTGACTGCTTCTAGAGATCGTCGGGACTTCACGGCAATTAGATTAAAGGAGCATTTGTGAGTCAACCTATACGATCTTCCTAGGATTGATTGATTCTGTTTAACTTTGAATTATTGAACTATTTGTGATCTATATATGAATTTTAGACTTTAAAGGTCCGAGGAGTTTGATATTCGGGAATTTATTAGAAGTGTTCTATTTACATCTAAAATTTGAATAATATCTGTTTGGTACAGAACTCTAATTGACTTATGAATACACAACGAAAGTTAAATTCCTAACTAAGGTCTGATGAATATAAGATTCTCTTTGTGCATCTTAAGCAAATGCTAATTATGGCATATTCTGTTATCTGATGCATTTTATTAAATGCATGATCAGTTAAAAGCGTTGTGATCAAGTAGCCAATCCAAACGAGTTTTAAGCTCAGATTTCTGCATATAGAGCTTTACTCTATAATTTCTTTATCTGACTGAGCCCAATGGGCCAGTATCTATATCTGTATCTGAAAGGTACTCGGTCAAAATAAATAATAATGAATCTGGAGTCTCATATGCATCTGCATTTGTATAGTTATGGTTATGAAATATATGCTTATGAAATCTTTTCTAAAGTTGTGATGTTAAAGTGATATGCCATGATAATATGATTGACTGAGTTGTATAAGTTCTGAAAGAATGTATATGTGATGTGAATGATTGGATTGTGCAAATTCTAAAAGAATGCATGTGATGTGTATGATATTCATTATGTCTTAATATGATGGAACCTTTGTGAAATTGGTTAGTTATATGATATTGTGTGTTTTCCTGGAGTGAGATCATCAATGATGGTTCACTCATTGAGTTGGCAAAACTCATTAAAAATTGCAATGTGGCTTTTCAGGTACGAGACAGGAGTCCTAGATTCCTAAGATTCTCTAAAAGAATATTTTGGATTAAGATATGGCCCAAAGGGCTGTCAGCTGGCATTTGAGGAGTTGTAGTTGTTTCTATGTAGTTTATCTATATCATATAGAATTTATGCATAAGGGATGTAAAACTTGCTCATATTCGGTTTGTAAATATTGGTTTTAATGACTACAATGTAAACTTTTATGAATGAATGCAATGAGGAGTTGAGATTTTTAAGTATCATGTTTTCTTTATGATGTCATTTATGAGATTAGGTTTGATCTAACATACCACTGTCATAGGATATGTACTTGAATATCCTTTGGATGTTCGGTTATATACTCTATAGAAGTGGGATGTGACATCCTCTCTCCTTTCCTTCCGCTTCCCTCTCTTCTTCTTGGATTTTTCCCAAAGTGGCAGAAGTTGGAGCTACCTTTTAGGTCTTCATTCTTTTCTTTATATAAATTTTCCATTTATAACAAACATTAGTGTTTACCTGAGCCTAAAGTCTAAAATATCCCTCAAAAAGTAGCATTTTAGAAGTTGGCTTGTGTTTGCTGTCGCACAGGCAATGATCATGGCCCATAGTGCCATGATCATGGAACTCAACTTTTCCTCCCATATGCCACAATCGTGGCAGACCACCATCACGATCATAGCCCTGGGCCTTGCTCTGGGTTTCCTCTAAATTCTCTTCATTCTTCAATATTTGATCTAAAACACTAACACATTAAGACACCTCAAATACTCAAAATCTAAGCTTAATAACATGCTCTAACCCATCAAATACTCAAAATACAAATATCTAACTAAATAAAATAATCCTAACCTAAACATGCTCTAATCATTCAATTGAACAACTAAACTACCCACTAAAATACCATGCAAACTATAACTATCAATTGCCACTCCAGTCTGCTCTAAGTTACATTTACCTTTCCATCTTATTATTTCTTTCATTTTAATGCATAAGATGAATATGATGATGACGGATTTGGGCTTAAGGATGTTCTAAACTCTTTTAGGGATTTATTCTTAAATTAATGTTAATTTGATTACTTTTGATATTAATGAGTTGGATTTCTTGATTGTTTATTGTATTTGCATGCTTCAGTATAAAATCGAGAGAGTGCACAGATAGTAAAATGATTAGAATGAATAATGAGAGTTAAACAATCTAATAGATCACATAAACAATCAAATCAGTAATTTATACAAAGAGAGATCTCATATAAAGACTCGATTGTCTATTAGAGTGCTTAGGATCTAATTGGATGAGTGGGTTATTTGCTAATTAAGAGATTGCTAATTAAGTAGTCACCCTTTGAACTTCTAGGACTGATACTAAATTAACTCAAAAGTGATTAAGGCATTAGATGATAGGATGAATCCCCTTTTCTTATAATTAGTTAATCTTCCTTATGTGACAATTCAATTGTTAATTGGTTGTGCTTATTTTTTATGTCTTGTGTTAATTTTACAATTTCACTTTCAATCTATCATATTCAATTGTTTAATTTTCTGCTCATTTTTTATTTTCATTTTAATTACACTTTTAGGCCTTAGATAAATTAGTATTCGATTCGTTCATTAATTCCTAGTGAGATCGACACCTTATATACTATACTACAACGAGTGCACATGTGGAATATTGAGGGTTTTATATAATTAAAACTTGCATAATAGCAACATACTCAATTCACCGATTCAATTTAACTTTAGGACGAAAAACCAAACGAACAACTTTCAAAACAAATATATTTCCTCCTTGATACTTTTATTCAATCATTTTCTTCATCATTATTTTTTATTTTATTTTTCTCTTCTCTTCTTTTTTTCTATTTTTTAATTAAAAATGAAAAAAGCTACATTAACATGGGAATTTCATTGATATGACATAAAATAACAACTCAATAATTATAACTATTCCGCACATATGCATACCCCCCCACACTTATACTCTTGTACATCCACTATCATTAATAATCAACAAATGATCCACTAGCTTATTTAAGGATTGCGTAGGACATTTGGTTAAGTTTAAAGCATGTAATGTAGTTAACACAAAAAGGAAAGGCAATTAAACTTAAGGGGGCTTAACAAAGGAAACATTATATCAATAGTTAGGTTATTTGGCTAATGTAGCTTATGAAGCAAAGAATGGCTATATAATTTCCATGTTCATACATATGATAAAAATGTTGTCTCGAATAAAAAATCAAAGCAAAGTCAAGATGTAAATGTCAAGAAAGTCACACATAAACAAAAGACAATGAGACTGATATGGATGTGTTAGTCTTATAAGGCTCAAAATCTCACTAGCTTTTGTCTATCACTAATCACTACTCTTTTAAAGATAATGCATATTGACCAATTACAAGAGCAAAAGTACATGTTAAAGTTTCCATGATTTTTTCTAGTCAATTCACACTCTAATTATGACTATATAGTCTTAAAAGTAATAGAAAAAAGAGAAAATGTTTGATTTTGAAAACGCCTAAAAAGCCACATAAGCAATAATTAAGCTCAAAATTAGGATAAAATTTGATAACCCCACTTCACACTTAAAACTTACTTTTTCCCCAATGTAACATCAAATGTAAAAAATGGAGAATTTAGTGAAAATAGCAAATACGAAAATAAATAAAAAGAAATCAACTTCCTTTGGGTTGCCTCCTAAGTAGTGCCTTTGTTTACTGTCCTTGGCTCGACTCCATGTTGCCCTCATCAAGTTACAAAATTTTGATCCCTAAAAATCACGACTTTGGCATTTTCTAGTTAACCTTCATCAAAATAAGGCTTGAGTCAGTGACCACCTATATGCAATGTCTTCCCTGTTTCTAAACTTTTAATCTCTACTACACCATAAGGAAAAACATCAGCTATAATAAAAGGATCAACTCAATAAGGATGACATTTATGTAGAAACAATTTATATTTAGCACAATAAAGGAGCACTTTTTGACCAATGGTAAAGATTTTTCATGAGACATTAAAAGCTTTGGTCTTCTCTTTTATGGAAATTACTTTTTGTTTATTTGTATGCTTTTGCTTACAATATTCTTGTTCTGAAAGGTCAATCACATTAATTGAAAAAATAGAGTGGTCATTATGGGAGTGCATATTAACATCAAAAATATTGAAACAAGTAGCTTCCCCATCGAATTCCATTATAAGGTTACCTTTAGGAACATCTATCTTAGTTTGGGTCATGTTCAGAACAGCCTCCCTAGTAAGATAGGTATTGGGTTATGGGAAGTTTCATCATTCATGTCAACCATAAAAAGTCAGAAGGAAATATTAGCTCATTTACCTGCATAAGCACATCCTCAATCACCCTATTTGGGTAAGCATTAGAATGATCAACCAATTGTATGGTAACACTAGTTTCTTTTAATGGTCCTAAATTTAAAGAAGTGTACATGGAATGAGGCATAACATTAATCAATGCTCCTAAATCTAGCATGGATTGCTTAATCTTAGTGTTACCAATTTTGCAAGGAATAGTAAACATGCCTAGGTCCTTACACTTAGGAGGTATTTTCTTTTTAAAAACTGTAGAAACAATTTCACCTATCCTAATCCTTTCATTACCTCTTAACTTTTGCTTGTTCATACACAATTCCTTAAGGAATTTCATGTACTTTGGCATTTTCTTGATCTCTTCTAACAATGGATGTTCAACTCAACCTTCCGAAAGGTCTCCTAGATCTCTTTATCCTTATCCTCCTTATTTTACTTTGCTAAACTTCTAGTAAAAGGCAGAGGATTAGTCTTTTCAACAATTAGAAATTCAATATTTACCTTTGAGCTTAATGGCCTATCCCTTGCTCCTTCGAGCTCCCTTTCAATGTCTTCTTCAGTAGCCATCATTTTGAGTAATTTTTAGGGTCCTCAAGCTTCTTACTACTCCTAAAGGTGATTGCACTATCATTCTTCATATTCGTCTCTAGTTGTCCTCCACTTTGTGACTCTAGATGATCCTTAGTACCTTTTGATCCATCTGATGAAGAAGCTTATAGTCTTGGTTGGAATTATTATACTCCTTATGGCCGATTTGGGAAGTAGTTCTACTACTTATTCCCCCTGTAATTCAAGTTGGGATGATCCCTCTAACTTGGGTTATACGTCTGGGAGTATGGGTGATATGTGCTTAATTGATTATGAATTTATTCTGTAACACTTAGTGATTAATGATATCAAAATGCTTAAGATACTCACTTTAGTTCATATGTGATTTTAGGCACAATTAGAAAGTGAAAAGGCTAAAGTGAGTCAAAAGCACTATATTTAAGCCATTTTCTAAAGATTCAAATTCACTTGTTGATCGAGCGTCATTAGCTAGTCAAAATAAAATAACTAGACTACTACTGTAGAGTGGTGAGTCTAGGTCAATCCCATAGAGAGTGTGTGTAAAGTTTATGAAATGAAATCAATCAGTGTTTAGGAAAAAGGGGGTTTTTGGATTTTTCAAAGAAGAAAATAAAATAAAAATAACTAATAAAAACAAATTAAAGAAAACATGCAATAAAATGATAAATGTGGAAAATTCAGTAGAGACCCGGTTCTTTAGTTCAATCTCAGCGTACACCCTGACTAAGCATATTTTATTAATTTGTTGTTCTTTAACCTCTCCTAGCAATTATTAATCGTGGGTTAATAATTAACCCAAGTTTTCCCTTAGGTTTTGTTTAATCAAGATACGATCGTTAATTAAACCTAAACACCGAACAACCTAGGATACGATCTCCAGATTGAATTAGGCAGTAGCATTATGAATTAGGAAAACCGATTAATCAAGGCAACAACCACATACGATGCATCATTTTACCTAGGTCATGTTATCCCTAATGATTACGAATCATTAGTCGCTACACATGAATTTCAACATAACAATTACGGATTATATCAAAATTCTAGCAATGGGTTTGAAATTAACAATTCAATGTACGCATTAAAATCATCAATTCACAATACCCAATGGGTTCATACACAAATAGCCGAATAATAACGAAAATTCGATTATCCAATCACAATACCCAAATCAATTAAAATAGTATAACACAATCAATTCCTAGTGAGAGAAAGAAACAACAAAAAAAATACTTAACCTGGGACATTGGCGTCGATATCACCTCAAAATTGGCGTCAGGATGTTTAGCCTTTCATAGGTATTTTTCAAAAAAATTATTTCAGCCCCATTCAATGTCCACCTAAAAGCCCCTTCTTTGCTCCTCACTGTTCAGCCACTGTTTTGTCTCTGCTTGTGCCTCTACTATAGCGCGCCTCTACTGTTCCTTCTCCATGCATCTGCTGTGCGCCTTCTCAACTATGCCCAGCTGAGCTGCAGCCTCCAGGCCAACACGTCACACCCGCAACCCAGCCAAGCCTTCCTGGCTCCTCGCATTTGCGCCTGCTGCTTAGCTGTTGATTCACAAGCAAAGATGAATAACTTTCAAAGATCATAACAAGAAATCAAGATTGCAAGCTTTTACTCATGATCAATCAACATTCATTATCTTTAAAAATTGAGCAATCTCATGGTAGACTTGGAAAATGTGTTTAATTAAAATATATCAGTGGGTACACTCAACACCATTCATGATCATGACAATCCATAACTTTGCATATCATTTCATTTCTCCACCACTAATGTTTACATGCAAAATCATGATTCAAAAGACTTTTCAAGGTTGTAATGTGGGCAAGGGTGAGATGAGATATATTTGGGTTAAATAGCACGAAAGCCATCAAAGCTAGTGAAACAAACTTAACACTCAATCAACAACTGGGTATCGTCAGTTATGACAAATGCAACATTGCTTTTAAACACATTTTTTTCATTCTTTTTTCTTTTTTCTTTTTTCTTTTTTCTTTTTCTTTTCCTTTTTTTTCTTTTCTTTCTTTTCCTTATATAAAAAAAATTAAAATAAACCACACCAACATGGGGATTTCAATGACAAGACCTAAAATAACATCCTAACATTATAACCAACCCTCACATATGTACACCCCCACACTTAGAATTTTGTATATCCACACACTCAACAATCACAAATGTTCCACTAGTTTTTTGACTTGGGTAGGACATTTTGTTAAGTTTAAAAGCATAAAATGTGGTTTATACAAAAAGAAAGGCTAAAGCTCAAAGGGGTTTATCAAGGGGAAAATCATGTCAATAGGATAGGTTATTTGGCTAATGTAGTTTATGAAAAACAAAGAATGCCTAATCATATCCATGTTAATGCATGTGATAAAAATGGGGTCTCGAATAGAAAATCAATGCAAAATCGGGACGTACATGTTATGAAGGTCACACATTATCAAAAGACAATGAGACTGATATAGATATGTCAATCAAATAAGGCTCAAAATCTCACCGGCTTTGTCTACTATTAGTCACTACTCTTCCAAAGATAATGCATATCGACCAATCACAAGAGCAAAAGTACATGCTAAAGTTGCTATGAAATTCTCTAGTCAATTCACACTCTAATCATGATTATATAATCCCAGAAGCAATAGAAAATGAGAAAATGTTTGTTTCATTTGTTTTATTCTTTCTATCGTTTTGATTGAAAACTTAAAAACAAGTAAAACAAATAAATTCAAAAACATACAAGCATAAAAAAAATAATGTGAAAATGTAAAGGAAAAGAAATTTACTTCCCTTGGGTTGCCTCCCAAGAAGTGCCTTTTGTTTAGGGTCGCTGGCTCGACTCCTTCTTCTCCTCACGTGACAAAATTGTGATCTTCATGTATCACATGCGGCTCCTCTATGTGAGGTAGTTCCGGATAGGGCTTTAGTTGATCATCATCCTCATTCAACATCTTCCCTATCCTTAGCTTCTCAATTTCAACCGAGTCCATACATTCTGGAAATATTTCAAACGTCTCTTCACCTTTTCTTCATCATTCAATTCTTTCAATCTATAATGTAAAGGTAAAGAGTTAGTCTAAAAAATAATCATAGACTCAGTACTTACCTTCGAGCTAAAAGATATGTCCTTTTCGACTTCGAACTCCTTCTCAACTTCTTCAACACAAACAATTCGTTGAGGGTTGACCTCAAAAGTCTCAAGCTCCTTATCACTTTGCAAATTTTCTGCATAAACATCAATTGGGTACACCTCAGGTTGATACTACTGGTCCTTTTCCCTTTGCGATTCTAGGCGATCAAGACTTATTACCATTTGACCCATTAGGTGTTCCATCCTCTGCTGCCTTGCTTTTGTATCCCGTTGAAATTGCAAATTGTTAGCAACAAGTTTGTTAACAATTTCTTCTAGAGATGCACCTGAACCATATTGGCTCTCCAGATCTTGGGCGCTAGACCATGTGCTTTCTGGGAATTGCCCTCCATCCTTCTGGAATTGTAAAGTATTCTCTTTCAATTGCAGCACCCACTCTTCCAAGGATGGACCGGAGTTGTGATAGGAAGCTTCTAGTCTATAAGAGAATTGTTATGCATCCTGCAGACTATCATGGAAGTAATTCTGATGATTATTCCATCCATGACTAAAGTTAGGATGATCAGTCCGAACAATGTTATAGGATTGAGAATATGAATTATAAGAGAAATTACTTTCGTCCATATCGAAAAAAATTCAAACATAAAATAAAAAATGAAAAGATCACCAAATAATAGAAAAGAAATCACTCTCGAACAAATATATACAAAACACCAATTAAATCACAAACAAAAACTAAAACACCGTACTCCCCAACAACGACGCCAAAATTTGACCGCGCATCGTTATGCTAGTCAAAATAAAATAACTAAACTACTATTATAGAGTGGTGAGTCTAGGTCGATCCCACAGAGAGTGTGTGTAAAGTTTATGAAATGAAATTAATTGGTGTTTAGGAAAAAGGGGGGTTTTGGATTTTTCAAAGAAGAAAATAAAATAAAACTAACTAATAAAAACAAATTAAAG
>JAOSBN010000006.1:20407601-20418735 GCA_027563595.1 Erythroxylum suave
AATTAAACCTAACCACCGAACAACCTAGGATACGATCTCTAGATTTAATTAGGCAGTAGCATTATGAATTAGGAAAATCGATTAATTAAGGCAACAATCACATATGATGCGTCATTTAACCTAGGTCACGTTATCCGTAATGATTACGAATCATTAGTCGCTGCACATGAATTTCAACATAACAATTACGGATTATATCAAAATTCTAGCAATGGGTTTGAAATTAACAATTCAATGAACGCATTAAAATCATCAATTCACAATACCCAACGGGTTCATACACAAATAACCGAATAATAACGAAAATTCGATTATCCATACACAATACCCAAATCAATTAAAATATGATAACACAATCAATTCCTAATGAGAGAAAGAAACAAAAATAATAATAATAAAATACTTAACTCAGGTCATCGGCATCAATATCACCTCCGAACTGGCATCGGGATGTTTAGCCCTCATAGATATTTTCCAAAAAAATATTTCAACCCCATTCAATGTCCACCCGAAAGCCCCTTCTTTGCTCCTCACTGTTCAACCACTGTGCACCTCTACTGTAGCACTCCATTGTTCCTCCCTCACTATAGCTGATTTAACAAATTAACTTTGCGACTCCTTAAATCCTTCTCCATGCATATGCTATGCGCCTTCTTTACTGTGCCCATCTGAGCTGTAGCCTCCAGGCCAGCACATCACACCTGTAGCCCAGTCAAGCCTTCCTGGATCCTCGCATTTGCGCCTGCTGCTTAGCTGCTGATTCATGCCCTCTAGTTCATTCCCTAATTAAATTTGCTGCTCTCTTTTAAGTCCCTCTCTGCTGTAGCTTCTTGAAACACTGCTTAAACGGAGCGCTAACACTGCTTCAATGTTGCATTTTCACCAAACTCAATTCTTTTTTTTTCTGCAAGCACTTTTAATTCTCCTATTTTAATTTTTCTTGTCTTTCTTTATTTTTCTTCTTCTTGCTCCATGAAGGCAAGCAAAAATAAATCTTCAAAAAATGACCCAAATGTAAGGTTTCTAACTCACTTTAATTTCGTTGCTTCTAAATTGTACCTAAAATCATATATGAATTAAAGTGAATATCTTAAGCATTTTTATATCATTAATCGCTAAGCATAAATGATTAAATATATAAACAATTAAGCACATATCACTTGTCTTCATGAAGCAACCTCCCCAACGTTGGTTCAAGGGTAACATCAATGCCAACAAACCCGATTAAATGTATTTCTCACTGAGTTTGTTGTTCTTTCTCTTTATACGGATTGATTTTGATATACAATATTTAATGTTTGGGTCTTGTGTGAGAATGATTGAATGCTCTATTTGATTGTTTTTATGTAAGAACCCATTGCTAGAATTTTAATATAATCCGTAATTGTTATTTTTGAGATTCATTAAGGATAACATAACCTAGGTTAAATGACCTGAGCGTAAGTGGTTGTTGATTAGATTCGACTGTTTCCCTAATTCACACTGCGACTATCCAGATAAACTTAGAGAGCTTGTTCTAGGTTTCCCCATAGTTAAGGTTAATTAAAGTGCTTGTTTCAATTAACTATGACTTAAAGAAAAATCAGGGTTAACAGAGCTTATTGTTAATCTACGACCAATAGTAAGGAGAGGTAAAAGAACAATAAATCAATGAAATACGTTTAATTAGGTATAGGTCGAGATTGAACCAAAGAACCTATCTCTTAGAGAAATCACCACTTTTATTATTTTCGCATGCATTCTTTAATTTGAGTTAGTTAGTTAGTTTTGTTTTATTTTCTTATTTTAAACCAAACCAAACCCACCCCCCAAACCTAAACACAGATTAATTTCATTTCAAAAGCTAACCGAACACTCTCTATGGGATTAAACTAGACTTACCATTGCTACAGTTGTAGGTCTAGTTTATTTTGCATAGTTTTACGATGCGCTGCTGTTAATAGGTTATATTGGTTAGGAAAATTCCCTCCTACAACAATTACGTATTCCATACTTCCCTTGTAATGTTAAACACTCATCAATTGGATGACTCATTTTTGTAAATATTCCACATGCCTTTACCAGTGCCTGTCTAACTGTAAGTTTTCTAACAAAAGATGTTAGTTCATCTAAACGATATTTGAAGGATGAAGTATTTAACTCGTTTATAAGATTAACATCGTTGCAAGTGTCGAATTGCTGAGTGTCAGAGGTTGTTTGCGCAATCAAAATATAAGCCTCCATTGGAGTCTTTTCACACAATGCTCCACCACTTGCTACATCAACCAAACTCCTCTCTATAGGTAACAGTTCTTCGTAGAAATACTGGATAAGAAGTTACTCTAGAATGTTATGGTGCAGACAACTAGCACACAACTTCTTAAAGTGCTTCTAATACTCGTAAAAAGACTCTCCATTATGTTGCTTTATGCTAATGATTTCCTTCCGAATACTTGTATTTTTTAAAAATAGTCGCTTCATCTCTATTTACTTATTCACACTCCTAGCAGGGAAATTATACAATTGATCCTTTGCTACATCTTTTAGTGAGAATGGAAAAGCCCCCAACATGATCTACTCATCCGTCACCCCTAGAGGCTTCATACTCAGACAAACCACAACGAGTTCATTGAGATGTTTGTATAGGTTATCTATGAGCAGATCTTCTCACTACCATACACCAAAACTAATAAATGTTTAAAGATCAACAAATAGTTAAAAGAAATGAATATAAATAATATATACACAAAAATCCAACTAAAATAAAAAAATAAATCACCACACTCCCTGACAACGGCATCAATATTTGATAGCGTGTGTCGAGTACACTACAAAATTTAACTAACTCTATAATGAGTCAAGATCTTATTAACAAGGAATGTTCAGTTAATTCTTGTAATGAAAACATTTCATGTAAAGGAAATAAAGGGTGGTTTGAGTTTGAAGAAATTGAGAAAATAAAGTAAACTTAAACTAACAAGAACAAATTATAGAAAACAATCAAAAACTGTAAAAGTGATGAATATATGTGAAACCCGGTTCTTGGATCAATCTCGACCTACACATGATTAAACATCTTTCATTTTTATAATGCTTTCAACAAGCTTTGTTAATCTCCATTTTCCACTAGGTCTTGTTCAATTAAGGTATGATCGTTAATTAAACCTAACTATTGAATAACCTAGAATATACTTTCTAGATTTAATTGGGCAGTCACATTACACTATGAAAAGCAGACCAATTTAAGCAACAACCATATAAGCTCAGGTCACCTAAGCTATGTTATGTTATCCCTAACGATTTGAAACCATTAGTTGCCATAAATGAATCTCAATATAACAATTAAGAATTATATTGAGTATTCCAACTATGAATCCAAAGATAATGATTATGGATTGTATTAACAATTATTTCACAATATAAACATCCTAACGATAACAAGAGTATAATTATCCATACATGAATACCCAAATCGATTAAGCAAAAGATAACCTAAACAATTACAAGAGAGAGATTCAACATTAAACAAAGATAAGATAACCTTAAGCGTGCACTTTAGGCATCAATTTCACTATCGAATTGGTGTCGGGAAGTTAATCTTTCATCTTCTCTATGACTCTCTAAGAAGTAGCTTCTGTCGCCTCCATTTTTATTGAAAACCGAGGAGAAAAATGAAGAAAAACCTAATTTGTTCGCCTATGTTTCTACCATCACAAAATAGTCCCTTTATAGTGGAAAACTAGTTTAAACATGGGATAAGTGGCAAGTCCATGACACATCTCGTGGCCATGATTTTTTTCATTCTTCATTCTTTAGACATTTTCTTGTTTCATCTTCATTCTAATCCTTCTCCTTCTTGCCCCATGAAGATAATAAAGTACACACACATAAAATGCACACACACCATAATAAGTTACTTGTACCCATTAAGAGTCACCACCACAGGGTGAATTTTGGACGACGGAGGAGGGGTCCATGATAAAAGTAGAGCTCTTCTTATAGAGAGTGGTTGCGAACAATGGTGAACTAGAGACAACAAGCGTAGGCCTATTCATAGTGACCTACCGTCAATTCTTTTGAGAATCTTGATAAGAAAGTCAACGTGGTTGTTAATGCTAAACTTAGGTTTCTTCTCTTTGTCTTATAAGAAGAACATGTCCGACAAGTTGGTTGTAAAGTCTATATCTATAGTAATGATAGTTGCTAGGAGAGAGAGATTGGTTCACCAAATCGAATTAGGGTGGCTTAATTAGAGGGATGCATCATGAGCTTTATGTGACAAAAGAATACCACTCGAGTTGAAAGGTAAATTCTACCATTAAGCGATTAGGTTAACTATGCTAGATAGGGTAGAGTATTGACTCATTAAATATGTGCATAGTTATAGTTAATCGTGGCGGAGATAAGGATACTTTGCTGGAAGTGTAACTTTACAAGAAAAGATAAAATCAAGAATGTAGCTGTAAGAGACAAACTGAGGGTAAGTAACATTGATTGTAAATTAAGTGAGTCAAAGCTTAGGTGGTTTAGACATATTGAAAGGAAACATCCTAATGCCCTAGTGAGAAAATACGAGAAGATTATCCTTATGAAATAGAAAAGAAAAAGAGGAAGACCTAAGAAGAATTAAAGGGAGGTGATTAGGAATGATGTGACTGCTAGAATTCACCAAGAACTTGGCCCTTAATAAAAAGCTTTAGTGAACTAGGATACAGACAAAGGATATTAGGTCAATGATCTTACATAGAGAGGTCATTTTTCATTAGTCTTTCGAACCTTTTTTAGATTATTGTGTCTTGAATTTAGTTTTAGTATTTCCCTCTTCGTCATTTTAATTAAGTTTTTTAATTACTTGTTTATTTTATTTATTTATTCTCTTTCTTGTTTTTTCAATTATTTTATTATTATTATTATCTTTTATTATTTTATTTTTGATTATTATCATTATTTTTATCTCGTTATCTTTATATTTTAGAATGTGAATTTTTTTGTTCTTATTCTATTTTATTATTATTTTTAATGCAGCTATTTGTGTATAATTTTCAGTTTTATCATTTTTAAACAATAATTTGCTTTTCTTTTCTCTTTTTTCTATCTTTCTTTCTTTCTTTCTTTTACTTTTCTCCTTTTATGTGATCTATCGAAAACAATTTTTTTACTAGTTAAGAGTAACGCTGCATACTTCTAGATCTCCCAAAACTCTACATCTTAGTGAAAATTTTACTATAATGTTATTATTGCTATTATAAAGATGGAAAAATTAATTCGGGGCTGTAGTTGCTTTTCTTTAACTGGGTATGTTGCATCCTATGTATACAAATTAAGTATGATATTAGGGAATTTGATAAATAATGTTACGGTTAAAAAGATTAATTATTTTAGTTTATATTTACATATTTTATTAGATCCACGTGAGATAAATTGTATAAGTGACAATGGAGTATTAAAAAATAAAAAATAAAAAATAAAAAATATTTAATGAAAGAATTACGTTAAGGGTTGTTTTGAATATCTAAGAAACATTTAAGTTGTACTTGAATGTTTAAAAATGTTAGAATTTTAGTTAATGGCCATTTAGTTCCACTTCTATTTATTGTTGTGGGTTTTAGTTTTAGTTTTAGTTTTGGTTTTAATTTTAATTTTCGTTTTCTATTTTTTGTTTATTTTTCTTTTAAATAAAAATAAAATTGTCAATATAATTATATTTTTATTATTAATGATAATTACATATTATAATAATTAAAAAATTATGTTTATTTAATTTAATTAAAAAACTAAATTAATTATTAAATTAAATTAAATTATTCATAATTTTAACGAGTTAAATATAATATTAAATTATTTATAATTAATACATTAAATAATTAAATAATATATATTTAGTTGATAGTAAATCAAATTATAAAAAAATAAACTACTTTTTATAATTTTTGTAAATTTTAAAAACTGTAAAAAAATTAAAATAAAAATAAAAACAAAAGCTAAAAATTTAAACATAAAAGTTTTTATTAAATTTAAAATAAAAATAAAAATAAATAGAACAAGGCCTAAATTTTAAGTGAAGTCTCTTAGAATCCTCAAATCCTTTTGGCTCGTTAACAGAAGTTGATATTTCTAGGACAGTTTTGGATTGAGCTCTAGAGAGGCTTGAAGGAAATTTAGTACGAAATTACAAATTAATTTTATAATTAATCAACACACTTGATTAACCCTAGAATTGCAACATACTAGATTCAGTAATTATATGGACAAATACCTGAAAATTGTGGAACAATTGAATCCACTGTTGTTTTCTGTGAAGCGAAGTGACAGAGACACAGAGGATTGAATACTGCTATTCCAAACCTTAATTAACAAAAGCGCATACAGTTCTCAATTGGGCAACTGTATTTAAGGTCGGCTAGCAGTAGGGCGTCTTGTACACTATAAAACATTGGCTAAGCCTACCCATCATAACAAGCCCATGAACATAGGCCCAATGACACGTTAAAGAGAGGATTAACAAGCCCAATTATCTTGACATTAAATTAATCAAATTAATTGGGGTTTGTACAAAATTATGTTTATTATGCTAGTCTATAAAAATAATGACAAAATTATATCATTCTCCCACTTGGACAACATAACTAACATCAATGAATAACAAAGACAAATCCCTAGATTAATATACAACAACATGTGGCCACAATAGGCTGTCAAATAGAGCCAACAATCTCTCGATCATAAGTCCAAAATAAGGTTACAAATACCTTAACAATATAGAAATCAAACCGATAGGAATACTGATAACATATATGCAAGATACCCATACCTCGATGACCTAAACAGAATGTGTCATAAGGAAATGCACACAAAATGGATATCTGTTTGTGCAATTCCAAACAAAATGGCCTAAGCTTTCACCCAAGATGCCAATTGAGATTTAACAAAATATCTCATAACAACAAAATGAAACTGGGTACAAATTGTCTCCAACAAAATGCCAAATATATATAAATATTTAAACGTATCTGCACAATATATCAATAAATTATATGACAATAACAATAATAGCAACAATTATAAGAAAAAGTCCTTAGACTAAACAACAAAATAGTCAAATACAATGTTGCTATAAAAAATTAACATAAAAATAGACTCCCACTAATCCAAGGCATTAAAAGATCTAAATAGACCTATACGAGTTACATGACTCACAAAAGCCTTAACAGTCAAGCCTTTGGTTAGAGGATCTGCTACCATAAGATCAGTGGGTTTATGCTCTATACGAGTCTGAAACTCCTTAGCCTTCTCTCTAACAAACATATACGTTGTGTCAAAATGCTTCAAATGCTTGGAGTTCTTGCATATTTGAGAGAAGCCTACCACAACAGAGCTATCACAATATATGGTTAAAGGTCTGGAAACACTCTCTACAAGATGAAGTTCAGAAATGAAATTCCTTAACCATATTACCTATCGAGTAGCTTCGTAACAAGCCACATACTCTGCTTCTATAGTTGAAGTTGCTGTAAGTGTTTGTTTAACACTTTTCCAAGATACAACTCCTCCAACAAACATAAGATATATCCTTGCAGATACTTCAGAACTCCTTTCATAGCTTGTCAATGACCCACACTAGGGTTGCTTAAGTATCTCCTAAGTATACCAATAACAAAAGCAAGATTAGGACGTGTATAAACTTGAGCATATATAAGACTGCCAATAGTAGAAGCATATGGGAATGATGCCAGCAATGTTTCTTGATCTGGTTTTATCAAGACCAAGAGTCTTCCTAGGGGATTTATATGAAGAACAACCAATGGTGTGGGCAATTGATTTTGATCCACCTCTATGATCCATGACAAACACATGAGTTGAATGATTTCATCACCTTTATTAAATCATGTCGTATGTCTTTATAAGCTCATCTCGGTCCTGGCTAAAGCTTTAAGCTAGCACTTTGCTCCGACCCAAAAGAAGTGAGTTTAGAACCAGAATCGGAGATTCTGTCAAAAGCACGGAATGATTGAAGAGAGGAGGGTATGGTTACGAAAGAAAGAGAAAGAATCATTCAATTCCACCGGTTTACGAATCAAACCCAATGAGCCGAAATAAGAGACACTTCTTCAGAAGGAAAAAAAGTAAACGCAGTGGATGCCACTAAAGCCAATACAACAAAGGCTTCATAATCAGCTGATGAGGAACCAGGGTTTCCCTTTCCCTAGTTTGACTTAGTAAAATTTGTAATTTTAGTCCAATGTGACTTTCCAAGGAAAAGTGGTGGCCAAGGTGACAAGGCTTTGCCAAAAAAAAAAAACTTAAGCCTCTCAATAGGAGAAGAGAAGGAATGACATAAAAAGTGATGAAGAAATGGGTCTTTATCTAACACTATTGAATGGATAAGCTGCGAAGAGCTTAAGATATGGTGAATTTCTATGGCATAGAATATGGGTCCCAACAAACAAAATTATACCATTAAGATAAGAGATTAGTCTTTTTAGTCTTATCAAATTTTTAGAATTTTTCACCAACAGCCTTGAGATAATTTTTGGCATTATCAGTTTCAGTGATACTCTTTTTAATAGTCTTTTCCATTGTGTACTTAATGGTCATTAAATAGACCTTGTTGGAACGAACCCACTTATAATATTTAGCTTTATCCACAACGAAAGACTTAGCAGTAGGTTGTGCAGGCTCATCCCCAAAAAGAGCAACATTGGCATTAGAAATAACAACAAAAAAATTAAGGATTCAAGTCAATCCTCATGATTGGTCTCATTTAGCTTAATCAAAATATTTAAAGCTAGAAATTGATACAATGCAGGGAGATTTAGCAAATGTATCTATGTATAGTAAAATTGGACAAACAACACATCTAGGTTCTCATGCCATTGCAATCTTGCTTAAGGGTCCCAAATTACAACACAGATCATCCAGAACATTAAATTATGCCTTAAAGCTAATATCGATAGGATATTGAAAACTCTAAGACAAATTTAATGAATTAAACAAAGCATTAAAAACCACATTGATAATGACAAACAGATAGGATAAGTGCATCATAAACATAGTATCTAATATATGCCCAATAATAACATCACAATAACATTTTGTAATAATTAGTCTTATGATAGTTGAGCACACAATTACACAAAATAAATGAAAAGAACCCAATAATAGATTCTAAGATTGCCCCATAGGTTTCGATTAGGACCACAATTACAAAATTAACCATATTAATCATATAATCTAACATTATATGCATAAACTACATCCAAAATTAATTTTGGTGCAAACTATATTACTATTGAAAGTATAAAGACCCCACAAGCCCAAAACATACAAGAAACAAGTAAAAAAAATTTCAAGATAAAATTCAAAGAATACATTATTTTTTATTAATTTTAAAATCCAGAAAAAAATAAAAATAAAAATTCTAGCATTCAAAAAATTCCAAGAAAAATACTATAAAATAGAACTAGGCAAGTGGAGCAATCAGGAAAAAATTTGGGGAAAAATACCGTTGGAGACGGCCAAACGTGCCTCCACACACCACCTCCACTCGTGGGGAATGTCCAGCCTGGTCGGGGTCGTCTTCCTCGCCCGGCTGACTAATATTCGGGTCACCCAACCCGATTAGTGACCCGTTTTGTAAAATGGCTATACTTGCTTGATTTTGATCCATTTTCGATGAAATTGGTTTCAATAGATTCATAATTTAACGATCTATAAAACCC
Organism: Erythroxylum suave; assembly: GCA_027563595.1. Taxonomy (NCBI): domain Eukaryota; kingdom Viridiplantae; phylum Streptophyta; class Magnoliopsida; order Malpighiales; family Erythroxylaceae; genus Erythroxylum; species Erythroxylum suave. The sequence continues at coordinate 20,417,300 of JAOSBN010000006.1, forward strand.
CTCAATCAATTTCATAAAAGAAGCTACTAAATAGGTCCGAAAAAATGAAAGAAAACATTTTCGGTTCAGTTTTTCGAGTTTTTAAGGTTTTCAAAATATTGACAACAAACCGAAACAAATCGACAACAACAAAAATGATTTCACAAAAAACAGTTAACAACTCTGAAAATCCCCAAATTCCATGAAATTAAAACCTCAAAAATTACAAAAAATTATCAGTCACAATTAGGGTTAACACTACTCTGATACCAATTGAAGGAAATTTAATACGAAATTACATATTAATTTTATAATTAATCAACACACTTGATTAACCCTAGAATTGCAACATACTAGATTCAGTAATTGTATGGACAAATACCTGGAAATTGTGGAACAATTGAATCCACTGTTGTTTTCTGTAAAGCGAAGTGACAGAGACATAGAGGATTGACTACTGCTATTCCAAACCCTAATTAGCAAAAGTGCATACAGTTCTCAATGGGACGACTGTATTTAAGGTCAGCCAGTAGTAGGGCCTCCTGTGCACTACAAAACATGGGCCAAGCCTACCCATCATAGCAAGCCCATGAATACAGGCCCAATGACAGGTTAAAGAGAGAATTAACAAGCTCAATTATCTTGATATCAAATTAATCAATTTAATCGGGGTTTGTACAAAATTATGTTTATTATGCTAGTCCATAAAAATAATGACAAAATTCTATCAAGGCCTAGTCTACTCGATTACTATCTCTTTAGTCCTCCCTGAAATATTTTTCTCCACCATTTCTAATTCTACATTCATACATTTAAAGATGTCAATATTGACCCTACTTGGCTCGATCCATGATCAACGGGTTTAGCAGGTCAAACAGGACCACGAGCTGGGCCACGGTCGGGGAGGTATGGCCCATAAAGCATAGTCCACAGGCCGTGGGTGGATGGGCTGCGGGCCAGCATGTGGCATGTGGAACCATGTAGATCAGCCAGTAGCTTGTGGCCTGCCTATCACCCATATATATTTTAGTAAAATTTTAATTATTTATTAAAATAATTAATAAAATTTTAAGTAAATTAAAAATTTGTAATTAATGTAATTCATAATTTTAACAATACCTTATTAACTTTTCATATAAATTTCTAATTAATTGAATTAAATGCTCTAATTAATCATACCATTACATACATCTCAATAACTTTATTATATCATAATTAATTAATTAATTATATATTGTTATAATTTAAAGTTATCACGTAATACATATATTAAAAAGAAAAAGATGAAAATTTTATTAATTTTATAAAACATGAATTTGGTTTTATCAATTCTCTCTTTAAATAATTAATAAATAATTTAAGTAAATTTAAAATTTGTAATTAATATAATTCATAATTTTAACTATAACTATTAACTTATTAACTTTTCATATAAATTTCTAATTAATTGAATTAAA
>JAOSBN010000006.1:20429614-20449222 GCA_027563595.1 Erythroxylum suave
CCTTGCTCTAGCTCGAGTGATTTGGCCTTCCGGATGAACTATTAGGTCGCGAACATTAGCGTGATGCTTGTTAACATCTAGGGCTCCTTCATGGGCTTGATTAGGCCCACCTCTGACACCATCAGATAACAAGGTGTTTACCTTCACATCAAAAGATTAGGTTAACATTAAAGAAAATCTAAAATATGGTGTTACAATAAATAAACCTATTGACCTTTTAAAAATAGCAAGAAGATTTCATAAAATGATACTTAGTGATAGTTTCCTTTTTAATTGATCATTAATCATAAGTATATGTTTACAAGTGTCATAGGTATATGAATAGGGAGTTAATATTTTGATTGATATGTATATTCAATTCAAAGTACTTAAACATGAAAGGAATAAATTAGTATGTTGGCACATTTTGAATGATTGATGTATGCGATTAAATTGACTCCATAAGATTTGATGCCATTGTATGATTATTTCATGTTGCATAAATATGTGATTAATGTGTTTTCAAGTGTTTTTCAGATGATTATCATGTGTATAGGCTTATAATTGTCTTATTGTTAGTGTTTGATTATGTTCTGAGTGTTTATGTGATTTAGAGCATAAATTTAATCTTAATTTTATGTTTCATGAGGTATTTGATGTGTCTATGAGTGTTGAAAATTAGGAAATTAGAGAATGAAGAAGTTGTTGGATGCATGAAGGGTGTCATGATCATGCATAAAGAGCATGACCATGACAAGCTTGTATAGGCTGCATGGCTTTCTTTTAGAATCGTGACAAGGAAGCACAATCGTGATAGGCATGCATGGGCTACATAGCTTTCTATCAAAATCATGACAAGGGAGCATGATCGTAATAGAGAGGTTGAACCAAGAGGCACAGTCGTGCTTCCAAGTCACGATCGTGTCAAAAGTTTTTTTCATACGTGAATTTTTTATGGTTTTTAGGGTTCAAGGCTATTTTTGGAATCGAACAAAGTGGGAAAAACCTAGACACAAACCTAGAACCTTAATGCGCTGTATAAGAAAATGAAAAACACCGAAAAGAGGCTTCAGTCGTTGCATCAAAGTAGATCAAATTGGAGAGATCAAAGAAGACTTAAAGAAATTCCAGCATTCTAGAGCAAGGCTTCAAACATTTTTTACTCTTTTCCCTTTATTTTCTTCATAATCATTGATGTGTAATTAGATTTCTATTATGTATAACATGTTTATGGATTTGGAATTATTTTCTGAACCTCAATTATTGTTGATTTCAATATGTCTTTAGATGTTTGTGATAATTTTCGTATATATACTTAGTAATAAATCAAGAGCGTGAGTCAAAGTAACTAGTGTTAAGGTGTACAAAGAACATATATTGAATTAACAAGATTAAGGAAAAGAAAATAAGGATAGAATAGTTCCTAAGTATTACACTTTAATCAAATCCTAATTTTATTGGCAACTCACTTATTTATCTGCATAATTGTTTTGTTTTTTATTTGTTTTAATTTTTGTTATTTAGTTTAATTCAAATCAATTCTTACCTTAGATAAAGTTCTCATTCAAATTGTTTGTGTCTATAGTCTACAGTCTTCGTGGGAATGATACCTTTTGATACTATAAAATATGATCTGTATACTTACGTATTGAGAGTTTTATTATTATATAAAACTTGCTCCAAAGATACATCTTGGACAATTAGCCAATTGTTGAAGTTTGGAGGCTACTTAGTGAAGGAAATATTAGCTCAAGTTGGCAATGGGAGAACTACTAGTTTTTAGTTTGACAACTAGTATAAGCTTGGTAACCTGTACTTAGTCCTTATATTCAATTCTCTATAATTTATTATTCCTACTAAGGCCAAAGCGAAGGTGATAATTAAAGATCTTTAATGCCTTTCTCAACTACAGGCCTAAATCCTTTAAAGATGATTAAATCTGCTAGCTAAGGCATATATTTGGTAAGTTCATCAATTCCTTTTGTGCATCCATTTCCAAACTTCCTCATGAAATCATACCTTAGAGAAAGTTGTCCTGGTTTAAAGATCACCTACCTAAGGCTTCCTTCATTTTATAGATGACTACTAAGAGACTTATGACACTTGGTAAGTCCAAGTGGAGTTCCAACCACAATGGCATATTCTTTCTTTGTAAAACTTACCTAGAAAGCACTAATCACTTATTCTTCTTATGCCCCATGTATACACACATCCTCCAATGGTGTAACTTACGAACTGATTCAGGCCTGTGAGAACAAGTGATTAGTTGGGCTGCAAGCATAAAAGCTCAAAATAAGCATGATATAAAAATATTTAAGTTGTACCTGAATTGCTATATCTATAATGTTTGGAGGGAAAGAAATAATCCAACTTTCAAGGACAAGAAAATGGATCCTTATGCACTCCTCACTTCATAACTAGTTACTGGAGCTCATTATTGTTAAAAACTCACCTCAGATGGAGTGAAAGAATTATTACTACTTGAAACAACTCTTGGAGTCCTCTAATGCTTCCTCAAGGTAGCTTCTTCCAAGGTAAAACTGGAGCCCGTTTATCTGGTATAGTTCAGGAAACAGCCATGATAAGGTCATCCAATGGTCTGCTTTGCACTATATAACTTACACTCAAACTGGGGTCCCAACATAAGAAGTACTTGGTGCATCCTCTCCTGTTGGATGAAAAGTTCTGCAGATGCTTGTTTTCGTATGTTGGGGTTTTTCTTTTAATTCCCCTTTTTGTTTAAACTCTTAATTCAATTTCATTTTACTTCAACAGAAATTATTCGAAACCATGGTTAGATAACGTGTTTATGCTATTTATAAAGAGGAATTCTAGTATCATCAGAGAGTCAGAATGATATACATAATCTGAAGTTCAACACTTGAAAGACCCTACCTGCACAGCCTAAGCTGAAATTACAAGACGACGACTAGACCACTCGGGCTGGACTTTAAGATATAACGCAGTAGAAAGCAAATTACAGTTAGTACATGCATTAATAATTATTTACATTAACAAATTGAAGTCAACAAATGACGTGATGCTGCAAAGTGGCACTGATTTTTACAAAATGTCTAATGGTGGCCTATTATTATTAACATCACCTTTATGTTCACAACATTTAGCATATTTATGTTCACCTATCTCCCTGGTGAATTAGTATTAAAGTTCCACTATTTTTAAAAGGACCGCAATTATGTGAGAAAAAAGGGAAAAACAAACCAGCAATTTTAACGTCAGGAATAGGTCTTCCTAAGCATAAAAACTATTAACACAAGTTCTCGATGAATAATACTTTAAACGGGAATTGGAGGTTCCAATTTTGGGCATATAGTTAGCTACGTAATTCGCCTCTTTATTTTCGAGCACCCTGCATTTCGTGGCACGTGCTCTTTCTTTAGATTCTTCGTTCTAAGCAAATAGTTCTCGTGTCACATACAGTTGGCGACTAAAAGGCTGTAAGGTTAACAATAAAACTTTGCGTCTAGTGTACGGATGAAGTTCGATTATCCACCAGGCACCAACTGCACAATCTGATTATCCCTTGTTTTAAGAATATGCCGTTCCTTTCAGATTAAAGAAATGAAATGATTACAAGTTGATGTTGCAACCAAATCAACCACTGCTTTCCTTTTCCAACCAGAAGAAAGGGGAAGAACCATAATTATAGTGTTAAAAAAGTTAAAAGCATTCACATTAACAACACGCTACACAGTAATCAGCATCTAAGTGCATACCTTGCTAAAGATCATTCCCTACCCCGCTGCAAAAAGAAATTGGAAAATATGGTAATAGAATACCCAAAGACACGATAAAATAATGCGATCCAAGTTAATAGAATACCTCTGGACTAATACCCTTCAGGCAGCTTGGGTTGACTCTACTTTGAGATAACTGATTCTGATGCTGCAATGATATTTTAGCGGATTTAAAACTACCCAATATGAATCTGCTAAGTCTTCTAGGTAGGCACAGCCTACAAATTCTAGACTTCCAAATAACTCAAGCCTGAACAAACTGCGATCGATGCCCAATATCATTTTCAAATTCTTTCTTGAGAAATTACATCATTAAAGAAAGTAGTCATTAATCTAATTGTTTGTAAGTTACTGTGCAACAGTATAATGCCTCCTGTATTAGTCAAGAATTTTTATAATTTCTTCTTGAGGTCCATCCATAGCTCATGAAGACCACACCTCGTACATGGTCGATCCACAACAACAAAGGTGTAAAATAAGTATAGATGTGCTCATTGCAATGACAACTGACTTGAAAATAGGGACGAGTATTATAGACAAAAGACGAATACTGCAGAGAAATGACGTGTAGAAATATCATTATTATTAGCTAGCGTGCAAAATAAGTTGCAATGCATTACCTGAGCAGCATATGGTGAGCTTTGGGCCATAAACTTAAGAAACTCTTCCTTCTTTCCCTCGAAATTGGATTTTGTAACATTCAGTAGTGACTGTTCTCTGTTTATGTCCTCCAGTAGTTTTTCTTTATCCCAGCTCATCTTCTTGAGCATTTCCTCCGTTTCAATGTAAGCATTTGGAAGACCTGAAGATATAAAACCTTTTGGGAATCTCACGTCCATGTTGATTCTGGTGATTAGGTAGCATTGATAATGAAAGTAAGCATGCAAAATAAACTGTTAGAAAACAAGATCTGTGAGCCAAAAAAACAAATAAATAGATAATCAAAACTTTTGAGCATGCGTATATGGGTATAATGTAATAGGTTGTCTGCTATGATTACAATTACATCGAAACTAAGTTCAATTTCTGTTCACCTTTGACAGTGAGAAGTTGCATCTTTCATACAGTTTTTTCACTTTCAAAGGCGTGCATATATAGCTGAGGATTATTTAAATTAAAATTTATGATGGAAACTCAAAATGAAACATGCATCTTACAAAAAGCAAATAAACCATAATCAATGAAATTTCTGTTTGACTTTGTGATTGGAAAGCCAATTACCGATTGCCAAGAGAAAAAACACCTGTAGCCTTTATCATCGCTCCATCCAGCGAAATGGCTCCATCACTTATACAAGGACGGGCTTGTATCAAGTCTTCCCTTGTTTTATAGACTTGAAGGCGCGAAAAAAGGTTATAAAATAGGCTCTCTCTCAGGCCATATGCATCACGAGTGAGATAAAATAAGTTGGCATGTTCAATTTTGATCATATTTACAGCAAAGCCAACAAATCCACGTGGACACTCTCCATTGGGCAATTTTGGCTTTATAAGGTCGAGTCTTCTTTGTGGGTCATCAGCTACAAATTCACCACAGTAAGGTCTACAAAAAAGGCAAGGAGGCGAGGATTTGGTTAGTTAAACAAATAACAATTCCAGATGGTAAAATGGATCATCTGAGATTCATACCTTAAATTTTCAAGACAAATGACAAGAAATCGACCATCCAAAGCCCTCCCGATAGAAGCACCAAGACCATGAAGACCAGAGCCTTTATTGATGCATCCTTCTTTTCCATAACTTTCAAGAGCTTTAACACCTTCAAAAGTCTTACAGACAATTGCCAACATAGTGTCCAATCCTAAAAACTCTGAAAGAAGCCTGCAATACGTCCATCAAAAGGAAAAGAAGATCAACATGAGTCAAATTGTTGTAATTAAAAATCACATTGCTCCTTGTTAATGTAGGCCACCAAAAAGGAATGCTGTAGCATTTCAAAAAACTTGTGTGGTTAAAACAACTAAAATATAATGAGGGCCACTAGAGAATGGATTTTCATATGATTTAGAGTGATGCTAGCAACTTCTAAGCCACTATAAAAGGTACAAATGGCAATTTTAAAAGACTACTTGCATCATTAGCATCTATACTGATGTTGTAAAATCCTGGGAATCCAGTATTTGGAAAAAATTAGTAATTTGTATTCCAAATATTGCAACTAACCTACTAAGGTTGTCATCTTCTACATTGGCAAGTGTAGCAACAATCCCAACAACATCCTTGACTAATGTAAGATGGGAAGCCTGTTTTCCATGTCGCACAGTGAGCTGGCACAAAATACCTGCAGCAGAATTTTCAAACCGTAGAATCTGCTCGGTTGTTTCCTCACTCCAATTAGAAGAATCATTATTGTTACCCGTATTTGGAGGGGCTGAAGAATGATACTTCCCGAGAATAACTGATAAAATAGTCATCAACCATTAGTAGAGTGAACATGGAAAAAGTATAATCGCATAAATTTAAGTTAATTCATTCCAGCATTTAAGAAAGAGTTTACATAACAAAGCATCTATAAATGACGAATACCTTGCATATCAAGAATGGAATCTTCTAATTTGATTTTCTGGATTTTCAGCACTTTTATATTCTCCTCGTGCTGCTTGATTTTCATTCCCACCATTTGTAGATCATCTTGAAGTTTCTGCACAGTTGGGCTTTTTTAAGACTTCATATATAGCTATCTGCTATCAAGTTCTGAGAAAAATTTTTTAAAACACACTTAAAATGTGCATGTCTTTAGTTCAGTTACAATGAGCCTTGAAAAGAAGCACTCCATATATCCGGAATGGATGGTCACTTCGAGACTATGAACTGATGGGCAATATAGGCATCTTTTTCATAGCAAAAACATTTTGACAGGTAAGTCGATACTAATAATGGATGGTACAACTGCATAAACAAGCACTGGATTCCGTTGCAGGACCTGAGAACTGTAAATAATGGACTGCGCTTGAGAAAACCCCCCATTTTGACCTTCATCACAAGGAACTATACTGGTTTCCATTTTATCAACTTGCAGCAATGCTGATGAATCCAAGATGGATGGCTGCAATTCAACAAAACCCATTTATTTCTCACAAACACTGCAACAAAGCATAGAACACGGGGAAGGAACCAGTTGGAAGCTTAAGTTCATCACTTTCTTCATAACACTAACCTAGTAGATAAGTTACTATAGAGTCATATACAAATGAATCACAATGCTAAACATGGCTGCAAGCATAACCGTCAAATAGTTTCTACAAAAAAATCTAGCACAACATTAGTTAAGAGACGGAAAAGACAGAAAATCCTGTAAATTCAAAGCTTCCAGTCCTAAATAGCTAATGACCCTCAAAATTTTCTCATCCATTAATAATTACTCAGCTTCTTTTTGTGAATTGCATCCACTGTCTTTCAAAATATGGAAAAACTTTCCAGGCTAGAAGTCACCTGACATTATCAATCTTTTAGACTAGATAACAATATTCATAGTTCCATAGGAACGAAGATTTTTACAAGCTTATAGTTTGCAGCATTCCTCTAATAGTTGCTTGTAAGGTGAGGGTTAAATTGGCATTTTGCGAGGTTTTCTAGCACTTCATAGAATAACAAGAGGTTATCTAAAAGACTGAGAATTAGATCACCGTCCATGGATAATTCTGTCATTCTTAGAGACATGAAGAAAATGAACATAAATGGTACTCTCACATCATGTCGGTAATTTGCTTTGGAATACATTTGTATTCCTGATTTCTAGTATGCATTCCCAGCATGGATAATTCCGTCATTCTTAGAGACTTGAAGAAAATGAACATAAATGGTAGTCTCACCCATGTTGGGAATGCATACCAGAAATCAGGAGTGCAAATGTATTCCAAAACAAATTACCGACATACAACACGGAAAGGCTTCCAGAACACTGATTTGGAACCCGACCCATAAGAGCATAGAAGAGGAAAAAAATCACAACGACTTGGAAACAGATCCCCACATACACAAGTCAAAAGTAAAAATAGCAAGAAAGATTTGCCACTTTTATGCTCTACCAACAGACTGCTAAAACCATATTGACTAAAAAAAAAAAAATCATGGATAGATTACAGAGAAAACCCGAGTTCAGATACAAACTGGGGAATTCAGATAGAGAGATTTAAGGCAAAGCAAAGTAACATGCATACATCATAAAGGGTTCAATCAAAAAGTGATACCATATATTTAAGAGTTTCCAATAGCCTACAAAAAATAGGAGGTATGATAGATCACACCAATTGGGATGTAGACGAAAGGGAAAGAAGGTTTTAGAAAATCTAAAAATGTTCTTAATTTAGAATTTAAACTTCACAGCATTGTATCGGGAAAAAAAAAAAAAAGGACCAAAAAGATGAACCTTATGATTGGAATGAAGGATAGCAGGAGCAGCTGCGTTGATTCCCCCTCTCACTTTCCTGAGATACGCTCGTTGAAGGATTATTATTATTATTATTATTAAGGTTAATATAGACTTTTTCTTATCAGTCCTACACTTTTTATCACTTAAAAAAGCTTGTTCTCAAACCCTCCTAATCTTCGAACTTATAATAGGTTAAAATTTCTAATTATGTTTAAGTAAATGTTAGGCGCTAAATCATCTGACTGTTGGATTTCATTTATAAAATTATTTATAGCCAAAAAAGATAATTTGGATGTTGAGATAAGAAGCTAATTTACATTTCATGTCCCAAAAACAAAAAACTACTTGTTGTTTTCTTCGCTTACGGTGGAGAAAAGAGTTTTGCAAATAAAGCATACAAAATTAAGACGGGCCATCGAAATCCATCATAATGAACGTATTGACTTGGATCTTTCTCCTTAAATAATACCAACTTGGACGTAATGTAACACAAGTGACTTGAAACGGTTCCATCAAATCTGTAGTGTCACTTAGGCGAGAAGCGTCGAATTAGGTTTATATTTTAACCTCACCGTTTGCTCCTATTAGGGTTAAGAATGAACCGTGCTACGGATTTACCGTATCAGATATTTAAAACAGTACAGGTATTCCTAAGATATGATTAGGCAAGCTGTGCATATCTCACAACAGATGGGGGGACAGTAGGGGGCACCCCCGGTGGGGGCTCTAAGGACGAATCCCTTACCTACTGCAAGACGTGGAGGAGTTGGTTTTTGTCGCCTAGTTAGTTCGAGCAGACCTAGCCTCCTTTAAGTATTTATATACATATATATTATATATATTTATGTATATTATTTATAGTTTTATTGTATTTTCATTTATTTCTTTATTTTTCTTTTTTCTTTTTTCTGCGTCATTCGTAATTGTCTCATTTGTATGTGGGTCTACCGGAAACAGCCTCGCTACTGTATAGGAGTAAGGCTGCGTACTATCAGACCTCCCTAAATCATGTTTCAGTGTGAAATTTCGGACTGGATGATGATGATGATGATTTGCTCCTATTCACACTAATGACTTATTCCTTTATCAAAATTTGCTTATCATGCTTCAGACTATAGCCACTTAGATATTGTAAGATTCACCAATAGGTTGAATATGCTCGCCATAAAATTGGGGACTCTTTTATGTTGCATATGTAAGATTTGTATTTTTTAGGTTATGAAAACTTAAAGAAGTTGTTAATAAGGTAACTTGTTAACAAGGAGGAACTAGACAAGAGGTAGGACAAAAGGAGGAATTGCAGAGAAGACATACTATGTTTGTAAGGCCTCTTGCTTACATTTGCCAAGGGGTTCACAAATAATTAATTAAAAATGTTAAAATTAAATTTTCAAATTGAATTTTATTGAAGAATTAAGGTTCGAACATACCTTTTTCCTTTAACAATTTTGATTTATTTTTCCCCAAATTTAAGTCTAGAGATTAAGAATACCACTATCAAACTTTGTAATATGCCAAACAGGTCTTTCAAAATACTCGAGAAGCTGTACAATGATGGTTGAGCAATCTTTAGAAAGGTAAAGAAAAGCTTCAGTTTACGTGGCATGTTTTAATTGTTTACTAATTAAAAACACATCTTCTTTATGATCTGTAATACTTGGGCATAAACCTATCCAATCTCCACCCCGTGAAAAGAAGGCTTCCTATAGGTGCTATCGACCTTCCTTTCCACTTGCTCTCTAGGCATTGTTTCAAGAATCATTCGGATTCACTAGTAACTAAAAACTATCTTACTAGAATTTAAAACAAAAAATTATAAATAAAAGTTTGCTTAATTGAGATTTGAATAAAACTAAAAAAAAAACTATTCCGATTTCATTACCTTGATCTTTATTCTTATTATAATAATATTTACTACTATTAAATTTTAGTTTAGTTCATTTCTTAATATATCATATCTCATCGCCTTATATGTTAAATTACATTTCATTATCTTTCTAGACATCGATAAGCCTATTTATTTTATAAATGAAATTACATTTTTGCTTAGTTTCTCCTTATCACCTCATATGACATTATATCCTCCTTTTATAGAGTATTAATAATGTGAAAAATGAATGTTTGGAAAAAGTCAATGAAGACAAGGAAACAGCATAAATTCTCACTTATTAAAGATTTGTCACTTATAATACATATATTGAAAATAATTAATTTAATGCTAAATTAAAAAAAAAAAGAGGAAGAGAAGTATGTCTCATATAAGAAAATGAAATATTGTTATGCTTTTTGGTGATGTGTTTTAGTTTTAATTACAAGTATACGGTATACTTATAGCTAAAGCTTTTTGGTGATGTGTTTTAGTTTTAATTGCAAGTGTATGGTATACTTATAGCTTACACAGGCAAGTACGAGGGGATTTCATAAAGACTAGAATTACTAATACTTACTATCTTTCTATTATCTAGTTTAACAAATTATGATATTTATGATAATCAAATTCATAATTAAAATAATAAGCTAAAATAAATCATCATAATTGACTAACTAGAACAAAGACTAAACTAAGAAACAATAAAAGAAGAAAATGGTACTTGCAATTCGAACCCCCTTTTAGACTTCTTATGAAATCAAAATTTCATTAATCAATTTAATTTATAGTTCATTAGATCGTAGAAATTCCTCATTGATGCGAATGCCTTTCTTAAGAGGTTGATTAATTTAAATCTCCTTCTCATTAAAACCCTTAGAATTGTATCAATCAATTTATGATTTTGACTAATAGGTTTGACCATAATTTAGAAGATTTATATCTACCTATCTCTACAACTCTTTTTAATTATGCTATATCTATTCATTCAAGGATTTCTACATCTCAATTGCATGAAATCACACATGAATCAACATGCTAGTAATATTAATTCAAGAATAATTAAGAACACATAATTGAATCTCCATAAAACTAACGAATGAAGTAAAATAAATTAAAAATACTACAAGGCCTATCATGAGGTTCATCTAATCCAAGTACTAATAAAGGTGTAATTCCTAATCATATAAGACATTACCTCAAAACTAAAGGAAAAATAGAAAACTAAAAGAAACATAATGAAATTTGTTTTAATCTTTAAGAAGTCCACTTTAGATTGATGACAATCCACTATAAATTTGTTTCCTTACTTGTTCTTCATGCTTTTTATTTTTACTAAGCCGTCAATTTTTGTTTCTTGAGCCTCACCTTTACTCTTCCTCTTAATTTTGCCTTGTATATTCAAAAATTAGAGTTCTAAGTGGTACTCAATCACCAACATGGGCGTGTATGGTGTCCGTGTTGATCAGAAATCATAAAACTCTCGAATTCAAAATGAACAGGGTTCAAAAGGTAAAGACAGTTATGGACACAAGTGTCCATGTGATAAGAGCATATATAGAGTTTGTGCAACTCTCTAGAATTGTGTTACCAATTATTTTGCATGAAATACCTCAACATGGGCATGTTACCATCAATAAAGCTGAGTACATCAACACAGGCATTTCCATCGACCATCTTGATTTTCATCATTTTTATAACTTAGTCAAAACATCTCCAAATCGCTCTAAACTTGTCCCAATTTGCTCCTTTTGCTCCAAATCATTAAATTACAAGATAAAAGTGCAATATAAAGAACGAGGGTGATTTAAAAAGTTACAAAGGAGCTTTTCACATCACAACTTGCCAAAGGAGTTCCATTAATAAACATTCTAAAATAAAGTGGATCCAGCCACATAAGGCACCATAGATTTAGTAGTTGATGACTTTTTAATGATGAAAATAGTTGAAAAAACACATGATTTATTAAAAGAGATGGAAAAAAAACAACTGTCTATAGACATTGGAAAGAAGTAAACAACAACCATCATTTACAGATCAAAAGGGAGTGCTTATTGTGGATTCAACGACAACATTAAAGGTTAAAGTGGAGAAGTAAGCCAAATAATTAAATAGCCTGCAAGCCACTTCTTCCAGGTATGGATACAAACTATATGGACAAGAAAGTTATGTCTTAACTAATTGCTTCATAGTAGAAAATAATAACATGGAGTAACTCAACTTTATGGGAGCACAATATATTCGAGGAGGTAAAAATCCCTACTCTAATACTTATAATCCTAGGTGGAAGGAACACCCAAATTCCTTTTGGTCCATCAATGTAGGAGATCCTATGAGAGCTCAAATCCCACTAGGATTTCGATAAGATAGGCTCAATTCCTTGGAATTGAAAATGGATAACCTAATGCATGTGCTAATTCCATGTTTATGATCTAAGATGAGAACTAAAAGAGGATGGCAACCAAGTTTGATCAAATAATAAAGAACCATATATCTTCCATTGATAATCTAGAGGTTCAAATGGGCTAATTAGCTAATGCATTATCAACACAAAAGGTAACTTGAAAGAACTAGATAGCTAACATAAAGTGCAAGTTATAACAATTAGGAAATCTAAGTAGTTATTTGACCCAATCTATAGTCTTTCAGTTTTTAGTGATACAAAAGGAACCTTTAAGCAATTTTAAGCAAGTACACTTTCTATTCTTGAGTATAAGCCTCTATTTAAGTGCTAAAGCCTAACCACGTGTTTAGTTTATCTTGTGGGAAAGTAATTAACCATTGGCAGTGTTTACTATAGTATTGATCAACTTTTCTTAATGTGCAAATTCCTTCACAAATATTCTTTTATTTCTCACCACCCAAATTCCATAGATTATGTTACTTTAAACCAACTTAGACATAATAAAATCTACATCTTTGATGCTCTATTTTCATTACACCATAATAGCATATTTTTCCATTTCATTAAGGGAAAAATATAAAGGCATAATCTTGTTATAGAACTCCAAATTCTCCTTATGTATTGAAAATCAAAATATAGGTGCTTCATAGGTTTAGTAGCTTGATTGCATAACTCACAAATATTAGATAATTGGAGAAAACTTTCATCTTACCTCAAGTATTCAAATTCCCTTTAATAAGAAGCTAGAGAATGATAAAGCCCATAGGGTGATAATACCAACTAATTCATATTAAGGGATTGGAGATTTATTCCATTATTAGCTTCCTATGAGTGTTATTTGTAAAACTGCCTAAAGGATGTCTCCTCTATCTGATATGATCCTCCTTGTTTGGGCAAAGTTGTATAATCAAGTTACGTGTTGTAGACTAGTTGGAGTTGAGACTGTTGTGTTTAGTTAAAGCTTCAAACAAAGTGACAATATCTGTAATATAAACCTTTAAAGATCTAAGTTCCTCTACTTCAGATAAAGGTCCTGAATTGGACCAGTTGTCATTCCAAATGGAGGTTAAAGTTCTGATACCAATCTTGTAATTAAACTTTAGGCTATATCTTTGCTTCAACTTTAGTATGTTAAATAGTGTCCATAAAGTATCATATTTAGGTTACAAATTCTAAAAGGCTTAAACCCTTTATGTAATATAAATGAACCCATTTCACCACTAATGAGTTTCTTTTTTCATTTAAGAGCCTCGAAGATCTTTTAATCATATATACTTATTGGCAATCCTAATACCTTTTGTTGTCCTCATAAAGATCTTTCCATTTTTCTTTGATTAAAAATTTGAAGTCCCCCTTTTCCTATCCTTACAGAGATCTTTCTATTTTACTTTAATTAAGAAACTATTATTAACATATTCAAAATAGATAAACCTCCTCAGTATCTTTTCCATGTCCTCGCTTATATTTTTTTAGAACAAAAAATGAGATGACAAATATGCAAACATGTTGTTTAATGCTTAATTAACCAATTGTATCTATTGGACATAAATTAACTCTTGGTAAACCAGCTTATAACTTAAGAATTTCTCCTTTTTAGTAGAGGTTTATGCCTTGTGTAAGTGGATCTCCTGGAGGTTATTGTGATATGTAAATATGTAATTAGAGGTTTGGGTTCCTTTAAGCTTATTTTATAAGCTAAGTAGTTAAAAGTTGCACCTACACTAATGGCTAATGTTCAATGGATCTTTTATTATTTATTGACTTGAAAGAGCTTTAAAAAATATTAAGATTTATCATTCACATAATAAATGATAAAGTTAGTTATTCTTAAATACTTGTATTTAGAATGGAATTTGAAGCTTTAATCTTAACTAGTCATATCTTTTATCAATCTTAAAAGGATCTCCATTGTATGAATGAAAATGCAGGGTTAATCAATTTTGTAGGGGTAGGCTCCCCATTAACCAAAATACCATAGGAGATGGTAATTATTTATTGAGTAATCCATTTAAAGAATATTATAGGAAAGACAACGGCTTATAAAGTATTTTAAATAAAATTCTAATCCAATGAAACAAATGATTTGTGAAAGTAAACTTAACGATATAATTCTTGTTAGAATCTTTCCTATTATATTTCTTAAATAGTTCTTGGATAAGAATTATGTCATCTTATATTAATCTTTCCTTAATGAATGCTCTCTGAGAGTTATCATCCATTTATGCAATCACTGGCTTTGACCTATTAGCTAGTATTTTTGCAATTATCTTATATATTATGTTATAATAAGAGATAAAAATCCTTAAATTTGTGTCTTGTTTTGTTCCTTTAAGAAGCTCTCATTCTTGAAAAGGTTGAGCAGTGCATCATTCAACATATTTTTTTGGTTAAAGCCTATAATTTAAGAAATAGGCATTAAGACCATCAGGCCCAAGTGTCTTATCAGGGTGAAGAGGAAACAAAAAGGCTCATTAACATATTTAGCTTCAAAGTGTTTGGTTAAAGACTCAACTAATTAAAAAGATATTTGTTTCCGAATAATGGGTTTCATTATTCTAATGTTGGATAAAGCAACAATGTTTCTTCCAACTGTTTTGGAAAAGAATGTATAGTCTATTTAATGCAAGTCTTCTTTGGAGGTTAGCTCACAACCATTTTCATCTTTTAAAGAGATAATTTTGTTGGTATTCCTTCTTGTTAGGAGAGTTATATGAAAAAAAATTAGTGGTTTTTCCCATCTTACAGTCACGATGTCCTAGACTTTTGCCTCAATAACAAAATGTTTTCTAATATTGGGGGGGGGGGGGGATAGGATTAATATTATTTACCAAATCAATTTATTTTGTTTTTTCATTAGGATTGGTTTTTCTTTGTATATCTTTATTCTATATTTTATCAAACTCTTTGAGCCACAAAAGTTGTCCCTCTTCTTATGCCCTCGAATCCACAAATGCTAGTGGAAGACTAAGAGATCACCTGACATATAATTGTTACCTCCTTTTGCTTAATTTTTCATTATTGGTGCTTCATATAGAGCATATTTGCTTTTTAGTAGCTACCAAAGTGCTAGAGCATTTTTAACTATTTAGTCTTTTTAAGTTCATTATTAACCAGCTGCAACTTCCTCGTACAAACAAGTAACTTACTACCCTTTATATTGACATTAAGTAAGAGCTAAATGAAAGGCTTCCAACTCATTCAATTAGTTGTTAAATTGAAATGGGAATTTAATTCTTTATTAACTGAGAATGCTTTGCACTAGAATTAAGGTATGATTAGTTGACAATTGAAAGTTGTTTTGTTTCCTATAAAGCTCCCTATCCATAATTCATTAACTATAGTTTTATCCAACTTCTTCCTTCTTAGCTAATTCCCTTTTTGGTTTTTTTGTCTATGTGTAAAATTACCCCTCCATTCTAAGGTCTATTATATGGATTTGATTAGAACAGTCTTTGAGTTCACTAGTATGATTTCTCAACCAAACATTCCCTTTAGCTTTTGATGAGTGCATCATGCTATTGAAAGCCCCTATGATCATCCTTGCTTGTGTAAATTTCCATCCATGTCTCTAATTTTGTTACATATAAAGTTTCTTTGAAGGCTATAATTGGAAGCACAAACAATTAAGATATGGAAGCACAAACAATTAAGATATGGAAACTTACATTTGTGTGTTTCATCTTGATAAGTAGATGTATTGTTTTTTTTTTCCCATTTAGAGCTACTCCTTATAACTCTTTGATAGTTAGGTTTTGATTGCGGATTAGTTGTAAATTTTATAGTTAGATTTCTAGGAGTTTCTAGGTAAACTTCTTTTAAATTCTTATTAGCTACGTCCCCTTGATTGGATGGTTCTATAGCCTCCATATCCCCTTTCAATATTTGATGGGCCTAAATTGCTTCAAATTCTAGAGAAGGATTCACACCATTTTTAGTGGTATTAGAGACGTCATATTCTAAAAGCTTATTAATGGGTTCCGTCTCTCCTTCAATGTTAGATGAGTTTATCTGATGATTTTTCTCTGAAAGAACAACATCTAATGTTATCATTTCCTACCCCATTCTTAGCATTAATGTGTATAAGTTCCATATAGTTCTCTAGCTGGAAAAGCTTCCTAGTTGGCTTCCAAGTTTATTGAAGTTTATTTTTTCCTCTAACTATATAAAACTATAACACTACCCTCAAAGAGTTTATCAACTTCATATAGTCTTAACAGACGGATGCTTTACAGAAGCTTTTAGCAAAGATAGTTAATAGATATACTTTGGCATAACTGACCCTTTTTAAGTTGGTTATCACTTCATCAATGCACAAAGTCTTACCTAAATAGCATGTTAAGTGACTTAGTCCTTTATTTGTCCAATACTTAAAATGTATATTATAAAACTAAACCAAAAAGAGATCTAATTCTGCCTTAGGTCATGGAGATTAATTCATGCTTTCTAGAATTGACAGAGAAGAGACGCTAATACATTTTAAGCTAAGATAGAGAAGCAAACTTGAACAAAAAGAGGTAAGTACCATTAAAACTTCCTATAATCTGAGGTGCTTCAAATGGTTATTTGCCCAAGTGTTCAAATCTAGGAATAAAGGCCTTTAATTTATAAAATAAAGAAGAAGTATAGCTTCCAATTTTATTTCTTCTTCCTTATGAATATCAATTACTAAATCTATAAAACCCTCCCCTCTAGGGAGCTGGGAGGATAATATTGAAGGTTGAAGGATGGTGAAAGATATCTGAGAACTTATTTCTAAAACTTCCTAGTATTACCTTCAAGCATTGTATTCATAGTAGAGACCTAAGGTCTTTAATTTTGGCCTAATATATAGAATTATAGGGGCTTAAAATGTAGGTTAAGGTAGTAGCATGTGAAGTGATAGAGATCTCAAAAGCTAGAAATGACTCTGAAAGGGTGTTAGGAATAGTTTTGGAGTTATACAAAGGAGGAAAGTCCTTAACTAGAAAAGATAAAGGAAGGAAAAATAATGGGAATTAAATGACAAGTATTTAATGGAAAGGCTTCTTGAGTTAGAAGAAAAGGAAAATAATAGAGTAACTAAGGAAATGAAAGGAGGGAGAACACAAAAAAGAAGACATTAAGAACAATTAAGGATTAGCTAAAAAATAATATACCGAGGGAGGAAGGTGGATGAAAAACCAAGAGAACTCCTTGGAGAGGAGAGCTCTATTAAGAGAACATATATGATATTGAAGACTAGCTTAAAAGGAAGTAAGACAAAAGCTTCAAAAATGAAACACTGAGGTATTAGCTAAGGAAGCCAACATCACCATACATGATCATGCATCTCTTGGGTTATGTTTAGATGAGGGCTTAATAATGGAATGTAATATTATTCCATTGTTTGGGAGGAGGTATAATTGAATGGAATGTAATGGGATGGAAGATGAGAGTTTCATATTACATCTCGTTCCTTCCTAAACAATAAAAATGAAAAACCTTCGATTTGGAAGGTTTAGGATGGAATGTAAAATGATAAACGACTTTATACTATATTATATTATAAACCCTTTATCCAAACAACATTTCACTGTATTACATTATGAATCCTTCCATCCCTCCCAAATAATAATTTTCTAATATTACATCCATTTACATTTCATTCCATTATAAATCATTTCATTCTGCTTCATTCCATTAAAAACCTTCCGTCTAACCAAAGATAGCCTTAGGTAGAAATTGGAGTTTCTCTCTCCTCAAAATCCTCCTCACTATCTTATAACTTTCCACTATATTTTAATTTTTTATTATTTGTTGTTACTGAATTTATTTTTAGAAGAAATTAGGTAGTTTTAGGAACTATTAAACAAAAGAAGGCATTTTTAATTCTCTTTTTAGGGTATTTCTTATATTTATCCTTACTTTAAACCCTAATCATGATTATCTATTGGAAGTGAAATTTTGATGGTGCCTAGTATACATTGGTCAATTGTCAATTCCGATCTCCCTTATATGATTAAAACTT
The DNA here is from genome assembly GCA_027563595.1 of Erythroxylum suave. NCBI lineage: Eukaryota > Viridiplantae > Streptophyta > Magnoliopsida > Malpighiales > Erythroxylaceae > Erythroxylum > Erythroxylum suave. The sequence continues at coordinate 20,447,980 of JAOSBN010000006.1, forward strand.
TGGGGAAATAGGTAGAATATTATGACTAGTTATGTTGGTTACTTTACAATTTTTTGTTATAAGGTTTACTCTTTCTTTAGAAATAGTTATCCACTAAACCTAGTGAACAAGTCAATCTAGAGCCCTCTATATACTGTAACCTATAGGATTTTTTTATATAAATATTAAGGTTTATTTCTAAAAGGAATCAACTCATTATTATTAATTGATATATCCTAATTTCCTTTTATTATTTATTAATTTAATAAATTGATATATAACTAATTTCGATAATGATACATCGCTTTTACTTTTGTAAGGATAGTCTATTCACATTATAGTCTATCCATATCATAGTATGCGAAATTTAGAAACATTATTTTTGCCAAATTTCATTTAAAAAATTTATCACACCGTTAAAATAAATATTAATTCATTTTAACATAAAAGTTCATGTGTTAGAATCCCCCTACTTACACTCTCTCGATGGAGTCTATCGTACAAGACTTGCCTATTGCGGAGTGCTCGGTTGGCGTGATTTGCATGCTATTGTGTCAATTGGGAGGTTTACCTAATGCGCATCCAAAAAATAACGGTTGTAGGTTTTTCTACTCTAAAAAAATTGTTTAAAATTTCAAATTAGATTTTTATGTTTTTAGTAAGCATGTATATAATTTTATGTTTAATTTGAAATAAAAATAAAATTTAGGTGTAAATTTTAAAAATTAGAAAAATATGTGACCGAAAAGTTAGAAAGAAATAAGTATGGTGTAAATTGTAAGGCACGGAGGGTTGAGCTATAAAACAAAAAAGCTGACGGACCATTAGAAATGAGAAGTCGAAAATAGTGGGGAATAGAACTAAAAAAAATTCCAAACATTTTAATACGACAATGTAAAACAAAGTGCGTAGATGCGACGTGAAAGACAAACTGACAAGACACAAGATAACCGAGAGCCACGATAGTAAACGATAGGATAAGAAAAGAAGCAAGAACTGAACCCACGAGATCAGAACGATGGCTTCACATAAATAAAACAACAATGATTGTGTAACATCCCGTCACCGATGGGAAGGGTAAGATAGTAATTTGAAACGGGCTAAGAATGTTTAAAATTGTTTGGCTATGTTTATGCATTCATATATGCACGTGAATAATATATTTTGCACATGAAAAATGACTGTATATGCATTCATGACATTTTCCCGGTATAAGTGTTAAGAAATGTGATTGTGAATAAATGTGATTTTTGTGCTTAAAAAA
>JAOSBN010000006.1:20449322-20461736 GCA_027563595.1 Erythroxylum suave
TGTAACAAACTTCACATCTTATGCACATTCCCATTTCATAACTTAATCACTCATCAGTTCTTTGAATTACAACCTCACTCGTTTGGTACTTTGATATCAATAACTCATTCACTACTTTACTGATATAATCCCATATGTGACTAGTGAAGAGGAAAACAGAGTATATCACTATGTATATATCGTTATCAACTTTTTGTTTCAAGCTCAATATTTCCTCTAACTATCACTTTAACTGTTCTTTCACCTCCCAAAATTGGTTTATCACTATCCTATAATATTCCAGTCATCAATCCAAAGCAAATCACTATGTAGGGTATACTAAATCTCCTCACTCATTTTCCAGCAAATAAGAATATCACTGTTCTTAACCATTTAGCAGTGAACTACGAAAACTACATAATCATAACAAGCTTACTTGATTGAAGCTCCAATCTCTTAGAAATCACGTAACCCTAATCTCTCATATACCCATACATTAACTTGAAAGTTGACAGGGAAGCTCGGTCTTTCATGGAATGAAAGAAAGGAATATCTAAGTAGAAGTGGGGACAAACAAAGAAAAGTAAGGTTTAGCTTCGGTGAATATTTGATGAAAAACTCTGGTTTGGGGGATTTCTAAAGAAAGAAGTTTTAAGAAGGATAAAAACAAGGAAAGTAGCTTGTCTTTCATAGGCAAATAAATATCTGAACTAGCTACGACACCTGTCCAATTCTTATCCACTTATCTACTTCCTTTTATCCAAACTTACTTAAGTATAATTTATACTTAAGTTTGTGACTCAGTTATACCACTGCAATCACAAGTCATAACCTTTTACTCAGTTTTAGATTTTTCCTATAGCACATCATTTGGGGTTAACTTCACATTCTCTTCTTGACCCCGAAACTGAAGTCATTTTGCATCACTTTCCTCTAGAAACATATTCCCCTATGTCTTATGTCTCCATTGACACCAAAATCATTCAATTTGTTCTATCCTAAATCATATTGAACCTTTTTCCAATGGGGCAACTAGCATAACTTTCGCTATAGGTATCCGATCAAGATCCTTGTTCGATGGTTTGAAGGACTTATAGGTATATAAGTTTCTTGAAGACCTTAGGAATGAATTCTATCATCTGAAGTGTCAAAGATGGACCAGACGATACAAAATGAACAGTATACAGGAGAAGAAGTCTTGGTCACTTGGGCAGAAAGCAAACGAATGTCATAAGCAGAAGAAGAAATAAGCGGACGAATTTCATCAGAAAGTAGACGAAGCAAAAAGGCAAACGAAATTCATCTGAAGGTAGACGAAGCAGAAAGGCAGACAAAATTCGTCTGCTTCAGAATGTAGATGAAGCAGAAAGGCAGGCAAAATGGAAAAAGGTAGACGAAATGCAAAACACAAATGAAGCGCCAAAAGACAGACGAAGTGCCAAAAGACAAAGGAAGGGCCAAAAGACAGACGAAGCAGCAAAAAACAGACGAAGTGCCAAAAGACAGGCGAAGGTCAAAAGACAGATGAGGTTCTAAAAGACAGACGAAGCGCCAAAAGACAGATGAAGCTCCAAAAGATAGACGATAGGTAGTCAACTTAAGACGAAGAAAGTCAACCATAGATGATGCGTCTATACAGACGATAGATGAATACAATAAGCAGACGATAGGTGGTCAACCTTAGACGAAGCAAAGTCAAACATAAACGATATGTCTTTATAGACGATAGACGAATGCAATAGGCAGACAATAGGTGGTCAACCTTAGACGAAGCAAAGTCAAACACAGACAATAGACGAATGCACTAGGCAGACGATAGGTGGTCAACCTTAAGACGATGCAACTTTTAAGACAATATGACGTCGTCACTGACGATGTGACGTCATCACAGACAATACGTCTATGCTCCTGAACATCTCCCCCCTTATTAAGACCATAACTTTCTATTTCACCATCTATAACTCCCATACTAAATATTCTCAGTAAACTTCTTCAACACATTTTTCTTCACTAAGTCCAAAACTTAGATTTTATTTCTAGTCTTCCTACTCCATTCCATTCTAATCATTTGCTATAACCAAAATTCTCAATCTATCCTATTACTATTCACTATACCCGAAATGTCAATGAGTGCATGTACAATTATTTTCATGTGTGCAAAGACTCAAATTCACATGCATGTATGCTGACATTCCGCTGAGCTTGAAATGTAAATTTTCCTCTAACTCTTTCATTGCCATTCTCCCCATTATTGAAATTGAGGTTATAACTCTTAGTATGGGGACTACATATTTACCTCGAACACTCGAAGCAACAATGCTATGAAAGCAATAAGAAAGTAAAGGAAACAAGAAAAATAAGAGAGATACGATTAGCCCAACCTTTGTATTACTTTCATTCAAAAGAATACAAGGAATACTCTCTCACTGAATGATGAGAGCAAAGCTCGAATGAGCTATATATAGGCATCCTAATTATGAAGCCAAGTTACATTTAGAATCCCACTAATGCGTAGTCCCACTCAAACTGAACAACCTAAGATTATTCTAAGATCATATCTATCGCTATCAGATTACATCAGGTGTACCAATTTGATGACACCCCATCTAAATAGGACTCTAACTGATAAAATAAGATAACACAAAGATAGAGTTTACATTCGACTAGGAAACTAACATCCTTATCCTCAAAGATCTCTACTATCTTTAGATGTTGAATCCCACTGTAACTCTAACTCTTAGTTGTTGCCACATCATCTAAGATCTCCCCATGATCTCTATCCACTGAAGATGCAGTGTGATCTTCTTGAAGCCCACGTAGCAAATTGGCTTAATCTAATGCTTCCCTAAACAAGTTCATTGATTATGGTCTATTCATCCGAGCATGAGCCAAGTCCTTCGCTTGGGTCGAGTCAATCTTTACAAGATTCGAGACTCTACCAAAATTCGCACCAAGTCCAATCCCATTCCCCTATGTTTGCCTTAGTATTTTTGCATGCCTTCCTTATGCGTGAATCCTACTAACCTTTCTCCTAAGGCTCGACATGAAGGTCACTGAGAAGTGCTCCGAAGTTTAAGGGTTTAACAAATCACCCTCCCCCTAGATGGATTTGACGCCCTCGTCGAATTAGTCTAAAGGTAGGCGTTCACTTGGTCTTTGAATTGCCACAAAGACGTATCTTTCTCCAATATTGCTTTCCCAATAGGTTTACCTTTCTACTGAATTAAGAACTCGGTCCGTCGATTTTTCTTGTGTTGACCCATTATATGATGTTCTAGGATCCTCTCCATTTGATCTTCAAACTGTTTCCTAACAACCGGCTCATTTCACCTGACTCTTATTCAGATCTATTGCATCCTCATAGTAAGGCTTGAGAAAACTAACACGAAAAGTAGAGTGTACCTTTAACCATTTGGGCAATTTCAATTTGTATGCCACATTCCTCACTTTGTGTAGCACTTCAAACAGTCCATCATACTTCGGCACCAAACCCCTATGAACTTACCTACTTGAGATCTTCTTCTAAATCTATATGGTTAGTTTCAACAAAACTTTATCTCCTACATCAAACTCTAACGGTTTCCTCCGAAGATCTTCTTGCTTCTTCATCCATTGAGAAGCTTTTTGAAGACTATCCCTCACCTAATCCAACAATTCTTGCTTCTTCATTGCAAACTTATGTGTTGCAGGACACTTGCCTCTTATCCTTTGTTGAGCAATCTCTAGTTGTGTGAGAGACTATTGTCCTAACACAATCTCAAAAGAACTTTTCTCCGTGGTTAAAAATCTATACAAGTTATAGCAAAACTGTGTAGTGTCAAGTAAACTCAACTAGTTACGTTTACTCACACTTACATAATGTCGTAGGTACTCCTTTAACAAATCATTGATTGTTTCTGTTTCACCATCCGTTTGTGGATAATTTTCCATTGAAAGCTTTAAATCGCAAGCATCATATTGAAAAGGGACGTCCAGAATTAACCTCTAAATCTAGTGTCTTGGTCGTTCATAATATCTGCTGGAACCCCAAAATACTTGACCACGTTCTTGTAGAACAATTCGGACGCATCATCCAAGAGACAGGTCACAGGAGTTGACACGAAGATTACATACTTAGAGAATTTGTCAACCACCACTATGATTGATGCCATGTTGTCCACCATTGGAAACCCACTGATGAAATTTATTGAAACTGACATCCACGGTCTCTCGGGGATGGATAAGGGTTGTAGCAAACCAGCTTCCTTCTTCCTCTCTGGCTTATCCAATTGACATATAAGGTACATCTTGACATAACATTCCACATTATTCTTCATCTTCGGTCAAATATAGGAATGAGATAGGAGCACTAGCATCCATTGGACTCCTGGGTGACCAACCCACTAGGAGTCATGCATCTCCTTTAATAACTGTTTCCATAATCCACCAAAGTTTGGCACATATACTTCACTACTCTTAGTCAACAAAAGCCTATCAAGCCAAAACCTATGTACAACACCTTTCTTAACTTGAGAAGTCAATTTACAGTACATGGTGTCTAATGGAGCTATCGCCTTGATTTGCTCCAACAGGTTGGACTCCACCTTCATGATCAAATAAAGGGCCGTAAATACCTCCTTCCTTTTTATGGCATCTACCACGTTGTTGTGCCTCCTCGATTTATGCTCCCACGCAAAGTCATACTTGGCAAGAAACTCTTACCACCAAGCTTGTTTTGCAGACAACTTCTTTTGAGTCCTAAAAATTATGTTAATGACATTATTCGTTCAGACAACAAACTTGGTTCCCAATAAATATACTCCACACATCTCAAGGTGTTGCACCATCGCAACCATCTCCTTCTCGTTTGTCGAGTAATGTTACTTTGCACCATTGAGCTTTCAAATCTCAAATGTTACTAGGTGTCCCTCTTGTACAAGGAATCCACTAATGGCTTTGTCCTAAGCATCCATATGTACCTCAAATGGAAGATCGAACACGGGCAGCTTCAACATCAGTTCAGTTGAGATCGTGGCTTTAAGTTTGTTGATTGCCTCCTCACATGCACTTGATCAACATCACTCTTACTTCTTCTTTAGCAAGTTTGTCAAATGCACCGCTTTCTTAGAGTATCCCACAATGAACCACCTATAGTAATTCACTAGGCCGAAAATACTCCATAATTTTTGTACTATCGCGGGAGCTTACCACTCAACTATCGCCTTCACCTTTCTCAGATCCATCTTGACCTGACCTTTTCTCACCATGTGACCCAAGAATCTGATCTCCAATTGCGCAAACTCGCACTTCTCCATCTTCATGTAAAGCTTATGCTGCATTAGTCGTTTGGACACTCACCTCAAGTGTTCCACATGTTCTACCATGTTAGTGCTATACTCCACGATGTCATCTAAATAAAACACTACGAACTCATCCAAGAAGTCATACAACACATCATTCATAAGGCTGAAAAATGTATCAGGGGTGTTATTTAATCTAAATGGCATAACTAAAAATTTGTAGGAAACATACCGAGTTATGCAAGTTGTCTTATGCTCATCACCGTTAGCTATCTGAACTTGCCATTACCTACTTTGAAGATCCAACTTAGTGAAAACTTCATCCTTTGACAACCTATCCATCAGACCTTGAACCAAAGGTACCAAATACTTGTTTTTGATCATTACCTTATTCAACGCTCAATAGTCCACACACATCCGAAGTGTACTGTCTTACTTCTTCTGAAACAATACTAGGGCATCGTATGGGGCTTTAGATGGTTGGATAAACCCTATCTCCAATAACTCACCAAGTTATTTCCGAAGTTTCACTAATTCTATGGGGAACATCCTATATAGGGTACGTGTAGGTAGGATTGCTCTAGGAACCAACTTGATCCTATGATTTGAGCAACTCTTTTGGCATCACCTCCCAAAACTCCCTCAACAAACTTGTAACCATATCAGGAACTTCCACCATGTGATCTTCGTTGATTTCCCACATAGCAACGAGATAGTTCTCCATGCCTTTCTTTAACCATTTCTCATTGTTCATGGCCGAAACATGTCCTATTGTTGTAGCATTCATCGTTCCTCCATCAAACCTACAACAATTCATGTAGAAGGAATTTGATCGTTCATCAACATCATACCTCCCAAACTCAGATGCAGAACCACCTTTACTGCTTTGGCCACGCTTCCACGAGAGTTCTACCTATACTGATCTCCTCAGAGGTCCTCGTCCTCTACTAAAACTTGGCATCCCCATCTAAGTATATGGCCATCATATTGAGCATCTCAGCATCAGGCACCCTAGTAGCCGCAAAGTACTGCTCCATATCCCACAAGAAGTTTTCCAACACCTTAGCATCCCACACGCCATCGAACACGTTGGGTTCACGTAGCTTCACAAAAGAAAGTTGTGGTGTGGAACTTTCAACCCGTTCGACATCTGTTGTTGCAACGGCACGCCTCAGCATAGTGATCTCTAACTGGGCTTCCTCTTATGCCTTCAATAAATCTACCATCTATTGCTACAATTGTTGCATTCCTGCCTTCAACATCTCGAATCGAGTATTGTGAGATGTGACCTCTTTCTCTCCTTAAGGAATTAGCCTGATGAGTGCCTCCACCCTAGACACTCATTCTGTTAAGTTGTCAATTGCCATCTAGAAATTAGGCTCTAATACCGTTGAACAAAGGTCACCTTGAGACCCGAACTTTCACCAAAACTGATCACCAACACCCTTTGCACGGTAGTCTCACTTAGTTTCGTTTAAGAAAGACTTCAACTCTCAACGACCCTCGATGTGCTTACCTTGCATGCTCAAACCAACAATGCTATGAAAGGAATACAAAACTAAAGGAAACAAGGAAAACAAGAGAGATACGATTAACCCAACCTTTATATTACTTTCACTCAAAAGAATACTAGAAATGCTCTCTCACTGAATGATGAGAGCAAAGCTTGAATGAGCTATATATAGGCATCCTAACTTCGAAGCCAAGTTACATTCAAACTCCCACTCAATCTAAACTGCCTAGTCCCACTCAAACTGAACTACCTAAGATCGTGCTAAGATCATGTCTATCTCTAATGGATTACATCATATATACCAATTGGATGGCACCCCCATCTAAGTAGGACTCTAACTGATAAGATAAGATAACAAAAAGATAGAGTTTACATTCGCTAGGAAACTAACATTCTTATCCTCGAAGATCTCTACTATCTTCATATGTTTAATCTTACTGTAACTCTAACTCTTAGTTGTCGCCACATCATCCAAGATCTCCCTACTAACTCTGTCGATTGATGATGTAGTGTGATCTTGTCGAAGCCCACGTAGCACACTAGCCTAATTCAATGCTTCCTACAACAAGTCCATTAGTTATGGTCTATTCATCCGAGCATGAGCCAAGTCCTTAGTCCGCCAAGTCCTTAGCTTAGGTCGAGTCAATCTCCACAAGGTCTGAGACTCTAATAAAATTCACACTAAGTCTGATCCCACTTGCCCATGTTTTCCTTAGTATTTTTGCATGCCTTCCTCATGCATGAATCTGGCTAACCTTCCTCCTAAGAATCATCATGAAGGTTGCTGAGAAGTGCTTCGAAGTTTAAGGGTCTAACAGTTTAGTTTGAATTTGTATTTACCTTCCTGTTATAGGTTGACACCGACTCCATTTACATGTTACAAAGTTCATTCTACATTGTCATTCCTACCTCTGGCTAACACTTGGTGCTTCTGTAAAGACTTTCTATCAAAATCCTTTTAACTTGTCTTAAGCGTATGATGTCATTTGACACGTGGTGCTTCTGTTGAGACTTTCTATCAACATTTGGCATGTAGCATTTGCATTTATGACATGTGTTAAGTAATCATATTTGATTAAGATTAATCAAGATTATAGAACATTGGATTAGTAGGTATTCAGATTGATTTTGACGATAATCAAAGTAGTAGATACTTGGGAATCAAATGATATATTGTATACGACTGTCAAAACTACATATGTGTTACTTAACAATTTGCAACCAGAATATTTTCAATATTTAGTGAAGTTAAATTATATGGTTATTACCTTATTCTTTATAGATTCTATATGTGAAGGGGAAAGCAACAATTTCTTCCCTCTTATATAAAAAATCATTATGATCTTATTGAGAAAAAGGAATTTCCTTTATTCAGAGCCCTCGTTAAGAAAATATGCTTCTTTTTCCCTTCCGCAAACTTTTAGCTTTTGGATTGAGTCCCTTCAAAATCATTTGCCTTCTAGTAAAGAACTAGCTCCGTATATTAATGGAATATCTGATAGTTGTATAAAAATCAATCACTTTAAAACATTTGGGATTTAACTATAAGACCATTTGTTAACATCCATTTCGCAACGTAATACTGTTAACAATTAACTTGTATCCCTATAGTGAATTTACATAGGGTATTTATTTCCATACCCCACATTACAATAAATAGGATTTTTTTTCTACCCTTTGAATTTTGTAGATAAGAGTTACTCTTTAGTTACAAATTTTAAAATCATAGCATATTAAAACAACACCTCTAATTTAAAACATTTCATAGGTTTTTTAAAATTATTAGTTACGTTTAGAATAGGCTACATTTTATATTCATAGTTAATCAAATTTGGTGACACTTTTTAGTTGTGAACTTAGTTTTGTAGCAAAAGGTTTTTAGATATGAAATATTTTTCAAAGCTAATAAGATTTATCAAAATTTTTTAACTATGAACTTATTTTTGTAGCAAAATGTTTTTAGCTACACAATATTTTTTATAGCCAAAATGCAAATATGTTCTAGATCTTATGACTATCAGCTATGAAAATAAATTTGGTAGATAAAAATATTTTACTACAAAAATATTTTCGAAGAGAAGAAGAAGAAGAATGAAAAACAATGAAAATGACATCATTTTGTCCACTAAAATGTTGTCATTTTCTCCATACCGATAAGCTAAAAACACTACCTCTTTTATTTTTGTTTGCCTATCTTCATCTTCCAACAATTTGCAACATCTGTATTACCTATTTATAAGAGTTTTCTTTTCTTTTCGTAATTTTGTTTTCAATTCATTCATAGTTAACGTAAGTTAAGTTTAAGTCAATTAGTTAATGTATAGTTGTGATACGTGTTAATTGGCTTTTGATAGGACTGAATAATGGATTGATGTGCTTCCTTTTCTCACCTTTACCCACCTCTCTCTTTATACTACCCTTCATTTCTCACTGTTATGCTATGTTACTGTAAGTTGAAAAATAGGGATTATAAACCTAAATGTTTGTATAATTTGTATCTATGATATTATTAGGAAGATTTCTACTTTGACAAGTAGGATCGGGGAAAAGTTCCTAATGGGTTTAAATGAAAGCTTTGAAATTTTTAGAAGTCATATCTTATTAATGGAACCTTTTCCTAGTATTAATAAGATGTATTCACTAGTGTTTGAGAGATGAGAAATAGAAATGCAACAATCGTTCTTTACCTAAAGTTTTTTAGAGTTCTATTATGCTTCTTAAGTTTTTAGCAAAGTTTTTGAGAGTTTTGTTATGCTTATTAAGAATGATGATATTAATACTCTAATTACAAATGTAGTCCAACAGGAGGTGCTGAAGCTCATGAGCGGGAAAGTCGATATTAAATCAAATCTTATGGTTATTGATTCTAAATTTGGAGGTATGTTTAAAACTCATTGTTTGAATTCTTTTGAAAGTCTAAGTAAATCTTAGATACATAGATTGTAGACACAGTAACCACCAACCGTATGACACCACATCTAAAATTACTCTACCAACCTGTCAAATTATGAACACCAACACCAATACCAATACTTTCACCTAACGAAACTATACCTTTGTTACATAAACTAGAGATGTCAAATTGCATTCAGAAATGTCCTAATAAAAAGCTTTATAAGTGACAATTTTTAAGTGTTAAATTGTTATTCGTTAGAAAACTAATAAAAGTCTCAAAGATCATAGTGACATTTTACCCTACTGGGTGTTCTAAGCCCTAGATAAGGTCATATTAGTTAAGTAAAGAACAAATAAGACTTTACAAACTTGATGCTTCTAGTTTTTTGTTTACACCATGTCAATTGTACTTTATAATTAAGGATGAATAGTTATCATTAGAATTTGCATAAAATTTCATGTTCACATTTCAACTAGAGTTAAATAAAGGAAAAAAATTTTGTTCAAATGTTCTTCTTCTATTTGGAACAATAGATTGGGTTCATGCTTCCTATTCTAAGACAACTCATATTTCTTAACTACAAAACCTTCTACCTAAAATTTTTTTGCCCAGTTTGTCCACTTGTCAAAAAAAGAAAGATTGACCTTTCTTAGAAGCATCATGTTCTTTCAAAGGATGTTTTAGGACATTTTTATTTATGGGGGCTTTAAGTGAAAACTTTAACTAGAACTCAATATTTCTAAACTATCATTGATGATTTTTCACGTTGTGTATGGACATATTTGATGCAATATAAAAGACAACTTTTCCACACTGTTGAATACTTTATTAAACTCATTGGAAACTAGTTTTATATCACCATTAAAACTACTTACAAATAATAGCACTTAGTTTATAATCATCAAATGATTGAAATTTTTATCAAATGCTATAAGAATTTCACTTCAACTTAGTAGTCCTTATACACCTTACTAGAAAGGAGTGGTTGAAAGAAAACATGGGCAATATTTAGATGTTACTAGAGCCTTGAGATTTTAAATAATAAGAAATGTGCTTTATCTTAGAAATAAGTTGAAACTTCTTCAGTTTAAAATTTAAGTATCATAACACAACATATTACGTATACAACTTGCTTTAGATATGTAAATAATCATAATGACATTTTAGGACACATTTGGAAGTGGTTTTCATGTTCTTGCTTTATAAAAATGATTGTACATATGGGTTGGAGATGGGTTCAATCTTCTTATTCGAAGCTAACTCCTATTTCTTAACTATAAAACATTATTTTTTTCATATACCTTATTATAGGGTTTGTCATAATCTGCTAACTAATTGCATTCTTTGGTGGAATTCAAGCTTGGTATGTCCATTTTGATTTACCATTATGTTATTTACAACCTAAATTGCATTTAGTAAGTTAGTAACTTAGTCATAATTGTACATCTACAAAGACAAAAGTTAGATGACTCATCAGAAATTATTCAGTTAATACATAGGAGTGAAGACTTTTATAAAATTTGTAAAAAAATCAAATATTTTTATAATGTAAAACTTTTTGTCCATACATAGATTTCTTAAATTTTAACAATCAAAGTTAAGATGAGGTGTATAATTAGTTGCTAATCCGAGGCTAGGTAAATTATATACTCGATAGATTGATCATGGAGAATGTTCTGAACCAAGTAATGTTAGATGTGTTGATATAGATGATGATGGTAATAACAATAATGATGTAGATGATAGTGACATTAATAATGACGTAGATGATGGGGCAGGAGAAATGTTAGAGAGTGTGGGGAATTATATGGAGACTATGGATGATAATATTTTTCCTAATACATTTGGTATAATTATAGAAGATCATTTTAAGAAGTTATTGGAAGCGCTTATGAAGAATTATATTCGGGAAGATCATTTTAAGAAGTTATTGGAAGTAGCTCACAAAGAATTATATTCGGGGTGCTCTAACTTTTTATAGCTATCTTTTGTTGTGAAGTTGTTGCACTTGAAGGTCCATAATAAGTGGAGTAACAAATCTTCTGACAAGTTGATTGAGTTACTGAAAGATGTATTATTGGTTGGCCACAAATTACCCAAATCTTACTATGAAGCAAAAAAATTGTTAAGGGACCATATATATATGTATATACATGGTTGTAAGTATGATTGTGCTATCTTTTAGGACATTAAAGATCTTCAAGAATGTCCTATTTATGATACATCAAAGTTGAAAGTGGATAATGGAAAAGAAAGTAAGTATGATTGTGCTATCATTGAGAAGGACATTAAAGATCTTCAAGAATAAACTATCTATGATATATCAAAGTGGAATGTGGATAATGGAAAAAGAAAAAAGATACCCTATAAAATCTTAAGATACTTCCCTATTGAACTAAAAATACAAAGGATTTTTATGTTAACAAAACTATCCATAGATGTGAGGCAGCAGAGAATGAAACGTATTGATGATAACATTATGTGTCATACAACATACTCAAAGGCATGTGAAGACTTTGATGGGAAGTTTCCATGGTTTGCAAAGGATTATCGTAATTTTTGACTTACATTAGCATCTAATTGATTTAGTCCATTTGGTAAAATGAGTACTTCTTACAACATGTGACAAGCAATTCTTATGCCATCAAATTTACCCCATGGAAATGTACAGATCTTCTTGAGGTACTAAGAATGACTGATAAATAATCATGGCAAATAGTTTATGGATAAGGATTTCATGAGCAGTA
>JAOSBN010000006.1:20487966-20510531 GCA_027563595.1 Erythroxylum suave
GGCGATGGGAGGTAGTTGATGTTTATGTTTTGTGTTTTTGGAATTGAATAAATGGTGGTTGAAAAGATTTAAGTCTGCATTAAGTAAGGGAGATTCCAAGAAGGAAACACAGACTTAAGGAGAACACAGATGAAAGGAATCGTCTTTGATGACGTCAGCAGATAGACGCAAGGAAAGATAGATGTAAGAAACACAGACGCAAGTAACATAGACGTAAGGAAAGATAGACGCAAGGATCATAGACGCAAGGAAAGATAGACGCAAGGAATTGTCTGTGATGACACATCATAACACAGGTGCAAAGAAAGATAGACGCAAGGAATCATCTGAGAGGACACGTCATAACACAGACGCAAGGAAAGATAGACGCAAGGAATTGTCTGAAAGGACACATCATAACACAGATGCAAGGAATCATCTGTGAGGACACGTCTTAACACAGACGATAGGAAGTTAAACATAGACGATAAGAAAGTCAAAGACAGATGATAGAACCCAGACGATTGAACACAGACGATAGGATGTCAAACACATACAATAAGAAAGTCAAAGACAGACGAAAGAAAATACAGACCATGGGCCAACCATAGACGATACAAAGAAGGAGTTAAGCCAGTATGATTGAACAGTTGCTTGGTTGGAATTAATCACAGAATTCACTAATTAATAGGATTGAACAAGAAGTGACTATCAAGGATCAAGAAACAGTTAAGGATTTAAGCTCTAAGTACAAGTCAAGGGACAAAATGTTTGAAAAGGTCAAGATGAAGTTTCAAGTTTGAGGATTGTGCTGGTGAGGGCACTCCAACCTTGTGGGATGAGCTTCCATATGTCACTTAAGACGTTGGACACGTGTTTAGCAAGGGCGGGGTCCTAGCACTTATGGTATCAGAGCGACTAGGTTGAGGTCCAGGTTTAGGATCAAGTTTAAGAGTATTCGAAGCCCGAATTGGGAAGGTTGAGACATGAAGTGTACATGCATTGTTTTAAATGAACAACTTGCATTGTTTGAATTGTGTTTATAATTTGAAATTGACTTATACGAATTGAATTATTTTGCACACATTGAAACTTTTGTGAAAGAACTAAAGATTTTTATTGGTTTTATATATCAAGAGTGATTATGCCGCCTCGAAGAAGAACTCGAGGAGCCTTGATTCGATCCAGCTCTCACCAAGGGAATCATGGATGAATCTTTTGTCCTACAAGATGCTAGGACACATTCTGTCCCTAATCTTGAAGCACCTAGTTTGCAACATGAGTTGCCTCCATCACCCCCTTAGATGCCTCAAACACATTCTATGGATCCATAGTTCTTTCAGGCCTTTGCTCAGGCTTTCTACTATACCATGGGCCAAGGGTTTAAGTTCTAGTGCAAGCTCCAGTGGAGAGGATCGAACAATATGATAAGCTTTGCAAGTATGGAGTTGTGGATTTCAATAGGAATACAAATCCTGAAGAGGCTAAAACATGGCTGAAGAGGACCGAAAGGGTCCTAAATCAAATGAAGTGTAATGATAAGGAGAAACTGGGCTATGCAGTCAATTTGTTGTAGGGGGATGCACTCCATTGGTGGGAATCAATGCCTTACAGTCAGGTTATACCACCGGTGCTGACATGGAGAAATTTTGTGAAGGTGTTCAGGAAGAAGTACCTCTCGAGGGTGTATGTACAAGAGAAAGCTAGGGAGTTTCTAAACCTCACACAGAGGGACATGAGTGTGAGTGAGTATAAGCTGAAGTTCACCCAGCTTTCAAGATATGCAACAAACATTGTGGTTAATGAAGAAGAAAAGTGCTACAAGTTTGAGGGAGGTCTTCATTTGGGGATTAAGGAGAAAGTATTGATCCACAATTTCTATGACTACCAGCAGTTGGTAGATGCTGCACTCCAGGCTGAGAAACTGGAGAACATAAAGAATGAGGTGAGCAGGAAAAGGAAGAACAAGGAGCAGTCTTTCAAGAAGGGGATGAGTGCCCCAATGCCTGAGAGGAGTGTAAAAAGCTTCCAATCACAGAGTAAGGTGGGGAGTAGTGCTTCTGGTAAGGACAGGCAAGCGAGAGCCGTGTCAGTGCAAGCCTCAATAATAGGAGGCAATAGCAGGTTGAGTGGAGTAGATACACAAATCCCCAATGTGAGCATTGTGGGAAGCTACACAAGGGAGAGTGTCTGAAGTTACTTGGAGCATGTTTTTGATGTGGAGAAAAGGGACACATGATCAAAGATTGTCCCCAAATAACAGAAAATGAGGGGTCAGGGTGACAAGCCTTAAGGAGCGCTAAAACAGCGGGACTTAGGTCAGTCACAGAGGTGGGCTGTTCTAGAGCTGCAAGGAAGGCTATTCCTCTAGGAAGGTTAAGGGGTTAGGCTCAGGCACAGGCAAGGGTGTTTGCCATGACAAGGGAGGAAGCTGCAGCCGCACCTGAAGTTGTCACGGTTATGGCTCAGTTACTCAATTCTGAAGTATATGTTTTGATTGATTCTGGTTCCACACATTCTTTTGTTTCTGCAAGCATGACATTATTTTGATTCAATGTTTTTGGATAATCCTTTGATTGTTAGTGCTCCTTTAGGGAGGGATGTGATTATAAGCCAAGTATATAAGGGTTGTGAACTCTTCATTGATGGTGCTAGATTGGTAGTGGATTTACTACCTCTAGACCTAAAAGGCATGGATGTCATGCTGGGAATGGATGTCATGGAGAAGTAGCAAGCGAAGTTGGATTATGGCTTTAAGGAAGTGTAGTTTGATCTGGGCAATGGTGAGAAGGTGATTTTCAGAGGAGACAGGAGAGCACCAGCACCAAGAATTATTTCTGCTTTACTAGCTGACAGGATGATGAAAAAGGGGTGTGAGGCCTTCTTGGCACATGTTGTGGGTTTTGATGTGAATGAAAGGAGGTTAGAGGATTTTTCGATTGTGAGGGAATTTTCTGATGTGTTTCCCGAAGACTTACCTGGTTTGCCATCGGTGAGGAAAATCGAGTTTGACATTGACTTGATTCCTAGAACCACACCATTTCCATACCACCTTATAGGATGGCTCCAGACGAGTTGAAGGAGCTTAAGGAATAGTTAGAGGAACTGTTAGAGAAGGGGTATATAAGGCCAAGTTCGTCACCTTGGGGAGCGCCTGTTCTATTTGTCAAGAAGAAGGATGGAACATGGAGGATGTGTATTGATTACCGGAGACTCAACAAGGTGACCATTAAAAACAAGTATCCTCTACCTCGGATTGATGATCTGTTTGACCAGCTACAAGAAGCAAGGGTCTTTTTCAAGATTGATCTTAGGTCAGGTTATCATTAGCTCAGAATCAAGGAGTCTGATGTAAGCAAGACAGCCTTTAGAACTCGGTATGGGCATTACGAGTTCCTAATCATGCCTTTAGGTTTGACCAATGCTTTAGCTGCATTCATGGATCTTATGAATAAGGTCTTCAAGGAGTATTTGGATCAGTTTGTCATAGTGTTTATAGATGACATTATGGTCTATTCCAAGAGTGAAGGGGAACATGAGGAACACCTCAGGAGAGTGTTGCAGACACTGAGGGAGAAGGAGCTTTATGCTAAGTTCAGCAAGTGTGAGCTTTATGAGGTAATATTCCTTGGACATGTGATTTCAAAAGATGGGGTTCATGTGGATCCAAGGAATATTGATGCAGTGGTAAATTGGCACGCACCCAAGACAGTGACAGAGGTGAGGAGTTTTCTGAGACTGGCATGATATTATAGGAGAAGGATTTTCTATGATAGCTGCTCCGACGACTAAGTTATTAAGGAAGAATAAGAAATTTGTCTGGAGTGAGGAATGTCAAAAAAGCTTTGAGGAGCTCAAGAGAAGATTAACAAGTGCTCCAGTTTTGATGTTGCCTACTGGAGATGAGGGCTACACAGTGTACAGTGATGCTTCAAGAAAGGGTTGTATGTTGATGCAGGGAGACAGGGTGATAGCTTATGCTTCAAGGCAACTGAAGCCTTATGAATTGAATTATGTAATCCATGATTTGGAATTGACAGTAGTGATCTTTGCCTTAAATATTTGGAGACATTACTTGTATAGGATTCAGACGAGGATTTTTACAGATCACAAAAGTCTCAAGTATCTGTTGAGTCAGAAGGAACTGAATTTGAGATAAAAAAGGTGGATTGAGCTGCTTAAGGATTATGATTTGTTGATTGAGTATCATCCAGGAAGGGAAAATGTAGTGGCAGATGCTTTGAGTAGGAAATCCTCAATAGCCCATGTTCAGACAGTTTATCTGCCTTTACTAGAAGAAATGGCTAAGCTTAAGATAAGCTTGAAATAGCAGGAACCCGAGTGTATTGTTGCTAATTTCAGAGTAAGACCAATACTCAGAGAGAAGGTTAGGGAGTTACAAGCACAAGATGCAGAATTAAGAAAACCTAGAGAAGAAATTCATAATGGCAAGAAGTATGAAGTGGCAGTGAGGGATGATGGGCTCATGGTTGTAGGGAATAGACTTTGTATTCCAAATGTCAAGGAGGTGAAGGATGAAATACTGGATAAGGAACACAATGCGCCTTATGCCATGCACCCAGGTAGCACCAGGATGTACAGAGATCTGAAAGAACATTTTTGGTGGAAAGACATGAAGAAAGATGTAGCAGAATATGTGAGTAAGTGTCTAGTGTGTCAGCAAGTCAAGGCTAAACACCAGGTGCCTTCAGGAAAGTTAATGCCAATGTCCATTCCTGAGTGGAAGTGGAAAAGGGTGACTATGGACTTTTTGATGGGTTTGCCTAAGACTAGTAGGAAGCATGATGTCATATGGGTTATTGTTGATCGGTTGACAAAGTCAGCCCATTTTTTGGCAATTGAACAGACTGATTCTCTGCATGTGCTAGCAAAGAAGTATATTGATGAGATAGTGAGACTACATGGGATTCCATATTCCATAGTTTCTGACAGGGATCCTCGATTTACTTCCAGATTCTGGGGAAGCCTATAAGAGGCTCTAAGAACAAAGTTGAATTTTAGTACTGCTTTTCACCCTCAGACTGATGGGCAATCTGAGAGGACCATTCAGACGCTTGAGGGAATGCTCAGGGCATGCGTGATGGACTTCAAAGGAGCTTTGGATGAGAATTTTCCATTGGTCGAATTTGCTTACAATAATTTATACCATTTGAGCATTCAGATGGCTCCTTATGAAGCACTGTATGGAAGGAGATGAAGAACTTTGATATGCTGGGATGAAGAAGGAGAAAGGAAGCTAATAGGACCCGAATTGGTTCAGATGACAGTTGACGAGGTCAAGTTAGTAAAGCAAAGGCTTAAGGCAACTCAAGATAGAATGAAGAGTTATACTGATGCACACTAAAAGGAGATGGGGTATGAAGTCGGTGAGAAAGTGTTCCTTAAGACATCTCCTTGGAAAGGAGTCATGAGATTTGGCAAGACGGGCAAGTTAAGTCTAAGATATGTGGGTCATTATGAAATTCTTGAGAGGATTGGACCGCTAGCCTATAAGTTGGCATTGCCACAAGAATTATCACAGATTCATGATGTCTTCCATGTTTCCATGCTGAGGAGGTATAGGTCAGATCCCTGCCACATCATTCAGACCAATGAGGAGATTCTAGTGGAGATTTTGGACACCAAAGAGAAGGTTCTCAGGAACAAGACGGATAAATTGGTCAAAGTCCTGTAGAGAAACCATTCGGTGGAAGAGGCCATGTTGGAGCCATTGGAAGCCATGAAGGAGAAGTATCCACATCTTTTCGATGACTTAGGTAATAATTTTGAGGACGAAATTCTTTTAAGAGGGGGAGAAATGTTGGACCCCAAATTTTTTTCATTATGTTAGTAAGCATGATTTGAATAAATTTTGTGGAATTGCTAGATAAATCATTTTTAATTGGAGTTAAATTGTTATGTCAAGTTTAGGAGGATTTATTTCATGGATTGATGGAAATTTGAAGTATTAAATGGAAGAATTAAGATTAAGTGAGAGTATAGTATGGTGTAAGTTAAATTGAAGAATTAAGAATGCGTAAGGGTATTTTGGGTGGAATACTCAAGGTTAGAAGCACTAAGGCATTAAAGGAAGGGTAAGGTGGACTTTACTCACCCATTAAGGGTAGAATGGGAAGAGGAAAAGATTGGCTTGTAAATAAGAAGACAAAAGGGTGAAGGAGGCAGAGAAAATCAAAAAGTAAAAGAGAGAGAAAGAAGAGAGAGGTTTGGGTGGAGTTAAAAAGTATAGAGCGTAGAACTAGGTCACGATTTTTCCTAATCTTAAAGAGAGAATTTGAGGTTACACAAGAAGGAAAAAAGAAAGAGGAAAGGAAGAGCTTTCTTTAGAACTAAGAATCTCATTATTTAGTGAGGATTTAAGGTATGTTGATTTTAATGTTTTGGAGTTTTGAAAGGTTTTTGTTCAAAGAGCTTAAGAAATGTATTGGTTTAAAAATTCTAGGATTCATATTAGTGCATGTGCTTTATGGGTTCTCAAATCTGAATTCCTATTGAATGGGGATTGTTTTCATTGTTAAAGGAAATCAAGAGAGGCAAGAGGAGCAAGATGAAAGGCACATTTCAACCACTTTTCAAGAAAGGAAACTAAAGTGGGTACGATTTTATAATAGGGTAAATAAACAACTCAGTGTTTTTCTTTGAATCAAGAAAGCTAAATGGTTTTAATTGCATCATGGATGTTACATTTTTTTTGCATTTGGTTGGTTGTGAAATTGTTGCATTTATTTGTTACATGAATTGTGTTCTTGAGTTATGAAAATGTTTCTTTTTGAAAAGATGCAAAATTATGAAATCAGATTTTCAAGAACGTTTCTTTGAAATATCTGATGTGCATGAAAAACAAGTTTCCAACAAGATGCCATTTATGGCAAACTGTTTTCAACTCATGAATTATATGTTATGTGATTTTGTGGTAGTCCCTCAAGAATCGTCATGCACGCGTTGACCCAAGAATAGGCTTCCCCTACTTGCCCGCTAGTGGCACAGAGCTCCTTTAAGGACTTCCTCAAGTTTACGACTACACAGGACCATTATATGGAAATATGCAGTGCGTCATGAATTGGACTTACCCGAACCATTCTGCTATGCTAATTTGCTTTGAAATGTTAGTAAGTTGATGCATGCATGATTTACAGGTGCTTATGGACTATTTGTTTGAGTGAGGATTTTGAACATTAAGTGTTTGCTGTTTTTCTATGAAAAATTATTATGTTTTCCAAGTGTATAATGACAAAGAGTTTGAAAATGGTTTTGCTAGTTCTCTATTATAAATCTGTTACCCACGAGCATTAAGCTCATCCCCTCCCAATTTTGTCTCATTTAGGTGATGAGCAAGGGATTGAGTAAAGAGTCAAGGCATCACTCCAATCTGTCTATTCTTCTTTTGTACTTTTAAGACAGACTTTTGGGGAACTCAAATCCTTGTATTATGGCTTGAAATGTCAGTAAAGCATTGTAAAACTATATTCTGTTTTGAAGATGAATGACAATATATGTATTCTACTAATGATTATGACCACTTTTGAGTGTTCGCATTGCATGTGATGATCAAATGAGTCTGAGGCGATGGGAGGTAGTTGATGTTTATGTTTTGTGTTTTTGGAATTGAATAAATGGTGGTTGAAAAGATTTAAGTCTGTATTAAGTGAGGTAGATTACAAAAAGAAAACACAGACTTAAGGAGAACACAGACGAAAGGAATTGTCTGTGTTGACATCAGCAGATAGACTCAAGGAAAGATAGATGCAAGAAACACAGATGCAAGGAACATAGAAGCAAGGAAAGATAGACACAAGGAAAGACAGATGCAAGGAATCATCTGTGATGACATGTCATAACACAGACGCAAGGAAAGATAGATGCAAGGAAAGAAAAACGTAAGGAATCGTATAAAAGGACACGTCATAACACAGACGCAAGGAATGATTGACGTAAGGAAAGACGGACGCAAGGAATCGTCTAAGAGGACAAGTCAAAACACATACGCAAGGAAGGATAGACTCAAGGAAATATAGACGCAAGGAAAGGAAGACGCAAGGAATCGTCTGTGATGACACGTCAGAACATAGACGCAAGGAAAGATAGATGCAAGGAAAGATAGACGCAAGGAATCATCTGAGAGGACACATCATAATACAGACGGAAGGAATCGTCTGTGAGGACACGTCATAACACAGACGATAGGAAGTCAAACACAGACAATAAGAAAGTCAAAGACAGACGATAGAACCCAGACGATAGAATACTAACGATAGGAAGTCAAAAACAAACGATAAGAAAGTTAAAGATAGACGATAGGTAAGACAGACGAAAGGAAATACAGACCATAGGCCAACCATAGACGATACAAAGCAAGAGTTAAGCCAGTATGATTGAACAGTTACTTGGTTGGAATTAAACACAGAATTCACTAATTAATGGGATTCAACAAGAAGTGACTATCAAGGATCAAGAAACAGTTAAGGATTTAGGCTCTAAATACAAGTCAAGGGACAAAATGTTTGAAGAGGTCAAGATGAAGTTTCAAGTTTGAGGATTGCCCTGGTGAGGGCACTCCTCCCTTGTGAGATGCGTGTCCAGATGTCACTTAGGACGTTGGACACGTGTCTAGCAAGGGCAGGGTCCCATCAATATTTAGCGACATAATTTTGTGCTGTCAGTAAATTTTCTAATGGAACCTTTATTTTTGTTGGTAAATTTAGCGATAGACAGACAAAACTTCTTCATCGATATATTTACTGATAGATTTGATAATTCTATTGGTAAATTTGCGACTAGCTATAACGATGGAACTTAGTTGTTCGTTGGTAAATTGATTACATTTTACCAACATATTTTGGTTCTCCGTCATAAATATACTAATACTGTTTTCTTTTAATTTTTCCCTGCATTTAATTTATTTGATAATCTTGTGATTGATGCATAATTTATATAGTTATCAGTTATCTGTTGATAATATTTTGATTTGTTTCTATACTTAATTTGTTAAAGAAGAAAGTTGATTGATGCTATAAATTAAAAATTATCTTAATTGATAATAAAAATTATTTTGTGCAACAATAAGTATTTATCAACTATTCATTTGGTGACTACAACTACGCTATTCATTTGGTGAATGAGGATGCTCTGAGTGTTACAATAAGGTGCTGTCCTTCCCCTTCAACCCATTCATCTCACTACGGAGCTGGACTATGTACTCCATCGACTGCTACAACTAAGTTGCCAGTGCGTGTATTGTGCTTCAAAACTCATAGACTTCATTGGATACAGACCGCCTACCAGATGCTGCTGTATTGGATGTGGAGGAACATGTGTTTGAAAATGAAACTAAGCCAAACATCCTTCAATGACAGTCCCTACTACCCATTGCATGAAGAAAGGTTTGACTCTCTTCAACATCTTTAGACTACTGAGACTATTGCTAAATGCTTTCTTGTATTTGGTTATATTAGAAGGCAATGTTTATCTTAATAAGTGATAATTATTTAGCATTAATATTAAAGCATAAATTTCACATACATTTAGTTCTCTACATCAGGTGTTGATGAATGTCACACTGTTATGCTTTTTGGTATGAGTGTGCAAAAAGAGCTGATGGGGTGTAGGATTGCTACCCATAAACTTTTCCTGCATTAGAGTAAAATGTTACAAGTGAACTACAATTTACAAGAGTTTCGACAGAATTTCCTTCATTTTTATGATATTTCCCCCTATTGAACAAAAAAAGTAACTCAACAATACAGCCATATATGGCACTAGACATTTATAACATTATCATTTTCCATAATACACATATTTTTATTCCAAAATTTACACAAAAAATTATATTGAAATACATCAAAGTAAAAAAATCAGAATATAAATGTAAAGTGTAGATACTTACAAGTCTCTTTGCATCCTCTTGGTGGGTAGTAGATCATCCAATATGTAGGGAAGACTCTCTCCTGTCGGTCATCTATGTCTATTGGTAGAATTATGCTTTGAAATGAACAATGCCTCGGGTAATGACCAATACTCTTGACAATGGCTCCATATTTGTTCAAAAATATAAGGAGGTCATACACCAGTCTTGTGTATCGCACCAACAAATTCTCTATAACATATACTAATTTGTCTCCCCCATCCTTTCTAAATAATCGTGTCAAATTCAAAATCCCCAAAAAAAGTATTTCTAAAAAAAGAAAAATATATGATAAGTACTTATAACCTACAATATTTATCTAATTAATCTATAAAAATTAATTAAAATCCAAAAAAATATTTTTTTACCTCAAACTCCTAATAATAAAAATCCTTTGTTGGTTGAGAGATATTCTTCCATACATAACCATCAAGATCTATCTTCTCCTTAAATTAGGATGTCATGTTTCTTGAGCACGGTCTAAACAGAATCATCCTAATATAAAAACAATTAATTTTATATCATTTTTAAATTTAAAACTATAACTTAATTATAAACATATGGTATTTCATGTATTTTCACTTACAGATTGTTGACAATTGTGATGTAAGTTTTTCTATCAACTCCCTCATCTCTAAGCTGGAGGTCACCTCTTTCATCCACATCATTTACCCTAGATATCTCTGTAGAGTAGGGGGTGATGGATGGTCTAGCAGTAGGTACAAAAGGTGATACCTCATCTACAAGTGAAATAGTTAGAGGTACAACATCTGATTCAATTGGAGCTGTAGAATGTGATGTTTCACCTGGACAATAACTAGCTCCAAATCGTGGTCTGAACCTTAGTTGTATCATATTCTGATTTCTCTTTGGTGACATATTTTAACCTAAAATTCATATTTTGTTGAATATTCTAGAAATATAACAATTTTAATTTAATACATAATAATATATTGTTGATTCAATAATTTATTTATTAAATATAATATTCTATTACAAACATAAATAATCGCTATCAGTACTTAATTGTAAATTAAAATCATCATCGTCATCTTCTTTTTCTAAACAATTAGAATCAAACTCAGGCTTCTCTTTAGATCGCTTGCCTTCCTCATTCTCTCTAGATGAAATTTCAATATATTCATTATTTGCGTTAAAAGGTTCGTTCTCGTCATATATAACAAATACATTTATCTCATAAACATCTTCCTGAAACGTTTCACTTTCAATTCTCTGTTCTCTTTTTCCATATGATTTAAAAACACCACTAGGTTTAACTTTGCAAATGGCCAACCAATCTAACTTATCACGTCGTAAGCTGGGAAAAGGGATAAGTTACCATCAACATCTTGGGCAGCCTCTATTTCTTCCCCTATTAACATTCTTCTTGTTGAATCTAAGATATATGAAAATGGATAAGTTACCATCAACATCACCGATTACTCCCCCATTTTCATTATGGGGAACTTTTTTTTCTCTTACGTGAATATGCAGCTTATAATAATGTGAACAAAATGTATTTGCTTCCTCCACTAAATAAGCATTACATATCGAACCTTTAATGCTAGCCTTGTTTTTGACATTTTTCTTCAAGTAATGCAAATACCTACATTAGCGAATAAGGTAATTACAATTATGTTATTAAAATCAAGTTATTACTCAATTTAATATTTAATATAATTACCTCTCAAACAGACAGATCTATTGATATTAAACTGGACTAGTAAGTTTAGCCTCGTCTACTAAATGCACAGGTAGATGCTCCATACAGTCAAAGAAGCTTGGAGGAAAAATCCCTTCTAATTTGTACAAAATTACTAGAATTTCCCTTTCTAGTTTTTCCATTTTACATAAACACATGACAACCATGACTTTTCATCCTAAATAATTTGTACTTCCTTATGTCCATACACCTCGCCAAGTTTGAAACATAACCATTTGAAAACTTTAGACTTTTTAACCATTGACACAATATTTCCTTTTGTTTTTGTGCAAAGTGTAACAGGCTTTCAGATGTTTACTAGTGCAAAGATCTTTATCTAACTTATTCCTTCTATAAAAGAATTTCAAATCAACTCGTGATTCTACATTGTCCTTTGTTCACCCTTCAATGTTTGTTATGATATTGAACAAATTGTCAAAAATATTTTTTAATATGCATCACATTTAGGTTTTGACATATCAAGTTAGTTTTCCAATATGGAAAATCCTAAAAGATGCTTTGTTTTCTCTAACCAAAGTTTTTACTATTGCTTGTATTAACTTCATCAACTTTAAATTATGTAACTTTCAATAACCCTAATTCATCAATCTCTCGCAATATCTTTTCACTAGCTTTGCGAGGGGGAGGAGGTGTTTGTAGCATCTTATTTTAATGAACTTTTGTTTATTGCATCTAAATGGATGATATGGAAGAAGAAATTTCCTGTGGTTGTCAAACCAACATGTTGTGCCTCCGTTTGGAAGATAAATGCATTAGAATCATTGCCATAGTAGGGACAAGCCAATTTCCTTGCTATGCTCCATCTAGATAATATAGAATATGCCAAAAAATCACTAACAATCCAAATCAAAGCTACTCTTAACACAAAATTTTGTTTCAGAGACACATCATAAGTTTTCACATCATATTCCCCAAGATGCTCCAATTAAAATATCTATGGTTGTAAAAATACATCAATTTTATACATTGGATTTGTAGGCCCTGGCACAATCACTGTCAAGAACATATATCTCATTTATACGCATCCATGAAGGAAAATTATAAAGAGTAACTATGATTGGCCATGATAAATATTGTTAGTTGGAATGACCAAAAGGTTGGAATCCATCCGTCGACAATCCCAGTATAACATTTCAACTTTCATCTGCAAACTCATAATGAGTGTTATTTAAATGTTTCCATGCTAGTGCATCTGATGGATGACTCATTATTCCATCTTCCTATTTGTGTTCATTATGCCATCTCATATTAGATGCAGTAACATTAGAAGCATATAGTCTTTGAAGTCTCAGAATTAGCGAGAAATAGTACATATACTTCTAGGGTACTAATTTTTATTTCATAGAACACTTTCTACACTTAAACCTATATTCACTATAAAATTTTCAGTCTTGAAATTCCACATCATCTCCTTAATACAACATACATCCTAATTTGTAACAATCAAATTTTTTCAACGGGCAAACCAAGACCCCTAATAAGTTTCTTCATATTGTAAAAACTATTAACCATTGTACGATTAGGAGGCAATGATTTATTATACCATCCAAGAATTTTATCAAAACTATGATAAAAAATATACCCTTCAAACTTTATGTTCAATAATAATTGAAGATAATTTAGACATTGTCTCATAATTTGGTCATAATTCTTGGTCAGCTAAGTGTAGTAAGCCTTTGTTTTTTTGCATATGGGTTTTAGTTTTTCTTTTTTAAGATTTTCTATATTTTCCTAAAAGTTATAACCTGTTGCATCATGAACCATTTACATGAAAGGATTTTTAGTTGTATCCATATTATTTGTTCTATTTCCAATCCCCCCTTCAAACTCAACCACATTTACTGACGAGTTTACTTCATTACCCCTTGAGGTGCTATAAATGAATAGATCCCTATGTCGTGTCCACTCAAAATAATTTGGAACAAACCCTTTTCTTAATAAATGGCCATTCACTTCATCAATAGGAAGGAAATGAATATGTTTGTACTTTTTACATGGACATTTGATCTTTAGGCCATCCATATATGCAGATTGAGAATATGCATAATGAATAAAAGCTTAAACTCCCTCAACAAACTCAAGATTAATGAAACTAACCGTTTTTAATCATCTATGCCTCCAAGATCTATTAACATTACTCATATTTGTAAAATTGTTAATTTAAAAAGTGATTTCATAGTTACTATCCTTCATGTCCGCTAAGTTTACAGAACACCTAAATTTCACACAACATCCCCTAAGTATTAATCAATCGAAATAATTACCAGCAATTGATGTCAATATTATGGTACGTGGAATTGTTTACACTTGTGAATCAAGAAAGTAAGTTCTTGTTGTGACTCCTAGGCTCGTCGAATTTTTCACTGATAAGCCTCAAGTGAGTTGCATCACAAGCTTCCAACTTTTATACCATAATAGGGATTTATTATGTAAAAAATTTTCTTGTCTATTAAACCTATGAATATCTTCTGTTAATAATAAGTTTGAATTAATTACATTGAAGTTGAAGTATTTATGTTTGAATTAGTCACCTACAACTGATTTCAATAATTTGGCACGTTGACTCGAGCCTTTTCGTTCTTACCCTTGAAGGCCAATTCAAAAATATTTTTTTCCAAAGATTGCAGTATAGAATGTAACCTCGGATAGTTTCGCTTAATCAAAACCAATTTAATAGAACTAAGCTAGCCTATATGTCATGATATGCAAAAAACATTAGCAAGGAAGAGGGGGTTTTAAATCTTTGGAAACTTGGACTAAAACAAGTGAATTGTAAGAAAATGTGATAAAAAGTGTTTTTTTGGATTTTAGGAATGAAAAAGCGATAAAATAATAGCAACAATCAAATGATAATAGTATCCTCTTAAAAACAATCTTCGGCTAACATTGTTCGAAATGAATTTTAACAGGAGTGAATCACTAAGTTTCAAATGGTAAACCTTAAACTACCCCTTAAGTCCAAGGTTTCAATTAATGAACTCCATTTATTAAAACCTTGTTAAATGCTCTTAGTGTGTGCAATGGGTAAGCTAATGAAATAATCATTTGGGATCTAGAATCATCTCCATACCAAACACAACTAGGCAGAAAAAAAGAGAATTAACCAAATCACAAACAAACATATATGAGATTTCATATATTCAAGCTCAAAATTCTACATCAACAAATCCCAATGAAACATTAAGTATCCAATACTTGATTAAAATCTAATCAAGAACATTCAAATACAAATTACAAATCCTAAATCTAGGAGTTAATAAAAATGTAGCTGAACATGGGATAAATTACTCCCATTTGAAGCCCATTGAACTCTAGCCGTTGCTACATTTTTCAAAAGGAAAGAAGTGCCTAGCCAAGAATTACTCCAGGAGGAATCTCAATCGGGAACCCACTGGAAGCATACATGGTAGCAGCTGTCAGTGGAGAAGTCGACGATGAAGTGGAGAGAAGAGGGTAATGATAAAGTCTAAAGGTATTTTTAAGAATAGGAAAGTTTAGAAAGAGTCGGAGTGTTTTTTTTTCAATAGTGATGCTAGCTCTCTTTTAACCTAAAATGGTAGGTTTTTAAAGAAAATGGGTCATGGATCGGGTTGCATAGTGGGTATCTTTCCAAAAATGGTTTGGGTATTCAAAGGTTTGCGACAGCGATAGATAAGTTCACTGCGGCGAACTTTTCTCGAAAGTTTGTTCTGCTTTTTTAGCCCCTTTCGCCATGGCGGCATAATAAATTTTCGCCGTGGCTAACTTTTCCCAAAAAAATTTTCTTGGAACTCTTCATTCTTCACCGCGGCGACACATCGTCTTCGCCGTGGCAAACTTCCTGTTGCAACTGTTGACTTGCTGACTTGAATTCAGCTCTTTCCATTCCTTGAGTCTACATCTTCTTGTTGAGTCTCCTAAAATGAACAAATGGTAGTTTGAAGTATCAATTGTTCTCAGAAAATTAATTAGTACAATTAACACTCGTTTTTGACAAATTTTACTCTCAAACTACATAAAATAAAGGTAGACACTCAAGAGTCAAATTAAGCATAAAATCTAGAAATAAGAGCCAAAAAGTGTAGTAAAGGTCATGAAAATGTCACCAATTTATATAATAAACTTAGGCTCAATCAGATTCCCCACACTTAGACCTTTATACTCTTGGACAAAGTTTATAAGAGTCAAAGAGACACCGGTGGAAAAGAAAATCCTAACCATTCTTAAAATAAGAGTAGGAAATTGGGAAAAATCACTTTCTTAGAAATCAATCAAAGTAGATTGAAAGAGTTCTAAGAAAATAAACACCATAAGAATTTAGTCCAAAAGATTAAGCCAAAGAGATCTCACTCAAGGCAAGGTGTTTGCTCTCATCTCACTTATTTTTGGGATGATTTCACTCTAAATCTGCTTAGTCCATTCTCTACCATAAGCTTGTGATAATTCTACGTCTCCACTATAAAAACTATAATTTCGAAAATCAAGAGGGCTTTTCAAGATTGTAATGCATGGAAGGCTAGATGAAATGGATGGAATGGACGAAAGAAGAAAGAAAAATATGAGTACATGCACCTTAAGTATGAAATAGATGTCAACTATAAGACAATATTTACACAAACGACAATATAATCTATATATATATGTATATATATATATATATTGACAGAATATTTTGTTTTGAAAATATATACCTTTCTTTTCTTTACTTTTGCCACCTTTTTCTTTTGACAGAATATTTTGTTTTGATTTTTTTTCAATTGCTTGAGATAACTAGGAGAGAATGAGAAATAAAAATATTGACACTATAAGAAAATGTGTGCATGTACTCAAAAATACGGCTCAAGGGGCTAGTAATGGATAAATGTTTATGGGGTTTGTGTTTGGGTCAGTAGGGTTTTGAAAGTATGCCTTTGTTATGTTAACAAAATTCTAGTTCATCAAGCTTTGATTAAGAATTAAGACAAGTTCTAAAGAGATATGAAATTAAGCAGATACATACAACAATGAAAGAATTTAGCCCCAAATATCATTCCAATAAGGGTACTATCTCCATAAACAATCTCAAAAATTTAAAACATACAGTGCTACTTTGTCGACATACCCTCACTTACTTTGTGTTGAAAACATTGAAAATGAAATTAGCCAAAACCGACTATCAATTGAAGAATAGAAGGTATTTTCAAAAACATCGCCGCTTTGAAACTTATAAAATCATACAGGAGTGACAAGAATCTAATTAGGGAGAGCTGTCGAAAGAGAGAATGTCACCGCGACGAAACCAAGAGTTCGCTGCAACGAACTAGTCAGTATGCACATGTTGCGAAAAGATTCAATTTCGCATCTCACTGTGGCGAAGACAAGGTGCGCCGCGGCGAAGACTCAAACACCAATTTTTTAAAATTTGACATTATGCACAATTGACAACAAAAATGACAAATTGGCACCTCCCCCACACTTAAACATCATATTGTCCCCAATATCGGAAAAAATTAAAGCATAATCAACTATGCACAACTTCTCCAACTTGAATATATATAGCATGCTTCAGAATGATTAGGCACAACAAAAAGAAAGCAACAAATAGAACCAAAAGGAGGTATTATTGAATCGAAAATCACTATCAAACAAAAAACTAAGCTACTTTTCCCACACTTATTCAACAATTAATGCACCAAACATGTCATAAACAATCGTAAGGAAAAAGTAAGTAAAGAAGTGAAGGAAAGAAATAACCTGAGATTTACGGAAGTTTTTGGTTCTTATGGTAAAGCTTTAAGAGATGTCTATTAACCTTGAGCTTAGTTCCAGTTTCTACATGTAAAAGCTCCACCATGCCAAAGTAGTCTACTTTTGTCACTATGTACGACCCATCCCAATGAGTATTAAATTTTCCTTGCTTAAAAGTGAAACGAGCCTAAACAGTAACACTTTGTCTCCCTCTTTGAAGTTCTTCCTCAGGATGCCTTTATCGTGAACAAACTTGGTCTTTTCCTTGTAGATTCTAGAGTTCTCATATGCCGCTAGCCTCAACTCTTCCAATTCTTGCAACTGCAACTTTCTCTCTATCCCAGAAGATTCTAAGTCCATATTACACTACTTGACTGCCCAATAAGCTTTATGTTCCAACTTCACTGGAAAATGGCAAGCCTTTCCATAAATGAGCTGGTATGGAGACATCCCAATTGGTGATTTGTAGGCAGTCCGATAAGCCCATAGTGTTTCTTCTAAGCACAAACTCCAATCTTTCTTTGATGGCTTTACCATCTTTTGCAAGATATGTTTTACTTCCCTATTAGATATCTCAACTTGACCATTGGTTTGGGGGTGGTATGCAGTGAAGATTTTGTGAGTGACTCTAAATTTTGAAAACAGATTGTTAACTATCCTATTACAGAAATACGTACCCTTATCACTCACCACATCCTTTGGAATCCCAAACCTACATAAAATGTTTGACTTAAGAAATTTAGATACTGTTTGGGCATCATCTTTCCTAGTAGGCATATCCTCTATCCATTTTGACACGTAATCTACGGCTAGAAGGATATATAGAAAACCAAAAGACGAAGGGAAAGGACCCATGAAGTTAATTCCCTAAGTATCAAAGATTTCGCAAAACAGTAAAGGTTGATAAGGCATTTCATGTCTTCTTCCTAACCCCCCAAAATGTTGAAACTTGTCACAAGACTGACAAAATGTAAAAGAATCTTTAAAAAGGGTTAGCGAGTAAAAACCGGAATCTAGAATTTTTCTAGATGTTCTCCTTGCATTGAAATGCCCCCCACAAACCATAGAATGGAAGGCTGAAATAATGGCATCACATTCTTCATTAGGTACACATCGTCTTATGACTTGATCACTACACATTTTCCATAGCTAAGGAGCATCTCAGATGTAATGCTTTGCCTCGCTCCTAAGTTTTTGCACCTACGAGTTAGACATAAAAGGTGGGGTGAGTCCGGTCATAAGGTAGTTTACAATATGTGCGTACCAAGGCTCTTTTAAAAACAAAGCACATAAAACTGCATCAGGAAAATAATCATAAGTAAGCTCCGAAGAGTCTACTCCCTTAGTATCCTCTAGTAGCCTACTCAAGTGGTCGGCTACATGATTTGCTGCTCCTGGCCGATCCTTTATCTCGACATCAAATTCTTGAAGGAGTAATGCCCATCTTATCAATCTTGGCTTAGATTGTGGTTTCTTGAGAAGGTACCGGACAGCTGTATGATTAGTGAACACAGTGACATGAAAATTCAAAAAATAAGCCCTAAACTTCTCTAACGCAAAAGCTACTACAAACAACTCTTTTTCTATTATTGTGTAATTGATCTGAGCTGCATTCAGCATCTTTGAGGCATAGGCAATTGCTCTTGATATTTCTCCTCCCTTTGGCCTAACATAGCTCCTACAACACAATTAGAAGCATCACATGAAAGCTCAAAAGGTAAGTTCCAATTAGGGGCAACAGGAATAGGAGGAGAAATAAGTTGAGATTTTAACTCATTAAAAGCATTCCTACATGAATCATCAAAATCAAATTTAACATCTTTTTATAAAAGCCTTGAAAGAGGTAATGCAATCTTGCTAAAATTTTTAATAAAATGCCTATAAAGTCCTGCATGACCCAAAAATGATCTTATGTCCTTTACACAGACAGGATAAGGCAACAAAAATATTACCTCAATCTTAGCTTTATCAACTTTAATTCCCTTGCTAGAAATTAAATGACCTAACAATATGCCCTCATTAACCTTGAAATGACATTTTTTGAAGTTCAGAATCAAATTCTTCTCAATGCATCATTTCAAAACTTTTTCAAGACTAGAAAGGCAATTATCAAAAGAATAACCATACACAGTGAAATCATCCATAAAGACTTCCATGCATTCTTCTAAAAATTCACAGAAAACAGCCATCATACAACACTGGAAAGTCCCTGGGGCATTGCATAATCCAAAAAGCATCCTTCGATAAGTGAAGGTACCAAAAGGACACGTAAAAGTGGTTTTATCTTAGTCTTCTGATGCAATTGGTACTTGAAAATACCCAGAGAAACCGTTAAGAAACTAGTAGTGAGATTTGCCTACAAGTCGCTCTAGCATCTAATCAATAAAGGGAAGAGGGAAATGATCTTTCCATATGGCATCATTTAATCTCCTATAATCTATGCACACATGCCAGGAATTTTGCACTCTTGTAGGAATTAGCTCATCCCTATCAGTTTTAACCACAGTGACCCCACTCTTTTTAGGTACTACATGGATCGGACTAACCCACTCACTATCAGATATGGGAGAAATGATCCTAGCACTCAAAAGTTTGGTTATTTCTTTCTTAATTGCATCTAAGATAAGTGGGTTTAATCTCCTTTAGGGTTGTCTCACTGGTTTAGAACCCTCACTTAGAAGAATCCTATGTATGCAAATAGCTGGACCAATCCCAGGTATGTCTACTAAAGTCCACCCTATAGCCCTCTTATGTTCTCTCAAAATGGTAAGGAGTTTATCTTCCTCACCGCTAGACAGGGAACTGGCAATTATGACAGGTAATCGCTCATCTGACTCAAGGAAAGCATAGTTTAAAGCAGGTGGTAGGGGTTTCAATTCAATTACAGGTGGTTGCACAACAGAAGGTATTAATTCATAAAGTTCAAGAGAGAAAAGTTTTCTTCCCTGATTTTCAACCAAAGGTGAACGAGGCTCCACGCAGTCACCTTCAGTCTGAGATTCTTGTTGCAATGAAATGACTTCATCACTTTCCATGTAGAGGTGACCCTTCATGATGCTAGAATCACCTGAAACATTCACAAAAAACCTTTCCTAACGGGGATCATCACTGACAGTAGAATCAAGTGAACACAATTCAAAATTAAAGGAACCATGTTGCACTTCTAATGCAAGGAAAATATTATCAACAACAATATCATCCATGTTAACACTTAAGAGTGAGTAATCTTCATATGGATGTTTCATTGCTTCATACATGTTAAAACTCACCTGTTGATCTCCTACCTCCATGGTGATTGTACCATCTTTCATGCTAATCATGGTACTAACAGTCTTTAAAAGACCTAGAATCAATGAAGTATCCTACACAACTTTGAAAGACATATCAAGTATGTAAAAATCAGCCAGGAAAACTAAACCCTTGATTTGGACCAAAATATCCTCTATAATGCCTATAGGATACCTAATAGAGCTATCAGCCAATTGGAGAACTACAGAAGTAGACTTAAAGTTCTCGACTCCCAATGATTGATAAATAGATTTAGGCATAACATTAATGGCTACTCCTAGATCTAACAAGGCTCCCCTTATGGTAACTTTTCCTATGGTGCAAGGGATAGTGAAAGATCCAGGGTCTTTGCATTTTACAAGGATTTGAGGCTTGAATAAGGAAAACACATTCAAACTTACTTATACTCTCTTATTTGGCCTAAACTTCCTCTTACTAGTACACAAGTCTTTTAAGTACTTGGCATAAGCAGGAACACGTTTCACAAGATCAAATAAAGGAATATTGACTTCAACTTTACCAAACAAGTAAATGATATCTTTCTGATGCTTAATGTCAGCCATTCGTTTGCTCATCAAATATCAATTAGGAAAAGACAGGTCTTTAAGGTTTACCTCCTTACCTTCAGCTTTACTGGCTCCATGCTTTTTTGACTAATCTTGCTTCCTTGCTATGGCTTATTCATTGTTGCTCTCAAAACTTGTTCCCTTGTTATTCAAAATTGTGGACTTCTTTCTAGCCAGTAATGCTTTCTCTTTTGTGCTTTCAGAATTCTTCTTCTTTTGTGGCATGAAAGGCAACTCATCATAACCAATCTCTACTTCAACTACTTCCTCATCTGATTCTCAGAATTTCACTTGCTTCCCACTTCGAAGAGCTATTGCGTTTAAAACTTTTAGGTTGATAACGATGTTTGAAGGAATAGCTCCACTATTTCTCGCTTGACTCTCACTTATGTTATTGGACAATTGGGTGATAAAGGAGTTGATATTTTTAGCCTTTTTGTCCCATTAATCCATTCTCTTCTCTAAAGAATTGAACCGAGCAACATTCTTTGATGAGTCTTGTTGAATTAAGGAAGCTATGACATTGAACAGATTATTATTAGAAGTCCTTTCCTCCTTCATCAAAGTCGTCATGTTGTGCAGCGGTTGGTTGGTGTCCTCCTTGGGTGGGAACTGGTTAGTGGAAGTACCAGCTCCTCCCCCTTATTGGAATTTGTTTGGTGCCCTTCGCTCTTCATTTCTCTAACTGAACCTAGTGCCTTCCATCCCTCATTATAGGTGTTGGAGTAAGGATCCGATTTCTGATTTGTCTACCACGGATACACTGTAGACACCTCTTCATGTCGTCCGGGACAAACACTAGATATGTGCATTACCGGCCCACAAGTGTCACAACTGGGGGCAGTGAGATCCATAGAAGATGTCGGGTGATGAACTTTCAAATTCTTCAGTTTTGCAGTGATGAAGGATAATTGTGAGGTCACTTACTCTCCAAAGGGTCAACTTTTGACTCCAAACTCTCCATTTTTTTGGATTGGGCTATTGTGGCACCCAACTCATACACTCCTTTGGTCTCCCTAACATTGTACTGTTGATGATTTAAAGCCATCTTCTTGATTAAATCCCATTCTTCCGTAGCTGTAAGATTAATCAAGAACCTCCCAAGGCCGCATCCAACATACCCTTGACTTTTCAACCCATCATAAAAATACTGCACCAACTGCTCATCAGGTAGGGCATTTGGACAATAAATCTTGGAAGCAATTCCAAAAATCGTAAAGGGATTCATCATAATCCTACAATGTTGGGCCCCGATTCGCATTAAGCATATTTGATTTATTTTGAGGTTTAGATTGATAAATTTATTTTAGTTAGAATAATTTGGAATTTTAGTGCTTCGTTAATGATTAAAAATTGAAAGGATTTAGTTAAATTAGAATTT
>JAOSBN010000006.1:20522818-20534727 GCA_027563595.1 Erythroxylum suave
ATTTATATATTTAATCATTAACAAATTAAATGTAACGTTTCATCATCAAATATAATGAAAATATAAATTTTAAAAAATTTAATAAAAATGTTATTGACGGAAATAACAAAATTTCGTTGGTAACTTGTTCTCATATATACGGACGGATAGAATAGTCCGTCGGTAATGTTTAAGCACATTGACCGACAATAAACACATTACCGTTGGTAAATTTGCTGACAAAGTACAAAATTCCCGATGCTAAATTTACATATGCTTAATCAGCTTCGATCGGCATTTTTAGCATTGGAAACTCATATTCTGTCGCTAATTTACGGATGGAAAAAATGTGATGATCAGTAAACTTTCGTTATATTTTCCGACGGTAATTGACTTTCCAACGCTAAATGTAGCGATGGAACTTTAATTTCCGTTGGTAAAGTTAGCTACAACCAAATCAATGACGTTTTCCCCTGTCGGTATATTCCGTCGGTAATCTTCTATACCAACGGAATATTTGGTTATTCCGTCGGTAGTTTCCATCGCTAAATTACTATTTTCTTATAGTGACCTTGTTAATTTTAATTCCTTTAACTAGACTTATGCTCAAATACATATTTATATATTATAATATTTTCTTATAATTATTCATTTTTTGTTAGATTCCATTGCTAGTACTGGAAAAAGAGGTAGACGTAAAACTAGAGGTTATGAGTTGCAATGAATTGCAAGTTCTTAACACAAGTTGACGCTCAACAAGGTCATCTTATAGATAACGTCTAATCTACAAATTGTCAAGTAGGGGCTTATTGCATGACAAAATTACCTTTTCTGAAACATGTTAAGGACATGAAGGAAGACAACTTGCTTAAAAATTCTATGGATAAAGTTGTAGTAACTTTTCAAAATATTTATTTATATTGAATATTATTTCAAATATTTTAAAAATAATATCAATTTTACTTTTATTCACAGTTGAAATTGAATACCGTGGATACTAAGAACTTGTATATTTCAAAATGTGTAACTTCAATATTAAAATAAAAGATCAGGGATCGTCGTTTTAGATTACGTAAGTATTATAAATCTTTTTCTTCTAATGTGGAGGCATAAAGCCATGTTCCCAAATGAATTTCTGAAGAGAATTAGAATAATGTGTGTGATTATTGGGTTAAACCAAAAGTTCAGGTTTTTTTTACCATCATGTTTGCTTGCATTAATCTTATTAAATGATTTTATGAATAAGTTATGCTTTTTTCTTGATGTATGAAAATTATGAGAAGGCAAATGTCAGTAGATTGAAAATGAAAACACCTCATATTTAAATGTCAAAGTCATTTGTAGTTGTCCAAAATGAATATATATGTTTGCAAGTTATACTTAAATCAATAAACTATACATTATTTATTGCATCCTGTATTTTTGTTTCATAAAATAGAGTGAGAGGGAACTACATGGACAAGAGTGTGATAGGATCATACTATATAAAGTAACTCACTATAAGAAAGGTAAAGAATGAGTGTCAAAAAAAGCAACAAATAAAACTTTGTAAGTATAAAACTTTGTTCAATATTTTTGTTCTTTTATTAATATAGTAGAAAGTATCGATATGTGGACTGAATATTTATTTTATTTTATTAATTTTGGAATAAGGTGCAAGAGTTATTAGATAAGTCTATGTCTTATAAGAATGAGCTCAAAAGAGAAGACATTTGTCATGCAATACTTGGTACTCATTTAGGTTTTTGGAAAGGTCTTGGCTAAGCCAAATCTTTCAAACTTAACATTTAAAATAATCATTGAACACTTTCAAGATGAAACAACAAGCTTAAGCTTGCATTATAAGATGAAGTAATAAGGGGATAAGAAACTTATGCAAAATTAGCAAAATATGATTACTTAGCTCGGATTATGATAGAATAAAGAGGAAAGTGAAGGGTATTAATTCTATCTCCTATATTGTTTTCTTTTACTTCATATATGAACTATAATTTAAATTTAATATTTTTTTCACGGATTATAAAATGGACGAAGATACAACTGATGAGTGATTATGTTGCAAGAGGAAATTTTATATGGTGTTTGTTTTAATCAGAACTAAATACTTACTATATCAATACTCATAATATTTTTAGTTAATTTTAACTAAGTTTTTGGATTATTACAGGTACATGGATATGGAAAACATTGGGTAGTCGTTCAGGTTATGCTCTAATTTTTTTTAATTTGAGAATTAAATATTTTAATTTTTAAACTGACATATTTATTTATTGTTTTCTAGAAGAATTGTTCAAGTTTTCGTTAATATCTTGTATAAGACTAAACGATCATCCTTTAATGTTATATTCTTCTTCGGTATAATTTAATGATATTTATATAATTTTACTTTATATATACAATACTTGATATTTTGAATTAATAGTATTTTCTATGATTTAATTTTATAATAATACGAAAATAATTCACAATTAAAACCATTTCAATACATTATATACAAAATATGTTATTTAATATCATGGACTAAAAATGTAACAAATAACATATTGTGACATTATTAAAAATGTAGCAAATAAAGGTTGGCTACGTTATGAAAAATGTAGCAAATAACTTTTGGCTATATTACAAAAACATAGTAAAAAACATTTGAATAAGTTACAAAAAAAGTAGCTAATAAAATTTTGCTACATTATGAAAAATGCAGCTAATAGTTTGTTGTTATGACGATGAAAATGTAACCAGAAAATATTAGCT
This sequence comes from Erythroxylum suave, assembly GCA_027563595.1. Classification (NCBI taxonomy): domain Eukaryota; kingdom Viridiplantae; phylum Streptophyta; class Magnoliopsida; order Malpighiales; family Erythroxylaceae; genus Erythroxylum; species Erythroxylum suave. The sequence goes on from JAOSBN010000006.1 coordinate 20,525,549, forward strand.
ATATTCATTTTTGCTGTAAATCATTTGGCTCAAAATTTTCCCCGCCAACATTTGATTTTTAGCTACATTTTTGTAATGTTTTAGCTACAAAAAATTTTCATAGCTAATAATTTTTGTCTATGATTTTTAGAAATGTCACCTATAGCTTTTCAGCTACAAGGAATTGGCAACACTTTATGTGATGAAACCAAAACATCACAAATAACTATAAGTTATATTTTTAGACAATTAGCTACATTTTTTCATAGCCAATTAGCTATTTTGTTATAGTGCCTAGCTATTTTGTTATAGTGCCACCATATAACTTGTAGCTCTTAGATAGTCTTCAAGAACATAATCCACTTGAAAAACATTTCATTGAATACCATAAAAAGTACCCTTAAAATATGCCAACAAATAAAAAGAAAAAGAAGCAATAGAAAATATGAGTCATGAGGTATTAACAAGATACCAAGAACAAACATCACCATAGTTTGATAACCTAAAGGAGGTTAGAAGTATATGGTAGTCATATTGATTTATGGATCTAAACATCAATTCTTTTCTTTTAGAGAGAAGAAATAGTAAGTAGAGAAGTTAACAAGAAATAAGAAGAGAGAAGGAGAGGAGAAAGGATAGAAATTGAGATTTTATTGTTAGTAACTGTTTTATTTTTGGGTCTCAATTACAACATATGATATATATATAGCAAGAGACCGCAAAAAGATGGAAAATATTTTAAATTGGAGTTCACATTAAACGATTATGAAACGTTAGGATTCTTTTTTAACGTATCAAAACATTTTGGTTTAAATTAAATTCTGGTGAAAATATTAGGGTCTAATTTAACCCTCTTTCTTAATGCAAAACACCAAGCATGAATGGAACTATAGATACAAATGGATTAAATGACATTGGTGTAAGTATAAAGAGAAAGCAAGATAAACTATGAATCGATAAACATCATTAGAAAATGGAATTGATGAGCAAGAAAATTTGCATTCATCACCTTAAGTATATGATGGTCTTTTTATTATGGCTAAACCATATAACAAGGATCACCAAATCTTCACCCATGATGATAAATACAGAAATCTTAAATTTGGCCATCTAAAGGTTGTAATCCTAACCACATATTCAAAACAAATCCAATTAATCTAAAAGATGATTGAAAAGTTCGTTTTTCTTTAAGCGACAATTTTTTAATTCATCCACTAGTTTTTAATTAAGTTAAAAATAAAAATGTATGATTTTTATGTATATAATTTAACTATATTTACATTTTCAATTACATTTTTATACATATGATACTTCTATAAATTTTTTGCAATTGATGATATTATTTTGAAAATCAAATATTTTTGTCCAAATTGAAATATATTGAATAAAATAAGGTTTAGTAAAAAAAAACTAGTTATTTATAGACTTCCTAATCATTTCAACCATTAAGGGAACATCAAGTACTAAGCAAAAAGGCTGCTTAGAATTAAGATGAAAATATAAACAATTAGTTATGTCCTTTAGCATCTCCTCCTGCAAAACTATGTTTTTACTAAAGAACAAAACATCCTTGAGAGAATTGCAAGAACTTCTTCACCTGAAAAGTAAATTACTCTTCGTATTAACTTTACTAAGAGTAATCATTACTAGTCAAGGTTATTTAAACTTCCTTATGTCAACTATATCTTGAGATCATAATCCTTTTAACTCATACAAGGTGATCTCCAAATTTTCACCAATGAAGGGATGTTAATCATGATAGGTTAATAACCCATCAACTACTCACTAATGGATTAAATGAATTTATTTAGAAGACTATATAAACTTCTTTGATAAGCAATCAGAACCAATTAGTTTCTTAACCTTTTTGGCTAATATTCAAGGAAGTTTGTTATTTCATTATTTGTGAAAATATCTTCATATATATCTTCAAAATGACCTAATATTTATGCTTTAATTTCTCTTAAAAATTATAAGGTTCTTCTCTTTACATATATCATGCACTAATTTTCCAAAGATAATTCTAAAGCTGGTACATTCCTATTTGTTCATCCATCTTCTTTGAGTAATCCAAATTATAATATTCTTATAAGTGGTATGTGGGCATGATAAGTTAAATTTCTTAAGGACTTCAAAAAAAAAGCATAATATTCACATTAAAAAAGTATATGCACAGTAGTTTCATAATATGAGGAGCACAAGCAACCATTAGTAGAGATATTGATGTTATAATGTGCTTTGTTACTGGTTGAGAGTCTTTCATTAATAACTAGTCAGAGGATGAACGAAATCTTTGTAATATCTTGTTGAAATCAAAATAGTTTATACCAGTACACTCTGGTTGCTCTATTCCATATTGCATGTCTACAAGAGTGGTTTGATAAAATACCTAAAGGGTGTTTGAACTAGATAATAGAATCACTCATGGTAGATTCAAAATTAGGATCAATAGCTATAACTTCTTATTTAGTGCTTTAATTAATATTAAAGTTTTTCTCTTGAAGCACCTTATTAGTAGTTGCCATTGGTAGAATGTGATCTTTAAAATGTTAAAGAGCATTAATCTTTATTAATGCCAATTATCTAATCAAATTTTAGTTATAGAATCTTCCCCTAGTCTGTTTTTGAAACACTATATTATCTAGTGTCTAATCTTGAAGGTATGAAGCTTGAACTAAGAAATGTGATATTTTGGAATATATGATTTGAAATTTTCAAGCTTTAAGTAATGTGAGTGAATCCATTTAACCTAAAAGGATTCTTTATCGACCAAAATCATCCAAATTATTTTGATCATAAAAAATTTTCTACTTGGCTGTAAAATAATAACACTAATCCCTCCTCCATCTTTTGGTAAACAAACATTCATCTATAATGCTTTAATAACATAACCACTATTAATGTCTCTAGATCATATGAAGCTTCCCAATAGTTTTTTAGTTTATTTTATCAAGCTAGTAGGAAAGATAATATAAGCTAACTAGTTTGTATAAAATGAGTTTAAAAATAGGTTTATCAATTGGATCCTTCTAATAAAAGAGAAGTATTTATTACACCAACTATCAATCCTCTTTTAGATTCTCACAATAAGAGGTATAAATTTAGAATAAGTAGGTCAATTTTAGAGATAGGAACCCCTAGATAAATGATTGAGAGGTTTTTTACTTGGAGATCCAATTTGATAAGTGGGAAGCAACTGAAAAGACATAAACATGACTCTTTTCTTTGTACATTTCTAAACCTAAAGTCTCTTTGAATGTTCCATTAGTTGTCTCCATACAAAAGGGATAGATCATAAGTTATTGAAAAACTATAAATGCCTATTTTATTAATTTTTTTATTAAAATTAAAGTTCCTTTCAACACTGATCAGTTGCTTTATAAGTCTAGATAGGAGAATAAGTAAGGGGATAAAGAGTCCACTTGACTAAACCCTTTATCCCCTTCAATAAGATTTTTTCAGAGCTTAATTGAAAAGTTTGCCAAAAGATACAATCGTAATGCATTGCTCAATCCAACTTTAAAGGAAACTTGAATGCACAAGAAGTATTGTTGATGAATTCCCAATTGATAAAGACAAAAGTCTTATAGAAGTCCACCTAATTGTACAACTTTTAAAGGAATGTTTTCTAGTATAGCTTTTAAGTGATTTTCTTTCAAGGAGAACGTTATCCATATATATCTGCCATCTATAAAGGCTCCTTAAGAAATACTGATAAGGGGTTTAAGAACTAGCTTAAGAATAGATGATAGAAACTTTAAAATGAAATTTTCAATTATATTACATCTTGAGTTTAGTATAAAGTCCTTTAGGGAAAAAGGATTTTCTAACTTAGGAATGAGACTTGTAAAAGTCTTTTTGATCCCTTATTAAAGAATTATGTTTGGTTAAATACTAGCATTTTAGAAGAAAAGCCATTAACCCCCCATCTGAATTTGATGCTTTGTTTAGTTTAAAGCTAAACAATGCTATTTCCACATAATAAGAATTAAAAGGAGAGAAATAGTTGTTAATTTAGCTTCTAGAATCCTATCTATGATGAAGGAATTTAGCAGTTACAAGGAAAGAAGGGAGTCTATAGGTAAGCTTAAGGTCTTAAAGAAGTAATCAAAAGTTTCTTACATGAATTCCTTTTGAGAGAAAGTAACAGAGCCATCTTCTCTTGGGATGGAAATAATTATATTTTATTTTTCCTTATAAAAGCATCCTTGTGAGAGAAAGTAGCGTTTATATCTCCATCATTAAGTCACCTTTTTTTTACTTGAACAATAAGTAATTAACTTTTACATCATGAGCATATATTCCCTTTTCTTTTAAAAATGGATTTAACAAATCAACAAGAAGTTAGATCTGAATTTTCTTTTAATTAGCCTCAATCACTAAAGATTATGCTTTAATATATCTAGACTAGCTGAGCTATTTGAGCTCGTCTTTAATCCACCTAAGCTTTCCCATACAAAAAAGGAGGTAAGACCCTGAATGGAATGATTCAAGTCATTGATGATAGCTTCTTTAAATCCTTCATCATTCACCAAGTTATTTTTTAATTTTAAAGGGAATGTGATTTTCACTCTTGTTAACAGATTGAGAATAGACATATGAATGCAATATAAAAAAGGGGTTGTTAAATTTTGACTTGCTTTTAAGGAAAGTGGTCATCTAGTGTAAGTTAACTATGGATCTATCTAATTTCTTCCTTAAGAACCATTCGTTTTATTACTTGTTAGACCATACGAAGAATTGGCCTTCAATTTTAAGGTCTACCACTTCAATATTACTAATGAATTTTCCAAGCTCATGATCAAAGAATTTTATATTACCTACATTCTTTTTTTTTTTTTACTTCCATAGGATGCAAGATATTGTTAGAATCACCTTACAACAACCAAAGACCTTAGTTAACTATATAAATATCCTATAACTTGCTCTATAATTCCTTTCTTTAAAAAAATTAAAAGGCATAAATATAAGTAATTGAAATGTAAATCTTCTCTTACAAGTGGTCCATATGCGATTATAATTCTCCTATAGTGATGGGCACAATAGTTAGTGATAATAGACCATTTATTACTCAAAAAACCAAGATGTTTACAGTTACTCTCTATCATTTTGGTTTCTACAAGACCCATCAAAGTAGGTTTTATTAAACAAAGATAATTTCTAAGTAGTAACTAGTTTTTAGGGCTATTAAACCCTCTTACATTCTAAGAGAGGAAATTCATTTAAAGGAGAGCCTGAGCCCTCATTTTTTTCCTCTTAGATTTTCTTTTAGCAGAAAGGATGAAATTAGTTATAGATTCATTGTTCAAAAGGGTGGTGAAGGGGCTATCATTAATTAAACTTGAATCTTCGCAAATTAAGGGAATAGATTTAACAAAATTAGGCTGTAAAATATCCTGATTATTTCCTAAAGGTAAAGAAGTTTGATGTTCAAATATACCTGTAGAAGGAGGAGTTTCATAACAAATAGCTAAGGTAACTAGGGATATAAGGTCTTTGCTTACATATTCAAATCATGAATCAATTCATAATTTTTATCCAAAGATCCTCCCTGTTAAAGTTTTTATTGTTAGATAAGTTTTATGTTGCTAAATTCTTTACTCTCTTTTTATCCTTGATCTCAAATCAAACCCCTATAATAACATAATCCACCTATTTGATCTAGGTTTAGTATCATTTTTAAAAGAAAGTACATTTCTATTGAGTGATATGTCTAAACTATAACTTTAGACAAGATAAGATATGAGCAAAAACTATTAAACGTAAAGACTATTACTAAGAAATCCTTTTCGCAATGGTATAGTATTTTTATGCAACTATCAAGATTTTGTTTTCATAATATAGTGTTTTAAAGTTATTATGCTTCTTTTGTCCAAGCACTTCTAGCTCCTAAATCTACAAATACTCTTTTTAATTGGCAAACTATCAATAGTACAAGGGAAAGTGAAAACTCCTTGAGTCTTTAATCTTCTGGGGTAGTTTATTTTATTGGATGGTAGAGCACTCCTCACTTAGAATAACCATTAATAACTCTTTGATCCTTTTCTTGTTAAAAACAGGATTATTTAAGTATTTAGCATATTTAGCATTATAAATGACCTTTAATAAAAATATGTTAAAAAGTTATTACTTTAAATTATCTAAAATTTACGAAATTTATATTGCATCCTGTCTTTCTACTTAGGTACAGAATTGTCAATTTACATTCCGTCCTATCCTTATTTGACTCCTCTTATTTTTCTTTCTCTTTCTTTACATTCTTCTTTTCTTACCGAGCAATTTTCTCTTTCCTTTCTTTCTTCTTTGCTTTTTCAACTTTGAACTTATTTCTACTCCTTAAATTAACTACATTTACATGCTCCATCATGTTTGGCTCGATTTTGTTAGGCAAAGTACTTGGCTGCTTTAGATAAGCTTAGCAAACTACCTAATCTCATCTTCAAAGTTTTGGATAGAGACTTCTTGATTTCAAAAGAACAATTTAGTACTATAGAAGATAGCCTTGAATACACTAATGAATCTTATCATAAGCTCTTTGATGCTTCGCTTCCTTTCTTAGTACTATTATTGAAGAATACTAGTGGCAATATAAGTATTACTATAGGCATTATTTTGAGGCCAATTCTCTATAAAATTAGTTTTCTTAGGTTGTTTCCATATGTTATAATGCATTTGAAATTTATGACTGGGGTGTCCACCATCATAAATACAATAACACATCATTAGTGCTAATTGAGCTACCAATCCCATAGTGTTAATCCATCATAAATACAATAACACATCATTAGTGCTAATTGAGCTACCAATCCCATAGTGTTAATCTTTCTACTCAGAGCTTCCAACTTGGCTTGTATTGTTATCACCATCTCAACATTATAGATGCCACTTTTTTTTCTTTAATCTTTATTTCCCCCAAGTTTAATAATTCATTACAATGTTTAATGAACTCTTTTAATTCCTCATAAGTTCTAAATTAATATTCCCTATTAAAGATGCATTAATCAACTACTTAGTTGGGCAACTAAACCTACTATGATATATTTTTATCTATAATCCTAAGTGAAGTGTATGATGCTGGAACTTTCTTAATAACTGCTTCCATCTCTCCTACATGTCATATAATGTCTTATTCTACAATTGTTGAAAGAAAAGAAATATTGTTTTGAGTTTTATTATTCATGTTGAAGGAAAATACTGGACTAAAAAAATTCTCCACAAGCCTTTTCAAGGATGTAATAAATCCAAGAGGTAATGAATTCAACCATTATTTAGCTTTGTTCCTCAATGTAGAAAGGAAAACGTAGTCAAATGGCATCTTTCAAAACTCTATTATCCTTGAAAGTGTTACAAATATCTAAAGAGGTTAGTGATGTGTATATTGACATCCTTATCTAATAATCATCAAATTGCAAAAATTAATGAATCATATAAATCATGCTGAGCTTTATCTTAAATTTATTTGCCTAAACTCTTGTCTTAGCAATGCTAGATTATGCTCCAATGGGTGATGGTCTAGTATAGTTCCTCATAGTGCAATGTCCTCCCTATCTTGTTATTATATCTAGAAGCCACATTCTCAAAACTTTTAGGTTTCTCTCTCTTAAATTTCAAATCAAAATTTATTTTATTTTTAGATTTAGCTCTAGTAGTACTCTAGGACTACTCCTAGTTATACGCCAAAGAACTTAATTCTAAATTTCAATTGCAACCATAAGATAAAAAAAGAAAGTTCTAAAATAATTAAAAAAATACAAATGTTCAAAAAGAAAATGAGTAGATTAATACAAATGAAATGTTCCTAATATCTTAACCCCAACAACATTGTCGAAAACTTAAATGTGATATATGTGTACCCAATTAAAACTATTATAAAGATCTCGAGACAAGTTCCCTTTTCATTTTTATGATATAGCTTAGTCGAATACGATTGTTAATCCCACAAATACTACATTTACAATAGTAACCTTCTTTTTATTATCCAATTTAATAAAGCCAATTATTTATTTTTAATATAAAATTAACTAAGGAATCTAAAGTACCAAACCAAAGTAATGAAACAAGATTGAAATCAATAATAGACAAATAAGATCTAGATAAGAAATCCACTATAACCTTTCTATGCTTAGATTTATCTTGATTCAATAAGTAATCCTAGTTTATTGTATTGGAAAAATTACAAATTAAAACCATATTCTTTCTCATGACATACATCTTCTATCCTTAGGTTGATTGATTGAAATTTCTTTCTATTTAAAAAGTCTAAGAAACTTGTTATATAAATTTCCATAATAGATTCAAATATAAACTAAAAGATTTATATAGTCCTATCTCTAGGATTCCATACAACTCTTATTATTCATACAAATTATTTTTTAATCCATATATAAGAAATATAAAATTGAATAAAAAAGCTAACATATTTGAATTCAAAACAATATAAACATGAATGATTCAAAATAAAACTTAGGTTTTTTAATAATTAAGAAATCAACCCAAAAAAATACTTTTAGGGTTCATCTCATTTAAATCTATGTACTAATTTAGCTCACAGTAAAGTAAAGAAAACCAACAATAAATAAGAAGGAACACGAAATAAAAAACTCATTATCATAGATCTTCAATCTTGATATTCTTGATTGAATATTAAAGGAACTTCTCTCTTAACTATAAAGATTTTTTTTTTTTGAACTAAGAGTCCTCCAATTTGACCTTATGAACTAGAAGCTACTCCCTCCTTTCGTCTATGTCTCTCTCATTTTTCTCTTAAGAAAAGCCTAAAATTTTGACAAACAAAAAACCATAATAGGATAATTTTCTAAGCTATAAAAAACCTAATTTATATAAAAATCACCACCGAAAATGAGTTAATAACATTGGTTTGGATTACACATGTGATGGTTTAATAGCTTATTTACAACGAGTCTGATGATTCATTTTGAGAATAGGGTCTTAAAGCCATGAAAATAGGTTATAATTATTCTGGACGACTCTAGAGGAGATTCCTAAATCTAATTTCCTTAACCTACAATGCATTAACTTGGAGGGACACAATTCACTAGTTATTAAAAGGAAATTGGAGTGACCATAACCAACAATTCTTATTCAACATCTTATTCAATAGGAAATCAATCTTCACTTGAGAAAATTGATTATATTGATCAACAACATCATTTTTTGATAATTGTTTTGGTGTGCTTCGA
>JAOSBN010000006.1:20534827-20554275 GCA_027563595.1 Erythroxylum suave
CTTGAAATATGGGCTAAAAGATGACATCAAACCCTTTGATATCTAAAGCCACATATGATTTTAATTATATTACCACGCCATGTGGAATAGTTACTTTACCGCTAATAGTTACCACACAAAAAGAATAGTTACTTTATCACTAATAGTTACCACAAGAAAACAAGCTAAGGTTTCAAACTCACATCATTTCAACTATTATTGAATTAATGAAACAATTCCAACAAATAACCAAAAGTATCATTAGAGATTAATCTAGAGCTCAAATGCATGTATGAACAGTTGTTACTAATCAAGAAAGTAATCTCATCACTTATAGAAAGAGGATGAATCTAAAGCGTGATAACCAAAGCCACACTTTGATATTTCCAACTGAGATTAAAACACTCAAGCCTCCAAAGATGATATTTAGCTCTATATATGCAACCCTAGTGGCTAAGTTAAGGAAGAGATCATGGTGAGACACAAATGTCTAAAATTGCCAAACACTTGGAACATAAGGCAAAGTTATGAGAGATTAGCTAAATAATCTTGCAAAGAGAAATCAAGAATATCATAAGAAGCTCATATTTTGAAAGCCTCAATGCAATGAAGCAGATTCTTTACATTTGGGTCTAAAAGCTCTTACATTGCTTGTAAAAAGTATGTATTATGGAAGGAGGGTCACATGTGTTGTTTTTTCTACTTAACGAGCCCCAAAGTGGACCAAGCTATAACTCCTACATTTCAAAGGAATTATACAAAAATTATGCAAAGGGTTTGATCCCTCAACATTGATTAATTTAACTGCATTTTCAAAAAAAAAGTTGTGTTTGCTTAATGTTAGGGAATATGGGTCCTTATTTAACTAGTGATTGTTCATATTATATGTTGTTCAAAATAGAATGCACCATAATGGAATAGGAGGTTGTATTTGTTCCATTTTTTAAGAACATAGGGCCCTATTGGACCTAGATTCCTCCAAAATCATGTCAAATCTTCTCTAAGTAGGCTTAAACTTGCCCTAATTAGTTCCTTCTTCGTTGAGAAGCTAAAACAAGGCCTATAAAAAAATATAAACCATATTAATTACAAAGTCATATTAAAGTAATCCAATACAAGTATAATGCTCTTAAAATCATGCTAAGAACATAGTCTATTTAGCACTTATCACCTAATTTATTAAATACATAACGTGGAATTAAATTGATTATAGCTCCCAAATCAATTAATTATCAATAAATGACTTATAATTAATATAAGAAATAGTTAAATTCCCTAGATTACTTTAATTTTGTTACCAACTTTTTTGTAGAATAATTGAGCATTCCTTATTTAGTATGAGAGTTGACAGTTCCTCCAAATTTCGATTGTTTCTTTCAATTTCCTTGAAAAACTTGTTTAAATATTTCTAAAACTTTAATGAATTTCTCATCTATCCTTTTCTTCATTACTTTTTCTTGGTATTTTTTGCCTTCTTTCTCCCCTTTGTTATCCTTCTTCCTTTCTTCCTCCTCAGTAACATTCTCTCTTTAGCTTCTCCCTTAACTCCATTTGTTAGCTACTTTCCACTCCTCAAAGTGATTTCCTTTGCATGTTCCATAAGATTAGGAAATTCTATACTAAATTCTCCCACGTGGTGATTAAAGCCACAAGTAATGATTTCAAAAGTTACTTTCTCGATCCATTAATAAGAATGGGAACAATCTTAGCCCTATAGAGCCATTTTTTGATCCATTAAGTTGGATGTTTCATATTGATTTGTGTTCTTTTACTCTTTATTATCATATATAAGATTATCGGGAAGTGCACCTATCACATTTGATGAAAAAATACAATATCTAGAGTGCGATATAAAAAAATAGTTTTTCAAAACAAATACAATTTACATTGTAAGCTTTTCGAAAAAAGTGTAAAGTTGTGTATGTTAAATTTTCATAATCAAGAACAAGAGGTCTTGATTAATTAATCTTTCTATGTATTCTACAAATTCACTAATTAATAAATATTTTAAGCCTCAATATTTTTAATTAAATCAACAACAATCAAGCGAATTTAATCAAACTATAGAATTAAGAGTTTGATTTAATACCATTGGTGGAAAATTACGTCGAGATCCAATCCCAACTGCAATGGAATAATTACAAAACTTTTCATATTTTGGTTTCCTAGAAACCAAAATCACTTCAATTTTATAAAATAATGAACACATAAATCATAATAAAGTGTGAATCTTAATTCGTACCTTATTCTAAAGCTTGATCTTTTGCTTGTCGTATCCCATAAACCGTTTCTAATACTAGTCCATCTCAACCATTGTAGCTGTACAAGTGTCTAGCCTCTAATGATATTCGTAGAACAGGTTAAGAAAACTTTGTAACTCTTACAGAGAGGGTTAAGCAAGAAGTGTTAGCTCCATTAGAGTTTAAGCCTAATTATAATAAGTTTTGGACATATTAGTAATTTAATTGAAATTAAACTCTAATTTCAATTAAACTTTAATTAGAATTACAAATAATTCTAATTAAATATCAATTATGCTCAAATAAGATCCAATATTTCATATTGATCCTTATATATTAAATATCTCATATTGAATCATAATGTTTCTTGAACTTCACAATCAAGCCCAACTTCATTAAAATATATCTACTCTCTTCAACGCATTCTTTATAAGAGACCTATTAGATTCTAAAAATGTTGGCAATGACTATAAATTATAAATTATAATTCTAGTTTATAATTAGAATTAAAGATAGATTAAAATATATTAGCAACAATTATATTATAATTCTAATTCATAATTAGAATTAGATAAATTTAAACTCCTTTCAAGTTATCTTTAATTCTAATTAAACAATGTATAATCATATATCAAGATCGACATCTAGCAACATATCATGAATACCCAAATATTTAGAAATGTCAAAGTAGTTTTGACTAAACTTTCCATGCATGTTTTTTTTGTATAATTCAATCATTTCATCATACAATGATTCAATTAGACATAGAATATGGAATTAATGTCTAATATATTTCGAGTCCAACCGCCATTAAATATTGCTTCAATTAATGAAATTTGTAAACTATTTACAAAATTTCATTCCATCATGGCCAAGGATTTCTCAAATCAATTCTAATCAAGAACAACAGATTCTCCCTAATTACTTTAGGGTGATGAATACTATCTTAATCACTCAACTACCTCTATATAGTTCATGATACATCCAATGGATATCGAATAAGCTAACAGTAATTAGAATAGGTAATAAATAGTATCAAAATATAGCATTTCTTTTATAAAATAACTTTGGAGACCTCAAGTTAAAGGATTAGTTATACAATCATCACAATGAGAATTTTCATATATATACAAGTAATATTTCAAATGGATTTCCTATATTAAGATAGTTCGGTGAACATGTTCTCTGACAAACACTCACACATTTGTTTAAGTATTTACATAATTTAGCCTATGATTACTTCCTTCATAAGGAGAAGAATAATATGTACTAGTCTTTTTACATTTTATTAATGTCCAGTCCTAATAGAATAATGATTAAGAACAATTTAGGAATAATACATAAATGCAATATGAATATTATAATTATAATCTCATTATAATTTTATTTACAATGTATAATTATCTCATGGACCTTATCCCTTTAAATTATTTTGTCACTAAAATACAATAAGTCAATTGATTGTAGGACATAAACAATCAAGAAAATGAAGCATGTTTGTTCTCAGAGCTGAGCTGAGCTGAGGTATATAAAGAATGGATTTTTGGCCCATTTCATCAAATGGTTTAGACATAATCCTTTAATATCGAAGGCATAGTTCAATTCCCGTAAAGGATAAGTAGTCCTTCTCAGCTGCTTTCAGTTAGTGTTCATTGCTGAGTGATCGCTTATATCTGGTTTAAAAAGGAGGTCCGAAAGCTTCCTCTCTCCCAGCAAACAGGACAAGATCACTACTTTTCTCAATAATAGACTTTCTTTCATTCTTTCCTAGCCTTAGATGTCTTTTCATAGATTTTTAAATTTTTTATGGGTATGTGTTAACATTTTCTGGTGTATATAATATGTTAAAATTGCCATCGACGAAACTTTGACTAGAGTTACAATAGCTAGATGCAACAAGTACATTTCCATCACTTATCTCTCCATAAATACCACTCTCTCTAGTAAGTTATCCAAAGAGGGAAATGAAAAACCACTGCTTTACACTATACAATCTCAGCCACAACCATTAAAAAGGGCCCCATCTGTGTAACATTGCCAAGGTTTAGAAATTAGGTAGCATTAAATGTAGAGGATGTTGGTGGAGTAAACGTAGCAACTTCCAATAACTTGTATGTAATAAATGTAGAGGTCCACCAATTGTGGAGTAACATAGCAACTTCCATAGAAAGTTAACGTTAACTTATTATACTTATAAATAGTTTTGAAATATTTAGGTGTATTTTTACCTTATAATTTCTTTATTAACTTATTATACTTATAAATAGTTTTGAAAAATTTAGATGTATTTTTACCTTATAATTTCTTTATTAACTTATTATACTTATAAATAGTTTTGAAATATTTAGGTGTATTTTTACTTTCTAATTTCTTTATTTTTTATCAACATATGCTTCTAAGGTAGTCCAATTCAAAAATTGATAGCAAAAAATTTTCACGATTCTATCTTCTGAATTCTGAGCATAATTTAAAGGTAAAGTTTCTGATTTTTATTGTATTTTTAGCTTATTAAATATTTGAATATATTATAATTAATTTGTAATTTATCGTTAACGTGGACATTATATTAGCATTTTAAATCATAACATTAATATTAAAAGATATTGTATTTATTTTTGTTTCTCCTTTTTATTTTTAGATGACTTATTATTTATAAAATAGTTTAATATTAATAAATAATTTAATTTTTTTAATTGTAGTTTTCATTATATTGTGCCATAAGTAGTGTAATAATTGTTGGATTTATGTCTTTGTAGAGTTCACATATGTTTAGTGATACTATAATTATATCAAATAATTTAAGTTACTCAATTCAAAGACTACATAAATGGTTTCCTTTATTATAAAAATACGTATGATTATAATAAAAATGTTGTAATAATAAAATAAGTAATAATATTCATTCATTTCCGCAGCTTATAAAATAGGATAATATTTGACTTGGGAAACTTCGAATATTTGATAACTTAAAATATTATTTACTATATTTTTTCCTAAGTATGTTAATTTATTGTATTTTTAGAAATGAAATTAGTGTTTCTCTATCATTAAAATTTTCTCTTTGTTTTTTCATTTTTAATCTTAGATATTAAATTTTGCTATTTATTTTTTTCCTCTATCACAAATATAATACCATTGATATATCTTTGTGATATATTGTAAAGCTATTGGTGTTTGGTTGTGCCTACATACTTTTTCCAACTCCACACATGTTTTTGTTCTTTTCCTAGTCCAACTGTGTTATAATTGGTTCATATTATATTTTCCTAAAAGACATTTATCTAGAATTGAAAAAAAGGGGGAAAAAAAAGAAAACAAGTAGAACAGTTGATAGAATCCCAAAATGGAGCAATTAATAAATTTATTAAAAGAATAGGCTCCTCTAGGGAGAGTCCCCAGGAACTAAGTGAAGGTAGTTTTGAGCAATATAAAAAAAACTTAAGTGATGAGATTCATATTCATGAGGATATTAGAAATTTGAGTGAGCATGATCATGTACCAAATGCATCTACTTTAGAAAATTTAAAGGCAGATGAGCAAGTAAGCCTTATATTGGATATTTATTATCCTAAAAATTGGAATAATCTTGATAATAAAGCAAGAGATATTTTAGTTAAAAAAGGGCTCTTAAGAGAATTAATCTTGTATTTCCTTTAGACAATACCTCTCGTCATTTTTCATATTCTTATTATTATAGAAATATGAGTAATGGAGAGATTAGCAATAGAAAATGGTTGGTTTATTCTAAACATATAGATAAAGTATATTGTTTTTGTTGTAAGTTATTCAAATCTAACAAAGTGGATTAGCAAATAATGAACAGAGATTGGAAGCATCTTAGTGAGAGACTCAAAGAACATGAGAATTGCATTAAGCATATGACTAATATAAGAACTTGGAATGAATAAAGAGTAAGATTTAGCAAAAATCAAACAGTTGATAAAGATTTGCAGTAGAAATTGTAAACGAGAAAGAATGTTGGAGACAGGTTTTGATAAGAATAGTTTCTATTGTGAAATATCTTGCTAAATATATTTTAGCTTTTTGAGGATCCAATGAGAAACTTTACCAAGATGGTAATGGTAATTTTTTAGGAGTGATTGAGATGATTATTGTATTGATGTAATAATGCAAGATCATGTTAGACGATTCAAAATCATGAAATTCATCATCATTATCTTGGTCACAAAATTCAAAATGAATTGATTTCTTTGTTGGCCCATAGTGTTAGAAGTTCTATCATGGGGATCATTAAAGAGGCAAAATACTTTTCTATTATTCTTGATTGTAACTCAGATTTGAGCCATCAAGAACAATTGAGTTTGTTAGTACAATGTATGAATATGTCAAATAAAAAATAAAAATAAAGGAGTACTTTTTAAAGTTCTTAAAGTAAATGACATATCTAGATTGGGACTTTTCAATGAATTATTGAATGCATTTAATTCTCTTGATCTTAATGTTTATAATGTAAGGGGTCAAGGTTATGACGATGGTTCTAATATGAAGGGAAGGGAAAACACCAAGGGGTTCAAAAGCGATTTTTTAAAATAAATCCAAGAGCATTATATATGCCATGTGCTTGTCATAATCTTAATCTTACTCGTAGTGATATGACGCATTCTTGTGTTAAAGCTATTTCATTTTTTAGAGCTGTGCAACATATATATGCGTTATTTTCAGTTCTCCTAAAAGTTGGAAGGTTTTGCTTGATAATGTTTTATGCTTAACTATGAAATCATTGTCTACACTTGTTGGAAGAGTCCAATAAAAAGTGTTAAAGTTATTAGATTTCAAGCTCCTCAAATAAGATTGGCTTTGATGGAATTATCTAGATCTTGTGATGATGCCAAGTCAAAGAGCGAAGCAGAAAGCTTGGTCATTGTACTTGAGAGTTTTGAGTTTTTACTTGGTATGGTTATTTGGTATAATATTTTATTCGCCTTTACATGGTGAGTAAAAAGTTGAAATCTAAATCTATGTGCATTAATGCTACCATAAAGCAATTAGAAGATGTGATAGTTTTTTTTAGAAATATAGAGATGAAGGGTTTCGCTCTAGTATGAATATTGTCAAAAGTCTTGCACTTGAGATGAATATAGAGCCTACATTTCCAACTAGATATTGTATTGTTAGGAAAAGACAATTTGATAAAATTAACCATAATGGAGAAGTACAATCAACTAAGGATTTTTTCAGAGTTAATTACTTTCTAGTTGTTGTGGATATGGCCATTGCATCATTGAAGAATATATTTGAACAATTAATGACATTTGATAATATTTTTGGATTCTTATTTTGATTTAAAGAAGTTGAGATTATTAGATGATAACGAATTAAGAGAATGTTGTACTAATTTTACAACGACTTTTTCTCAAGATAATGTGTCAGGTATAGATTTAGATGATTTTTTTCTGAATTAAAAGTGTTGCAAATGACTTTGCCAATTGAGTTAATATCATCTGTTGAAATTTTAGATATTGTTAAAGCTGCAAATTGTTATCCAAATGTTTCAATTACTTATCGAATTCTATTGATTATGCATGTGACTGTAGCCTCAACTGAGAAAAGTTTTTCAAAGTTAAAATTATTGAAAACCTACTTAAGGTCTTCAATGTCACAAGACTCGCTTTAGCTACAGCTCTGGTGGGTTCCCTTAACCAAGCCACTGCCTATGAGTCGCCAACTCATTCTTCAACAGGCATACGGTCAGAGCCCTGTGCTCCTCCCACTGCTTGGGAGCTTAAAGTTTTATGTTCTATTTCACTCCTCAATAAATTATTTGCATTGCGCCTACTATTATTAACCAAGGAGAAAATAGCGAATGAGCGTGGGACAATTAATTCCATATTGATTCGAACCAATCCATACATGCCCATAAGACTGAATGGATTAGCTATGTTATGTATTGAGAAGGATATATTGGACAATATTGATCTTGATAATATTATTAATGATTTTACATCTGGAAATGTACGAAGAAATTGTTTTTCATAAATCATGATCCTCTGTGTATTTGTTAGTGCAATTCTCTTAGTATTTTGCAGTTTAATATTATGGTTTGATTGTTGCTATTTCTATTTTGTTGTTACTATTACTATTTTTAGTAATTTTATTTTTAATGATATTTATAAGATATTATTAGCTGATTTTATGATTATTTAATATTTGGTTGAGTATATAGACTTATAAATTGAATCATTTATATTTTATATAAACATGTAAACATTAAGTCTACATATTTATATGTTGTTGATTTGTTGGAACTCTTTTTTTTTAATTTTACTCAGGGCCTATAAAATGATAGGAACAACCCTAAAATTATACAGCTTGAAGCGAGAACTCAGCTTAAGAGAGCTGTGTTTATATTTTGTTTGATTCAAGTGTGGTTTCTTTATATATGTATAGGCTTAAACTGTAATTCAAAACGCATATAATGCTTTATAGTCACTTAATTTTTCATAATCCTTCCTAATCTGGTCATCGCCAAATGACAGCAATTGATTAAATCAGCAATGAAAGCGACGAACAATGGTAGACATTTGATAATTGACTAAACGTTGTAATCTAGTCTTTGGTGTGGAGAAGTAAAATTTTTTTTTCTCCTACCATATAGGATGTACATGTGAAATATGGTCTTGAAAATTTTATTATGTTGCCACAGGTTGAGGAAACTATTAACTTGAGATTTTTTTTTGAATGTTTCCAAAATGATAAGATTATTTTTTTAACGTTCAAAATGACTTTAAATTCTTTTTAATCTAATTAAAAAGATAAATTTGAATTTGAATTTTGGTGGAAACGTTTTAGTTTTCTTTTCTTTCTTTTTTTTTTTTTATCCTTAGGAGTTTCCCACCTCCACGTTATTCTCTTCATGAAAATTCAATGTCAATCTATTAAATAACCTAGTTTTTAGCTTCCTCAAACTCATACAAACACAGCCTACGTCAATTAGTGCATAATATTTCTTCCTTATCCTCCGTCTAGTTTGAACGGATGATGGCAGATTTGTTTGAGAGTTGTACTTCAGGGAAGATCAACACGATTTTGAGGTTGTATGACCTGTGTATCTATAGCTATCCAATGATCTAACATGTTACATTAGGAGCTGGGGCCTGAATAGACAATTAAGTCAAGACCAATTTTTAACATTAGGCCATTTTTCCAGTCATATGAAGTATATGGTGTCCTATTTGCAAAATACAATTCTCTAGTGCTCATCACTTGTAACAATTCAAATTTGTCTAATGAAGAAGCTTTTGAATCAAGAGATGAGAACTCGGAACCGTTAATCTCTAGCTGTTGATATCACTAGCTCTAGTCATGCTCATGATTAGCAATTGCCTTCATTGAGATCCATGCAGAGTAGATTGAACTGCATTAACATCATAGTTTTCACGCAATTGCTATCCTAAGCATTTTCTATTATTATTTTGCTAAATTATCCTGTCTTTATTGCCTAATGGAATCTTTAACTTACTATGCATACATCGTTCCTACTGTTTACTTCTCCAGTCAATGATGGGAGTTTGAAATGGATCGGCAACAATGTCAGAAAGCCACTTCGAGTTGCTGAAGCAACTACCTTAGCCGGTGCCTTTTATAGACAAAAGTATTGAAGATCATCCAACCCTATTTAAATTTTCCTAATTTAGGTGCGCATTTGTGCTGACTTGCTTATCCTTTCAAGATGGGGAGGATAAGCTTCAAAGCACACTACCTGCTTTCTGGTCTGCTGCTATATTCTATGGCTGGTATGCTCTACAATAGTTGTGGTTAAGTGAAAATACCATGTTATCAGAAGCTGCTCCTTGTGACCATAAGGCGCAAACTTAACTAAGACCAAGATTCATGATATTATCACAAACTGGTCCATATGGATAATAACTCTACATCAAATGAATAAAATACTTTAGAAGACAATTTTTTCAGATCAAGCATACTGAATATAACTTCTAAAAACTCAGAAGAAATATACCCGCTCTTAAATGTTTAAATGGCATGTATCAGAACCCTTGACAACCAAAGAAAACATGAGTTGCTCCAAAACTATAATTTCACTTAAAAGTAATTTTGGCAGTCTTTTGTGTTGCACCATTTACTAGTTCTTGTAGTTCAGCCTCTATTCTGCAGTATACTCAAGACCATAATGTTTTGTAAAAAGGTTGAATACACAAACTAGATTCAGCGAGCATACCAATGCTTCAGAATCCATTGGACTCTGTTGGTCCTCTCACTTTGCCTAAATTTCACAGGAACACTAATCTCCATTTTATCAAACCTAACACCAATTATCTTCTCCATTCTATGAATGAGCATCACTCCCTATATATATTTACTTGAAACCCTATAGCTCTTTCTCATCCCTGTGTTTGTATCCTTCAATGCACTGGTATTTGTGTGGTTTTCACTGTATCTTGTAAATGCCAGATCCTGATCCTCGTCTTCCCAGGTTCCTAGAATATCATACGCCCCTTCCGAGACTACTAATTTAGCAGACCAATAAATTCATTGAGGTTTCCTTTCTTTGATCTTCACTTCTTTCTCTTAGGATTCACTTTGGATATAACTTCCAGTGCATTTGACTCTCAATAATCATCTTAACCTACTCCATGTTCCCCAGGGACAAATGCTAATTTTATAGAATTATCACGATTTCCACATCCATCAGTTCTCAAATGGTCACCAGAACCTCCATCTTATTCTTTCAGCACATAACTCCCGGCATTGTTAATGTTGACACAATTGTCTTCTATATCTCTTTTTCTTAGATATTTGTTTCCTTTTATTGGATTTCACTTCTGTTTCAACATTCTTCAACTCGTATGCATCAGTATGGACATTGTCAGCATCCTGCTGCTCCTTAACAAGAGTCTCTGATTTCTTGACATTGTTGCAAATATCCAATTTCTCAACATCATTATATGGGACACCGTCAGCTTTTTTAAGTTTCTGCTTTTTCTCTCTGGATTTCATTTCCAAAGTGATGTTTGCATAGGCCTGATCTCCTGCATGGTTACAATCAGCTTGATTTTGTTCCCCAAGAATGAAATCCCCAAGATCCTGACTAATGATATCCATGCTACCAGCATTTTGATTTGGCTTCTTTTCAGACTTCCTTTTCCTTTTCCTGGATTTCACTTCTGTTTTCATTTCCATCGCCACATTGATAATAGCATCTTCAGCTTCCTGCTGCCTTTCATTGCTACCAATGTCTGATTTCTCTGCAGTGGTATGTTCACTTTCCTTCAGTATTGCTTGGTTAGTTGTGGTTATAGTTGCATTATTTACACTTGCAAGTGAAACATCACATTTACTCTTCATAAGAACACAACTCCCCACCTGAGCACTGCTATTTTCAGTGGAATCACCATATACTTTATTCTTCTTAGATTTTTGTTTTCTTTTATTAGATATCCCTTCTATGTCAGCACCCTCTTCTGCCTGATGAGCAAAATTAACATCAACTGTTTTATGTTCTTCAGGAATGCAACTCTCTGAATCCTGAGCGACATTATATGAGACTTCCTCAACATTGCTTTTTTCACTTCTCCCAGATTTCATTTGTTTGTTCTTAGTTGGTACTGCTTTCTTATTTTCTCCATCTTCACCAACTTTCATCTGTTTCATGATGATACAACTGTCCAACGTTTTCATTTTGTTCTGTGCATTAACAGCATGCCTGTTGGATTTGACTAATTTTATTTCTTTTATCCCTTTTGCAGCAGCACTGACACCTTGATAACCCATCAGCTCCGTGGAAATGCAACTCTTAAATGTTGTGGCAAAATGTGGGTCATTATCAGATCCACTTTTGTTGGGTGTGATTTTTCCTTCCTTTTTTCCCAGGCTAGAACCTGGATCCTTAATAGCACCACATTTGGAATACAGTTGAGTCGCTTTAGATAGTTGAGATCCTGTAGCCAACTGAGAAATTGGCCTTACCAAGACCAGAAAATCACAAGTCAACACAGGTAAACAAAATAGGAACTGTTGCACAAAAATGAAATAAGTAAAAGTAATCAAAATAATAGGGCTATAAACTTTTGATATCTGCATCATAGTTTCATAAATAAGAAACGGTACTGACTCATCCACTAAGATCAGAGAAACATTATCATATGAAGTACATAAGCCACGTCAATGCTTAAACAGGCGTTGAATAGAAAATGCTAGTGTTATGAAAAACACAAGATAAGAACAAAAAGGAAAAGAACTAAATGCAATGCAGATAATACACAACATTAACAGCCTTTTCTGGCTTAGTCGATGATTCATTATTAGCCAACTGATGTTCCCACCTCAAAATAGCTATAAGTTTCCACGTCTGAATACTAAGTCTTACCTTGGAAGAAGCACATTTCTGGAAACTGACTTTTCATGCCAAAAAGGGTGTGGTGGTAAATTATACGACCTATTCATATGCTGACAAAAATGGCAATAAAAAATGAGCAAACAGAATCAGTATAAACAATAGTTAAGGGGCAAATTAAGTTGCTAACATAAATAACACACCGTATGGGGCAACATCACTCCTGCTGGTAGCTTGGGACAGTGAGGATGAAATTGAGGGTATCTATAGAAAACAGATCTGACAAAAATAAAACACAGAAAAAAAGATTAAGGGATGGTAATGCAGTAAACAAAGTAACATTGCTATACCCAACAAACTTACAACACTTGATTGTTTGTAATCATTGGCATGCCATCGATAGGTGAATAAACTTCCCCAGGCCAGACCGGATCAACAGAAACACAAATATATCCATTCATTCCACCACTACATTATTGAAATAAATGTGTTAAATCATCTATAATGTGCAAAATTATGGAAATGACTTGTGGCATTTTAACCACTCGAACATTAAAGATAAATCAGAATATCAGTTTGCAATAGAAAATCAATAGAAGAATGCATTAGCAGGAAAATTTTTGAGAAAGTAACTGCACTTCAAATCAATAAAGACAGGAAAATAACTATGAGGTGCAATTGATATTGGTCACCACTAATACCATAAATAGCAAAAAACAAATTTAAGGAAAGTTTCTTTATTTGGCAGCAATGGCCACTAAAGGCCACAAACTGCTGGACATTTAGTTGGTCCCGTAAGAAATTGAGAAGACAGATTGTCACCCTTGAGTATGAGAATTGTAACAGCAGGTTATGCAAAAGAAAAAGGAAAACAATAGAGAGCAATTAGAAAAGGAGTCCTTTAATCCAAAGATCTCTTCTCAATCACTCAATACAGAACAGAGAACCACAAACAAGACAGGACATTGAGAAATTGATTCACAGAAAGGGAGAATGGCACCAACAGGTATAATACAAGACTGCGAATATATCTTTTATTTCAGAATGAAATGATGTTTGTCCATGTGTGCACAAATTTCCAATAGAGCATAGCTGAATTTGAACCTTTTATATTTCTTTTTCTAACTCGTGCAATTTGTCAAAAAGAAAGCACTTATTTCCCATTGTCTTGCAGCTTTAATTGTGCAAAAATGTTTACCTTCATGTATAATCATGGAACTGGAAAGAGGAATTAGATTTACAATAAATGACAACAAAATTTAAAATCACAGGAAAGCAGCAAAAATAGCAAAACTATGAATTCCATAATATTTAACGCTGATGAAACAACCAATTTCAATTATCACTCTGGTTAAAGAGAAAAGTGAAAAGCAATGACTAGAAGTGCTGCATTCAGAGGCACTGAAAAAGTGGGAACATAAACCTGATTTGTGGGTCAATTCTTTTTTGGGTTTCATATCCTGGCGATTCTTTATGATGATTCTGCTCTGAAAATGAAGTCATTGTGACTGCCAAAGGATGGGAGGAATGAACAAACAGGGTATCCATTCGGAAACTGTTTCTTTGTCTCTCTTCAACCTAAATTACAAATGAGAAATAGTAAGATGTTATCGTACAAAGATACCGCCAACTCCACTCACAGTAAATTTGAAACAAGGGTAACAGGTTCCACATAAAATGAAAGTTGTTCATCACACAGCATTACAAACCTACATAACCGGCTATATAAAGTTCAAGTAACCAAGGGCCTTTTTATACTTCAGCCAAATTTTAGACTCCTATAATGAAAGGAATGATACCTGATTTAACCACGTATGCGATTCCTACTGTCTCAGTCTGAAATGTGTTTATTGTTCTTGATTTCTACTATTTTCTACTGCATTAGAAGCAACCAATCAGCTTCCAGCTACAATTCTGTTTTACTTATTTACATTCTATTCATTTCATGTCTGCTCCTAATTTCCTAATGACCATAATCATGCTTTTTTTAAGAAGATTACTACAATTAGACCTTTCATCTTATCAAATTACGTTTGAAAACCATGTTTGAGGCTGGTTATGTCTTTTGTATTCTTAATATTGACTTGGGTTGCAAGATGATAATAAAATGAATTGCACAAACTTTAAGTTAGCACCATTACACAAGCAAACATGAGTGGATCAACGATTTACTTGCCTTAAAGAGTAAAAAGCTCTGGGACACTGAAAGCATGCATGCAGCCTAAAATCTTAAAACAATGATAAGTAGAAAAAATTCAAAGAAATATAGAACTTACAGTCAACGTATGCTCCACCTTTGCAATCTCAGAAAGAAGTCGAGTCTCTTCAATGAATGGCAATTTACAAACAGCCTGTTATTTGAGATAGAACTCCACATCAAGAGTAAAAAATCTAAGTTGATAAGCATATTCTTCTGGAAGAGGTACTGGCAGTCGTGAAATGTGCAGAAGTTGTAAAATATTAACATACCAAACAGATATACACATAAATATGCCTAAGTCAATATCTACTTCTACAAAAATACAGGCACATACATAAGTTATATAGATTTTTTCAACCACAACAAATTTTAAGCATCCACAAAGGATCAAGAATCAAAATTCACCTCCCAAGGAGCACGCTTTCCTTCCATGTCAAGCTCAAATTCTGCAAGAGCATTCAACAATTTATAGTCAAAATAAGATATCCTGAATCACTCACTATGTTAACTCGTATAACTATACCTGTGGGATAGAAATCCAATATGGGTGATAATGGATCTGTCATCAATTTCCTATAAAACAATGGAAGAGTGTGTGCACTGGTGTGTACAAATCGGGTCAATTTCTATTTACAAAAATCAAAATCACCAAAAATTACGAGTTATCATAAAAAAAGGAGAAAAAAAACCTTGCAGCAGGCAGTACACCCATTAATTGATCAAATGGTTTGAAAGGTTGTCCAAGTGTGAAGCGAATGTCCAAATTATCAATACCATGAAAATCTGAGGCAAATGGTGCATAATGATATGGATAGAACCTAAAAGAATCATTCATACAATTAGAGATGATCTTTGAACATTCCAAGAAGGCGAACTTAGATGGATGATGTTAAGTTTCTGCAAGCCAACAGCATTCATATTGCACCCATGTCCCATAATTCTACAAACTAAACAAGAATAAAAGAGGGATCATGTTGGTTATAGGTGACAAGGAACATAATAGGATGGATTGATTCATGTATCGAACATTGTACTTCTTCCGATTCACAATGCAAGTAAGGACCCAAGTTGACGAAAGCTCCAAAAGTATGTTCTGAAACAACAAGAACATCTGATCATGATGAAAAATACAGCAGGCAATTAGAAGCAAAATTCCTCAAATCTTGAAGGGAGTTAATGAAGCCCATTGGGCTTGATCATGATTATGTTGATTTCGAAACATTAAGATTATGTCATCAAACTAATCAAGTAAAAATATCACATCCAACTAGATCCTGCACCACTTTACTTTTAAACTAGAGTCAATAATCTCATAATTATTTGTTGATTGACCTAGCAAAAAATAGATATAGCCGGGACACATTTTCACTGATTTGGCTGTCAGACATTTAATTTTCATGAGCATATAAACATGAAGCCCATAAAAGCAAGTTTGAAGCACAGCATACCATTTCCACGAGCATACTCCTTCATAATAATAGCGCATGACCCAACATATCCCTTCCACAAATTTAAAAACCTACATATATAGCAATAACTGCATTAAATCGAAATCGAAAAAGCAACTAAAGAAAAGCATATGACGACTCAATCAACACATAGGACAAATGACAAATGATGTGCATCAAACAGACAAGGAAATCAGAAACAAAATCAAAATTTTTCAACAACAGTCAAAATCAAGAATATGTGAACAGACAATCCTTTTAAGTTTTTACATTGTCAGAGCTCTCAACTGTCAGATACAAAACTAGAGCTACAAATAAACCTATAAATGCAAGTGAAAACTAGTTTATTCAAGGATAACTTGCTCAATCCATTTGCCTCACCGCATGACTCCGAATTCTGTGACACTCATCCTCCGTATGAGCCTCAAATTTTTTATCATAGAATCTTGCCTTCCAACCCTCCACTTCCTGTATTATCTATCAAAAGGAATTTACAATAGGAGAATTAGAAACCCTGTATTTTGCATATTCTGAAATTATAAAGAACAGAAGAGCAAAACTTAACAAGTAAAACAGTAGCTACTGTAAGTAAGAAGAATCAGGAGATTAATCTGTCAGTTTAGATGTCCCCAAGTCAGTTTAGTGAAGTTTATGTAACACAACTTTGAACTCAATTGTACATTGAATATAACAGACTTGAAAATTTTGGAACTATAAACAAAAAGAATAATCACATTTTCTGAATTTTGGCATAGGCTTGACATCTCCCAGGTAAGAGCTGATCCATAGTTTCCATCAGTTTTTGTATTATTGTGGTACAGAAATCGAGAATCAGAAGCATTAGAGACGGGTTTTTTTGCTGAAGCAAATCGGATCTTGCTTTGTGTTCTCTTTCGCCTCTGCCAACAGCAGAAATTAGTCTTCAAGATAATACATCAAAATTTATGTCAGTGCTGGTTACATGGTTTCCAGATTACTAACCCATGCATATTCCATACAAAATGAGTAATGATGATCTGTGGTACAGAAATAATGAACAATGGGATGCTCAGTAGGGAAAAAAATAGGGCAAAATTAAACAACTGGCTAGTAATCTGGATGATGAAGTGGATGAATGGACATGCATATATCATAGATTGAAAGAGACTTTTAGATCGAGAAACTAAATAAAAAAAGTAAAAAATTCAGAGCTAAGTCTGATTATAGATATTTCTACAAGTTATTGAGAAGCAAATAGGAACCTCTATACGCTTTCTAAAGATAGAAGGTTCATGAGATCCCACAGCTTGTAGAAAGTGCTGCACCCTCGTCAAGTTTATCTACAAAGCAAAGCCAAAAAAAAAAAAGGCACTAACAAGTTGAGAAAGGAACAATTTCAGTGATGCCTCAAAATAAACAATCATGTAGACAATGCTGTGTGGAATGTAAATTAGATTAACGTAGCCCTGGCAGACGCTTGACAACAATGGTCCAGTTTAATATCATCAATCGTACAGTTACAAGATGCATTTTCAATTGAGAAAAAGATAATGGATCTATGTAATCTAAGATGCCAAGGACCTGGAATATAATCATCCAAAACTGCTTTTAAAAGAGAGAAAGAAAACATGATCTTATCACTTAAGATTTTGATAAGCAATTCCAAAGAAGGTGTAATTTAAGCAATGTCCACAATTAAGTTTGGTCACATTAAGGATGCCCTCAATGTAGTTGGAAGTTTCCTTAAAACATCCTTCAACCATGAATCATTATAGTAATAAAAGGCTGATTAATACACCCTCGTACTCATAAATGATTGTCATAATAAAAGGCTGCAAAGCCTAGCAAAAAGGAATACAGATCATGTGCTACCATGAAGGATGTGGTTGAAAGAACAAAATCATTATACAATTGAGGATAGTCTAATATTGGGAAAATCAGGCTGTACATTCCTGTGGTTTGATCCATTTTAGAGAAGGGTTATGTAGTCTAAAATTAATTTTGCAATGAAAACCCTTTTAGTCTGTCTTCCATAAAAATTATTGATCATTGAGCGTTCCAACAGTGTTGTCTCCCCAAAACAACAGTCTATTTGTCCAACAAAAGGCCATCTCAATCCATCAACAACATCATCTCTCCACTAATTGAAACAATGTCATTGCTCTTTCTATCCTTCTCCCCTTTAACATAGAAAACACATTCTTTGATGGTCTAATATGACCTTTTGTTGGAGTTACTTCCCACATGAAATAACATTGTGAGAAAACATCATCATATGGGTGTTCCCTGTTAATTATTTTTATGCAAAACAGAAAAGGGGGACTTCAAGTTGAAATCTGCTAGCATGAGGTTATTACTTTCTTGAACAACTGAAACCACTTAGAAGATTAGATGTCAATAATCTTGTCCTGTAGAACAATTATTACATGATCCATGGGTAAAAAACAAAAAAAAAATGTTTTAGTAGCTATATCAGTATGGCTTTTCAACAGTCCCCCGTTCTGTTTTTAATTTACATCCAGCTCTTACATACTTCTCTTATAAAAAATAATCAAATGAATAAAGAGAATATTGAAGGAAACACATGGATCATCCAAAATGGATTGAATATGTGGAGATACCTCCCAATCATAGACCAAAAAAGAAAAGGAAACTTGATATCATATAATGAATTGATTATCAACTTAATGACTAATCAACCAAGCTAATCAAGCTAATCATTAGACAAAAAATGTCAGCAAACATCAAATACCATATAGCATACATGTGCCAACTAACTAATAAGCAAATAAAGCACATAGTTAAATGAATACAATATGATAAAAACAGGAATTTCAGTAGAAGGATTCAAGCAAGTCAGCTTTACACATAAGTGTTGAGCTACGCACCTCAAAAGAATTGGTTAAGTAACCACCCATCCGAACAAATTCCTTTTTGTAAACCTTCATTAGCAAAGTAATGGCTCCCTATCAAAATCAACATTATTAGCAACTGAAGGCCCGGGGGGTGGGGTTGGGTGGCGCAAAACACTATGCAACTGATAAGCACATCATATAGTGCTTTACTTAGGAAATGCAATTGGCAACAGTGTGAAACAGCTAAAGTAGTTTCAGGCAGTGTTTTGAAAATCGGACCGAACCGGTCGGTCGGACCGGAAAACCGGTGAACCGGATCATGAAACGGTCCGATTTAGCCTGTATTTTTTGTGAGTGAACTATGCAACTGATAAGCACATCATATAGTGCTTTACTTAGGAAATGCAATTGGCAACAGTGTGAAACAGCTAAAGT
>JAOSBN010000006.1:20554742-20571238 GCA_027563595.1 Erythroxylum suave
ATAATTAAATAGTATGTTTAAAAATTATCTTATATATATAATATATAAAATAAAAATTTATATATTTATTAGTCACCTGTTCGATCATGGTTGAATTCCGGTTGAACCAGTGACTATTGAATCAGTTACTTTTCCGGTTCAGTTACCGGTCCGGTTTTTAAAACATTGGTTTCAGGGTAGGCTATACAGGTTTCTGTTCAGTACATACATATTCATCAAGGGATCACTTCATTTTTCTCATTGGTTACCAATCAGAAAATTTTTTCTTCCACAAAAATATGATTAATTTGCATCTAAGAAACAAAATCAGTATATATTCACATAGACACACAAAAGGCAGCTTTTGTTTCCCAACCTCAGCTATTTGCAGTGATGGTAAGTTTGGAAGAAAATCATTCCCAAGGAACAAACACATGAAGACGAAATCGTCAATTAAACGCTCTGGATCCGCCTCCAGCTTAGCTGACGAGATCCGCATCTCATCTGCTAAATACTTACGCAAAACTTTAATGCTGAGAAACTGCAACCAAATATACCATCAAAGTTGACAATTTTAAACCAGAATATAATGTAGATGATGAGGCCAAGAAAAGGATTGGATGAGGTATGCAAGGAAGTAAAGAGTCTTAAATTCAATCACACAACAGGAAGACCATTGATTGAATGTTTCCAGAATCATCTCCATCAATCTTATGTTATCCTCAATAAGCAAAACAGTTAACTAGTCTCCTTTCCTATTTGAAAGTGATGGTCAGAATGCCTAAATTTCCTATAAATAGAAATTTGAAATAGAAGTTACAAAAGCACAAGGATCGTGAACTTCATATAGTATTCATCAAGTGCTGACAACCAACACTAGTAACTTCTCCAAAAATTTTATATGCTTAAACCATAAGAAAGTTTAATCACATCAAGTTGATTTCTCATCAGCATAAATTACTTGGGTTTTTGTGGTTAAGCCACATGCCCAAATCTTTATCTTTATGTCAGTAAATAGCTACTGCACAGTCCTATAGATGAATTTCCCCTGTTGATGATAATATCATCACTCACTATGATGCAATAATTTCTCATCACTCACTATGATGCAATAATTTTCAAGTGACTTCTACAGTTAGGTTTCTTTTAGAAATCATATCTTAACAAAAAAAATGTCTACTATTGATCTGCTCTCTTCATCTATTCATTGTTTTGGTAATATCGTACACGCTTCAGTCAATCACAAAGATAATGTACATAGTGATGCAGAATGCAAAACAGCACATTCAAGAGTATTTTAGTAAATTCCAGAATTGCTGGAATTTTTGAGGTAATTATATTTCTGTTTTAGTAGTTCTACTTCTAGATTTATTTGATTTTCCTAATCTAAATAGGATTAGTTATGTGCAAAACATATACAGGAAATACATGATGATGTTCGTCATAAGATTGCTTCCAGCAATGAAGCATACAAGTTTCAAGCTGATTCAAGGCGAAAATTTACAAAATTTGAGGAAGGAGACATGGTTATGGTGCGGATTAAACCTAAAAGATATCCTAAAGGTGTCTTTAAGAAGCTTCATCCTAGAAGCACAGGACCTTACAAGGTTTTGAAGAAGATTAATTCAAATGCCTATGTTCTAGATCTTCCCAATGATATGGGCATAAGTAGCACTTTTAACATAGAGGATCTTACTTTGTATCATGGTCATGATGATGATGGTAATGTTGCTGATTCTACCATTTCCAGGCTGCCACCAGCACCTCACCTCAAAGATGAGATTGAAGATATTGTGGATCATCAACTGGTTTCTACTAGGAAAGGTGGTTACCATAAGTTTCTTGTCAAATGGAAGGGTCGAGGTTATTCAGATTACACTTGGATTACAAAAGAGGAATTGTTAAAGCTTAATCCCGACCTTCACGCACGTTTTAATGCAATAAACTCGGGGTCGAATTCTTCGAAGGCGGGGAGAATGATGCAGAATGCAAAATAGCATATTCAGGGGTATTTTAGTAAATTCCAGAATTGCTGGAATTTTTGAGATAATTATATTTCTGTTTTAGTAGTTCTACTTCTAGATTTATTTGATTTTCCTAATCTAAATAGGATTAGTTATGTTTTTCCTAGATAGTTATATTTTTCTTAATTAGGATTAGAATCATTTTCATATTAGGATAACAAGTAGCTCTATATAAAGCTCATGTTATGCTTTATTTTCAGAACAGATTTGCTTAATAAATTTTCAAGCTTTTATGCTACTTTGATTGTGTGAAACAATCTTTTCTTAGGTGTGACTCCTAAGAACCCTAGGTGTGAAACTTAGGTTATTTTTCTTCTAGGTGTGATTCCTAGAAATCTACCTTTCAATTCCTATTATTAACCCACCAAAATATCCTAAACACCCAACCTCTAAGCTGTCCTACATCACATAGTCATGTGTTGATGTTGTACCAATTACGTACGATGAACAATGAAAGTCATAACCTTAAATCTCAGCCCCATGATGTGGTCCTCAACATTTTTGATATCTCGAAACTTCCCACTTTTTCTCTGCCAGTAGATGCGTTTCTTCTGTGCTTTCAACGAACCCTTTTTTGATTTGTCTTTGTGGATAACCTATATTAGAAAAATTAGGAGTTAAATGTGGACCATCCCCCTTACATTCTGGTCATCATCTCACATGAGAAACAAGTTTGGAATGAAATTTTCTTTTCATGAGTTCTATACACATACCTCTCTCAAAATTGTGACGTGAATTTCATGAGTAGTTAATCCAAGCAGGATCAAATCTGCATCCTAAACAGCACAAAAGAAGACGTAAAATTGGCCATGTCAAAGTTGAAACTCAACCAAGAACACAGAGAGCAAGTCATTTACCAATCCATACAAGCAATGGTGTGCATTGGGATCAAAGCCTGGTAGATTTCTCTGCAAGCGGATGTAAGACATTACCTTATGCTCCCCCTCACCAGGTACATTGGCATCAGAAAGAATGACCTAAGAACCCAAATTCATTCACAAGAAATGTTATACGAAAAAAGTCTTTTGTACTTGTGAGGAGATGGAGAAAAAGCTAAGTCTCCCTTCACAATATCAAAGCTACCTTTATCCCTTTCCAACCCACAACCCCATTCATCCTCAAGCGTATGTAGTATCGAAGAGCTGATGATAATAAATCCATAAACTCAGTTCCAGGCGTGATCACATTTGAATCTAGCTTGTTTGGTTCATTCTCCATCAAGGCCTGGCAGCAATCAGAACAAAATTTTTCAAGAATCCACAAAAGCATTGCAAAAGAAAAGATCCAAATTTTGTGATTGGTTACGGCAACACTTTCCACGTCTTATGACAGATGTAAGACTCACTTCTTGAGCGGCCCTGAAACGTCTTGATCGCTGTTGATTCATCTTAGCTCGTGGGGCAACACCGTCTGCATATAGTCAAGTCATATGTGAATAAGACACAATGAGAACAAGAACTAACTCATAGAAAACGCGAAAAAAAGAAGAAGAAAGAAGCTATTGCAAAACAACAGTAATACCAAGCGCCATGAATATAAGTTTGCGAGGCCTAACAACGGAGAAGATCCTATCAATGTACTTAAAAACTGCTTCGAAAACTTCATCGTATGTAGTTGGAGCAGGCTGGTACACAAAGCATCAGAAAACTAAATACTTGAGAAAGAATGGGACAGGACAGAACAGAACACAGGTAGATAGGTAGTCAATTACGAGTCCTTGAGGAGGGTGGAAACAGGGGTGAATGATGCCATTCATGTCGAGATAGAGGTTGTCGAACTCGACTCCATTGGGGTTTGGAAGGGAAGTGTCTATTGGTACTGAAACACCGTCAACCACCTGAGGAGGTTGTTCCTTCACATCTATCGTTATGCTTTGGTACTTTGAAGTCAAATACCTGAAGAATGAAGGTATTCCCATTGTCGTGTCGTCGGCGGCGGCTAAGTTGCGAAATCACAATATCACTCGCTTCTAACTAAACAATATGTGCGAAGAGGCTGTTACCATAGGGTTTATCCAACTAAAACCCTATGTATGCAACGCTTAACTTATCCGGGTTGCTAATAGCGTTCTATTGCTGTTAACCACAAATGACGAAGTTGGGCTTTATGGTTTAATTGTTTGGGAATTGAAATTAGGTGGGCATTTTCGGCTCGTACGCCCGGATAAGGTGCAACTTTGCTAAGTTCGGTCACTTGTATGCTTCCCTCTCCCACTCGTTACAACAATTCATACTGGACCTACAGAAACTTGGTTCTTTCCTCTACCAAAGAGTCAACTATGAACTAAATGAAAGGTCCGAAATACGGTACATAAAAGTGATAAAACGTTCCAGGCGTTTTAAGAGTCTTTTTAATAATAACAAAATAACCCTAAACGGAACTATATCATAAGCCACTAAACATGAAGGCATGTAATAAGAAGCAAAAGTCACTCGGAGAAGTCATCAAATAGAAAATTCCAATCTTACAATTTTAGACCGCCCTCGTAAGTTCTTTAGTTTATAATCAGCGTCGTCTTTTATGCCTACTATATCAATACAGAATAATCAACAATTTATTCTGCAAAAACACTTAATTCTATTCTGCAAAAATATTACAAATTTAACAAGTTTTGAAGCATAAGAGACATCTCCCAAATCTAACTTCTTAAGTGTAATTTGTTGTCCGCTCTATGTCACCCTGAAGAAGTTAGAGAATTAGATAAATCATAAGGATGATAGTGGTACATTCTATTAGAGTTGCTTGAAGCATGGATCATAGAGTTTAGTGTTAGTCCCTAATTCTCTCATGTGATATTAGTATAAAAAAAAGGATGAATCATGATTTATATGTGATGATTAGAGTAGTAAATAAAATTACAATAAAATACAAGTATTATATTCCAATGGTAGAAAAGTTGCTTGATAAACTTGGAGGTGCTTAACTTCCTACTAATCTACAATTACAATATGACTAAGATGATATTAAGAAAACTACTTCCAGAACATATGATGGTAATTATAAATTTTTGGTAATGCTTTTATGATTAAACAATGCATCATTCACTTGGTTTTTTTTTTTTAACTACAATGAAGCTGTAAAATTTTGGTTATTTTTTTATAGAGTTGCTCATTTTCTCAGGTTGCTTGAAGAGACAGATTCAAAAAGTAATTTTCAGGCTTGATTTAAATATGCTTGGAAGAAGTTTGGTTATGTGTGATGATGAATCTTCTGTACAACTGAGGGGTTTATGTATCACAAAATAAGGAAAGCAATATATATTGTAGTAGACTGAATTATTTCTATTAACAACTTAAATTTGCATATGTATTCTCCATTTGCTTATTCATGTCTGTTGTAAATAGAATGGAAGTGATACGGCTTCCTATTTACTAACCTTCACAAGAAGAGAAAGATGACCCAAAGCTATATGCTAATAATGTCATAACATTGATGGCTCAAGAGGTGTGCATTTCCCTTAGAAGTGGGATATTAATGGAGGGGGCATCAACTATTACTCGTAAATATTATCTGCAATTCTGATCCTACTATTATTTGTAAAGAATGATTGACTTGGTCCTTTATGACAAGAAAATGTTGAGTTCTTGATAACGTTAGATAGTTGTTTCTTCTGAAGCATAGATATGGCTTGCAATTGTTAACTTTATTGCAATAATCTTATCTTTTGGAATTTATTTTTTCTTCTCCAGGGACAGAGTTCTTTGTGGTCTGTGATCCTAGAACACAACATATAGAAGATCTCTTAAAATTCATATATGAACTTTATACTGATTATGTTTTGAAGAATACCTTCCATAAGGTGGAGATGCCTACACAATGCGAGCTCTTCGATATCCACCTAACACAGGCAATTTATGTTTGATCTTGTTGGTTTGGTTCATGCTCTATGCTTCATATTTATATTTTCCTACTGTCCAACTGATAGATTATAGACAAAGGCAATTCTTTTGAGTCTTTTCATACCCATCTCCCTACTAATTTATTTTTTAATGTTAGAGTATAGAGTCTTGGATGCAAAATGTTGGCAGGGAAATATGGAAAAACTCGTGTGCTAGCTAATAGCCAAACACTTGGATATGCTTAAGTTTTGTGTCATTATTTACCCACAATTATGACTTTGTGGATAAAACTCCCAGAACATCTTATTAATATCACATTAACTAAGATAGATGAATTTGAATTAAAGGGTATCGATTGCATATAAGAGTAAATCACTATAATCCTCTATTACATAATCAATGTAAAATCAATTCAACAATCTTAGAAAGCTGTATCATCTAACTTTTGCCTTAACAATAACAATTCGCAAATTGGAAAGACAAGCAAAATAAAGGAACCAACTCGTATGCATATGATACAAAGACAAACTAAGAGGAATAAAGAAGAAATCCATGTATGACCATAAAATTATGGTAGAAGATGAGAGGAGGAGAGGAGGCCCCTTCCCTTATTAATAAAGGATTGAACCTATAAATATTTGTTTTGTTGTCATACACCCATTAGGACGTGTTTCTCTTTACCTATTAGGATTTGTTTCTGTTTAATTTTCCTAGTTAGGAAGGTTTTCTTATCCAGAAAGAAAAGAAATAAGTTAGCTTTAGAAAGGATTTCAATCAATCCTTTTCACACTAGAACT
Organism: Erythroxylum suave; assembly: GCA_027563595.1. Classification (NCBI taxonomy): domain Eukaryota; kingdom Viridiplantae; phylum Streptophyta; class Magnoliopsida; order Malpighiales; family Erythroxylaceae; genus Erythroxylum; species Erythroxylum suave. The sequence continues at coordinate 20,561,382 of JAOSBN010000006.1, forward strand.
AGGACTCTCATATACCATGTTAGGAGTATAGAAGGGAAGATTAATAGATGTTTTGGGGGACCTGAAAACATTACCTTAATAAAGCTTCTGCAGGAAATTTTCCTGAGAGAGATTGTCTTTCTCTTGTTGATTAAATCCTAAGTTTTATGTTTGGATTTGGTTCAAAGATTAACCTAAAATCTCTACCTAACTACTTCTACTGTGTTAGTTGGTATCATAGCATTTAAATCTAGTTTTTTCCTAGATTCCTTTCCTAGTGCCTTTCCTCAATTTTGTTTCTGTTCCATCCCCTCCAGCCCATCTTCAAGCCCTACCAACCTAAAAAAAAAAAATTCCTACATTTCTTTCCTGGTGCCTTTCATCAGTTTTGTTTCTGTTCCACACCCTCTAGCCCATCTTCCAGCCCTAACAACCCAGAAAATTTTTCTTGAATTTCTTTCCTAGTGCCTTTCAACAGTGTTGTTTCTGTTCCACACCCTCCAACCCATCTTCCAACCCTACCAACCCAGAAAATTCACCTAAAACCTAGAAAATTCAAACCAAATGTTTTCAGTTTTGACCAACCAGTATACATGGCTAATCAAGGAGATAACCAGAGATTTGACAAAGTTTTGGAGGTTATTAATGGATATACGACTTGTATGGATCAACTTCTAATCATTATAGGCCTTAATCACGTCAATAATGGTGGAATACCACTTGATAGAGCTCAGGGCAAAGGTTTACCTCAACCCCAACCTATTGGCAAACTTGATCTTCCAAAGAATGTAGAAAATAGGAGAGCTCACGATCAGAATCAGATGCCTCTTATGGAAGTATGGAAGATAGTTCGAATGAAGAAATTACAGACCAAGACCAACCAAGAAGAGGCCAAAGGGATAAAGATGATCACAAGATTAAAGTTAAAGTCCTTTACTTTAGTGGAAATCTAATCATTGAAGGCTTTCTTGATTGGATTGATGAGATGGAGAGTTTTCCAGAGATGGTGGAAGTCACAGATGATAAAATTGTGAGAATTGTAGGCTATAAATTAAAAAGTGAAGCTAAAATTTGGAGGAGTAATCTTCAAAAGAATCAGGAAAGGAACAGAAAACCATCAATCAGATCTTGGAGGAAATTGAAATAAACCCTTTTCTTTAGATTTTTACCCTCTGATTATAAGTTGCACTTATTTGATCTTTATCAAAGTTGTGTCTAAGGTTCTAGGAGTATGGAGGAGTATCACTCTGAGTTCTTAAGGCAGGCAGCACGCAATAATCTTGAAGAATCCAACATGCAGCAAGCTTCAATGTATCTTAGAGGATTAAGATCATCTATAAGTGAAAGGCTTGGAATGCACACTATTTGGAACATAGAAGAGGCCTACCAATTGGCATTGAAAGCTGAAAAGATAGAAAAGGCACCTAAGAGGACAACACAAGAAATTCTAAATGAAGTGGTAGGAAAAGGGAAAGCATTAGCTAAAACATTGAAAATTGATAATGCCCCTAAAGATCTAAGAGTGGACAAAAGGAAGCCTTTTGAAGGAGGTGGTAGCAGTAGCAGCAACAGTAGAGGAGTTCTTAAGGTATGCACCACCAAAAATAGACATTTGCTATAAATGTCTAAAGCCTGGACATAACTCTAGTAATTTTCCTAAGAGAAAGATGGACAACATTACTGAGAAAGGAGACTACTTTAATGAAGGTGATTAAGATTTGGAAGAGCTTCAAGAAGAGGGAGAAGAAGAAGAGGAGTTTGTTAAAGAAGTTGTCGAGGACATAGTTAGTCTAGTGGTAAAGAAGATACTTTGTTCATCTAAAACCGAGGAGCCACTACAAAGGAGAAGCAATTGTAGATCCTTCTGCACTGTTAATGGTAACGTGTGCAACTTGATTGTACACATTTGTAGTGATGAGAATGTGGTTGTAAGAAAGATGATAGATCACATGAAGCTTCCTACTAAGAAACATCGTCATCCCTACACCATTGGTGGCTTACTGATGGGTCAACCTTGAGAGTAACTGAAGTGTGTCAAGTTCCTATTTCTATAGGAAAGTCTTACAAGGCTACTGTTTATTGTGATGTGATGGACTTGAATGCAAGCCACATACTTCTTAAAAGGCCATGACAATTTGACATGGATATTACTTATAGGGGAAGAGATAACACCGTCTCATTATAATGGAAAGGCAAGAAAGTGACCATGCTACCCATAAATGTAGCCTTTGATAGGCCAAAGAATTTTAGAGTGGAGGGAAAGACATAGCTGGCCTTAGTGGGCAAGAATTTGAGAAAGAAGTTAAGGAGACTCGAGAGTTTCATGTTTTAGTGGTAAAGAACCAATTATTATAGGAGAAAGAGGAGGAGAAGGGAGCTAATTCAGATCTGATCTAGCCACTTTTAGAGGAGCTTTCAAATCTGGTCCAGGTCGAATTACCTAATGAATTGCCACCTATGAGAGATATTCAACATCACATTGATCTAGTACCTAGAGCTAAGCTTCCTAATGTAGCCCATTATAGAATGAACCCTAAAGAAGCTAATATTCTAATAGAACAAGTGGAAGAATTGATGAAAAAGGGCTTAATCCAAGAAACCATAAGTCCTTGTGTTATTCTTGCACTTTTAACACCCAAAAAGGATGGATCGTGGAGAATGTGTGTTGACAATAGAGCCATTAACAAAATTACAATAAGATATCGATTTCCTATTCCTAGATTGAATGACATACTTGATCAACTATGTAGTTCTTAGGTATTCTCTTAACTTGTCTTGAAAAGTGGTTATCACTAAATACGAATCAGACCTTGGGATGAGTGGAAGACTGCATTTAAAACAAAATAGTGATTGTATGAGTGGCTAGTTATGCCCTTTGGATTGTCCAATGCCCCTAACACTTTTATGAGACTCATGAACTAATTGCTTAGACCTTTTAATGGAAAGTAAGTGGTTGTTTATTTTGATGACATCCTTGTCTATAGCAGAACACTTGAAGAGCGTCTAGAACATTTGAAGAGAGTCTTGTTTGTTTTACAACATAATAAGCTTTACCTGAACTTGAAGAAATGTAGTTTCTTGACTAGCAAGTTACTATTCTTAGGGTACGTGGTTAGCTTTGAAGGAATTCATGTGGACAAAGAAAAGGTGAAGGCAATTCTTGAATGGCCTACTCCTAAGAATGTTAGTGAGGTTCAATCTTTCCATGGGCTAGCTACTTTCTACAGGAGGTTGATTAGAAACTTCAGTTCAATTATGACCCCTATCATAGAATGCATGAAGAAGGGAAAGTTGAGGTTGATTAGAAACTTCACTTCAATTATGACCCCTATCATAGAATGCATGAAGAAGGGAAAGTTTGATTGGAATTATGAAGCTAGAAAAGTTTTGCTTTGATTAAGGAAAAACTCAACACTACTCCTATCCTAGCCTTACTGGACTTTGACAAGCTTTTTGAGATTGAGTTTGACGCATGTGGAGTCGGTATTGAAGTTGTTTTATCTCAAGAAAGCTGACCTGTAGCTTTCTTTAGTGTGAAGTTTAACGATACAAGGAAAAGATGGAGTACCTATGATCAAAAATTTTATGCAGTTGTGAGAACATTGAAATATTGAGAGCATTATCTAATTCAAAGAGAGTTCATTCTGGACATTGATCATCAATCTTTAAAGTTTTTGAATAGTCAAAAGCACTTGAGTAATATGCATGCCAGATGGACTACTTTCTTATAGAAGTTTCCTTTTGTTATTAAACATAAATCTGGTGTGACTAACAAGGTGGCTGATGCACTTGGTAGGAGGACAATATTGCTTTCTATTATGTCCCAAGAGGTAGTTAGATTTGAAGCTTTAAAGGAGCTTTATGAGGATGATGAAGACTTTAAGGACAGTGGTTAAAGTGTATTCAGAAGCAACTTGCTAGTGAGTTCCATATCATTTACCGTTTTCTTTTCCACAATAACCAACTTTGTGTTCCTCATACTTCTCTTAGAGAAAAGTTGATTTGTGATGTGCATAGTGGAGGATTAGCTGGTCATATGGGAAGCGACAAGACCATTACTAGTCTTAAAGATAGGTTCTATTGGTCTTAGTTGAAGAAAGATGTTAGAAACTTTATGATAAGGTGCTATGTTTGTCAGACTGCTAAGGAAGATCCCAGAATAGTGGTTTGTATATGCCTCTCCCTATCCCAGAAGATATTTGGGAGAACTTGTCTATAGACTTTGTCCTTGGATTACCTAGAACACAAAGGGGAGTTGATTCTATTTTTGTAGTAGTTGATAGATTTTCCAAGATGGTGCATGTCATTGCATGTAAGAAGACTACCAATGCATCTAATATGGCTAGACTATCCTTTAAAGAAATGGTAAGATTGCATGGAATTCCTAAATCCATTACATCTGACTGAGATTTGAAATTTCTTAGTCACTTTTGGAGAACTTTGTAGAGGATGTTTGATACTTCTTTAAACTTTAATAGCACTGCTCATCCACAAACAGACGGCCAACTAAGTCACTTAATAGGACTGTTGGAAATATATTGAGGAGTATTTGTAGAGACAAGCCTAAGCAATAGGGTTTAGCTCTAGCTCTAGCTGAGTTTGCCTACAATAGTGTTGTCTATAGTGGCATTAGTAGATCAGGAAAATGGAAAGTTACAAAGAGTACTGTTGATTTGATAAAACTTTTGAAGTTACCAAACTTAAGCATAGGAGCTGAAAATATGGCCAAACAAGTGAAGACTATACAAGAGGAGGTTCAAGAGAGACTTAAAAGGACTAATGCCAAATATAAAGAACAACCCGACAAGCACAAGAAGTCTAAAACTTTCCAAGAAGGTGACAAATTGATAATTTTCTTAACGAAAGAAAGATTCTCTGTTGGAACCTACAACAAATTGAAGTTGAAGAAATATGGTCCTTATGAGATAATATATAAAATCAATGACAATGCTTATGTTATCAATCTACCTGAGGAGGTGGGAAGTTCAAAGACTTTTAATGTTACTGATATCTATGATTTTTATAGAGAAGAAGAACATTATCCTAATGATAACTGAAGGTTGAGTTCTTTTCAAATGGAGGGCACTAATAAAGGATTGACCCATAAGGATTTGTTTTGTTGTCATATGCCCATTAGGATTTGTTTTTGTTTACCTATTAGGATTTGCTTACGTTTAATTTTCCTAGTTAGGAAGGTTTTCTTATCTAGTAAGAAAAGAAATAAGTTAGCTTTAGAAAAGGATTTCAATAAATCCTTTTCACACTAGAATTAGGACTCTGAGTTACCACATTAAGAGTATAAAAGGGAGGGTTAACAGACACTTAGGGACACGAAAACATTAGCTTAATAAAGCTTCTATAGGAAATTTTCAGGAGAGAGATTGTCTTTCTCTTATTGATTAAATCCTAAGTTTTATGCTTGGATTTGGTTCAATGATTAACCTAAAATCTCCACCTAACTACTTCTATTGTTTCACTTATAGCCTTTTTCTTTTTCCTTTCATTCAAATTTTCTTTTTTGCTTAGCATTTCGGCTTCTCCTTCTTCTTTGTGCTTTCTTTTCATCTTCTTTTCCTTTTCAATAGCATTCGTGCTCTTGTTATGATTTTTCTGTCTCCATCGATGTCTTCTTTAGGGTTGTTTCTTCAACATTCTCGGCAAGAATAGAATCCACAAAAGGACTACATGTCTACATCACATAAAAGGGTCAATTTTAACTAAATAAGATAGAACAAAAAAGGAACTCGTATGTTGAATGAAAGAACAACCTTTGCAATAGTTAATAATGCCCTAATAACCTTTTTTAAGTCCTTGCCATAAGCTTTTATTTTAGGTTTGCCTTTTGTTGATCCAACAGATCATCCCAATTCTCTCCCTTCAAGATTTCTTAAATGTGCCTCAAACTACAAATATGATATTCAAAGACATTACTTTTTGAGAAAAGAAGATGTTGTAAATTGAAATTGATCACTTGGGAGAGGAAGAAGAGTATTTTATTGCTATGGACTTGAGCAAAGTACCTTTGCCTAGTTCTCTAGTCCCTTAGAGTTATCTTGACTTTCTCTAAGAGCATCACATTAAATAGCCATTGCAGCTTTTGCTACAAGTGAACTAAAAGCCACTTCAGAATGATCCATTGAGAATAAAATACATAAAAGTCCATTCCAACATACAAAACAATTAATTACTAGTTTATCTTTAATTGCATTTCCAAGTTTTGAATCTGCAACAACCAAAGATTGCCCATCATAGTGAGCATGAAAGAACTTCCAAAGACCTTTGCTGCGTATGCTATCAATTAGTTTGGTTACTGCCTCCAATGCCTCTAATGTGTTCTCAAACTTATTAAAAGCTTTCAACTTCATCAACTACAGTGACATGGTTGAATAAAACATGTGCGTATATATTGCAATGGCTTAACAAAATTTAATCCTATTCTTCAGAATAAAAAAGAGTAAACAAAGAGAACCTTTCTAGCTGAATCTGCATTGGAAAATTCTTTCCATAAGTCTTGCAACATGAAATCAATTTCTTATAAAGACATGGAACTTAAAAAACTAAACTCGAAGAAGCTGGAGTTTTATCCTTTTGCAACGTCATAGAAAATTTTGAATATAATGATAAGAAATCAATATCACAAGCCGACATTCATTTCTCCAATTCAACATTAAAATTCACAAGAAACAAGCAATTGAAGGGAAATGAATCAGTCAAGCAACTTCTTCACTTCTCATAACAATCACAATATGGGTCATAGAATGAGATTCAAGTACTTATATAATACCTCAAGTTGATTCCCATAACTAAATAAACAATAAGTGAACTTTGGAAGAAAATACCTCAATTTTTGATAGCTTCCCTTCATCCAACACTTTAAATGCAAAGCCCCCTAGCATCTCGAATAAAACAAGCATTTTAATACCAAGGCTGCAATTTAGGAACAAATTCAAAATACAAAGAAAGAACTCTCATCATTCAGTTTACGAAAAGAAAAATAAAACCCATTAAAATACTATCCAACATTAACTTATTTCAAAAAAATTTCTAAAAGATGAAAATGTTCATATAGTTCACCTAGTCTACAAGGGGCTAAAGAGTAAGAGGAAGAGACACAGATAGTAGTAATGAACTTTCAACTTATGCCGCATTATAGAGTTTTGTCTTTTAATGATTATATTTTAATCTTAAATATGAGTCTTAGGATAACTAGAAAGATTGCAATTACTAGTAAGCAGTAAGAATAAATCAAAATTATGGAAATGAAAACTAAAAACTATGCATAAGAAAAAGACCTAGCAGCAATGGAAGAGTGCTCATGTTGGGGAAGAACAGAGAGGCCTAAAGAGAAGTATAAGGAAGATGGGTCCCACTTTCATACATCTACAATCCATCTTTGTTATCCCCCCTTTATTATCAAACTGTTATCTTACAACCGCCATGTTAACTTTGAACAGAAAAACACAACATATGTTGGTTGGTTACTTCTTAGGGCCTAGATCCTAACTGTTCTTTTTAGCTTCTATAGCAGACCCACCCAGTAATCGAATTTTCGTAATCTCCTAAAACATACAAACAATTAAATAGTGTAAAGAACTTTTTTTTCTGAAAAATCCTAATTCTCGAAAGACGATGTAACATCCCATCACCTATGGGAAAGTTAGTATAGTAAATATGAGTGATGAATGAGACCTTAGAAAGGCATTTTCATGCTCATGCATAAAATGGTATACTCATAAACGTGAATAGTGACATTTTCTGCACATGAAATTAAGTGTACATGCATTCATAAATAATCCCGGGTAAAATTGGATTGAATTGTAATTTTTGGAAATTGTGAATTTTTGAGAATTATGAATGTTTCTATATTGAAAATATTATTGCTTAGTAGAATTGTGAGATTTATGAATTTTGGTGAACTTAGGATTTATTTTGTAATTTATGGAGTATTATGGAAAATAGGAAAAAGAAGAGAAGAAATCAAATGAAGATTTGGAGATAGTTGGATTGTAAAGATGAGAGTTAGAAGGAGTTAGTTCAAAAGAAACTAAGTCGAAACTTAGACCTGAGGAAAATGACAAGTGTAGAGTTGCTTTTATTATGTGTTTGAAGGTTGAGCAATTTGAGAATTAAAAAAGGGTTCGTACTTTTCCTAAGTTCTTTCCTTGTTATCTTTGTCTTCAAATTTCTTCCCATTAACAGAGTTTTCTATCAGACTCCTTTTGAGAGTTAACTCTGATTCTTCATGTCCCTCACCATTCCTTTACTCCTAAAGTGTTTCTTCTGCCTTAAGAAAAACCAGAAGTTGATTGTGTTCACAGAGGAGTACGTAAATTTTGTGTGGAGTTAGGGCTTGAAGATAGTTGAAACCTTTGGAGTCTTCAACGAGTAAGTAGTGAATAAATTCTTTACAATTAGAGATTTATGACATAAATTTGATGAGTTATTGTCATCTGCATGAACATGATATTTTCATATAATTATATTCTTGAACACTATGATAAGGGGATGAAAATTTAGGGATATGGTGTTATTTGAGTTTTAATGGATTATTAGTGATTAGGTGTTGTGGAAATGATTCTTAGAGTTGAAATAGCAATAAAATGATGTATAGGATTAGTGTGGAGAGTTAGATATGGAAAGGTGATATGCTCTGGTTCTTCACTGAGCATGTATGAATACATAGGTGTTTATACGAGAGTTGATGAAGACTTAGATATGTTCAGGAACATAGACGTTTCGTCTATAAAGACCTATCATCTGTGTTTCAAATCATCTGTGTTTTATCATCTGTGGTTGACCTTCCTTCGTCTGAGTTGACCACATATAGTCTATGTTTTATTATCTGTGGTTGACCTTCCTTCGTCTGAGTTGACCACATATAGTTTATGTTTTATCATCTGTGGTTGGCTTTCCTTCGTCTGAGTTGACCACATATAGTCTATGTTTTAATCGTCTGTGGTTTACCTTCCTTCGTCTGAGTTGACCACATATAGTTTATGTTTTATCGTCTGTGGTTGACCTTCCTTCGTCTGAGTTGACCACATATAGTCTATGTTTTATCGTCTGTGGCTGACCTTCCTTCGTCTGAGTTGATCACATATAATCTGTGTTTTATCGTCTGTGGTTGACCTTCCTTTTCATCTGTGTTGACCACATATTGTCTCTGTTTTATCGTCTGTGGTTGACCCTTCCTTTCGTCTGTGTTGACCACATATCGTCTATGTTTTATCATCTGTGGTTGACTTCCCTTTTGTCTGTGTTGACCACATATCGTTTATGTTTTATCGTCTGTGGTTGACCTTCCCTTTCGTTTGTGTTGACCACATATCGTCTATGTTTTATCGTTTGTGGTTGACTTCCCTTTTGTCTATGTTGACCACATATCATCTATGTTTCATTGTCTGTGGTTGACTTCCCTTTCGTCTGTGTTGACCACCTATCTTCTTTCTTTTGCTTCCTTCTGTCTTTTGCTATTGTCTGTGTTTCAATCCGTCTGCCTTTAGACACTTCGTCTATCCTTTGGCATATCGTCTGTGTTTCATTCCATTTTCCTTTAGACACTTCGTCTATCTTTTGGTGTATTGTCTGTGTTTCATTCTGTTTGCCTTTAAACACTTTGTCTGTCTTTAGGCGTATCATCTGTGTTTCATTCCGTCTACCTTTAGACACTTCGACTGTCTTTTGGCGTATCGTCTGTGTTTCATTCCGTCTTGTTAAGTCAGAATTTTGACTTCACGTATAAAGAAATTTTGATGACAAACAAAAGAAGACAGAATGAAAAGCAGACGGAAGAAAAAGCAAACGGAAGCAGTAAAAGAAATAAAAAGCAGACGGAAGCAAAAGCAGACGGAAGCAAAAGCAGACGGAAGCAAAAGCAG
>JAOSBN010000006.1:20571338-20589987 GCA_027563595.1 Erythroxylum suave
TCTTAATCAATTCTATACATTTTATTATTATCAAAACATAAAGGGATTTAATTTGTCAACCACCATTGGTCCAACAGTGGGAACCCAGATAAGAAATCGGGTAGATAACCCTGACATTGAGAAGCTTTAGCACTTTCTTCTTCACAACTTCCATCATTGGAGGATTCAGCCTACGCTAAGCTTGCCTTGTGGATTTTGCATCCTCCTCCAACAAAATGTGGTGCATGCATATGGAAGTACTTATCCCTTGGATATTTGCAATAGTCCACCCAATAGCCTTCCTATGCTCTCTTAGCATTGGAACTAGCCTCTCCTCTTGATTTGAAGTCAAGTTCATTGAAATGATAACTGCGAGAGTCTGTTTATCTCCCAAATAGGCAAGCTTCATAATTGTAGGTAGTGGCTTCAATTACAATTTTGGTGCCTGCACATCAGAAGGTAATAACTTTTAGTGTGATACAGGTAGTTATATAGAAGCCAAATCATACCTTTTTGAAGAGCTTTCCAATGAATATAAGGTGGCTGTCATTTCTATAAGGCCTTCTCCCATCTCAATGTGAGTGTTGGCTTTTACTTCCATATCCTCAGTTAAAACCATTTTCAAATGATCCATACAACTTAATTTAAATATTTCCTGCACCAAAGGATCAATCACATCAATAGAGAAAGCACAATGATCATTAGGAGGATGTTTCATGGCATCAAAAATATTGAAATGAATAACTTCCCCTTGAAATTCCATTGTGAGGGTGCCTTTACAAACATCTATCTTAGTTTGAGCCATATTAAGGAAGGATCTCCCCAATAAGATAGGTATCAAATTACATACAGTGTCATCATTCATATCCATAACATAAAAATCTATAGGAAACACAAACTTATTTACTTGCACCAAAACATCCTCAACCACACCATTAGGATAAGCATTAGTATGGTCAACCAATTATATGATTACACTCGTTTCTTTCAAAGGGCCTAAATTCAAAGAAGCAAAAATCAAATGAGGAATCACATTAATAGAGGCACCCAAATCCAATATAGCTCTATTGATCATAGTATTATCAATTTTACAAGGAATGGTAAACATACCTAGATTCTAGCATTTTAGAGGCATCATCTTTCTGAATACCATCGACACATTCTCACCCATCATCACTTTCTCATCACCCCTCAGTTTCCTCTTATGTGTACATAGTTCTTTGAGGAATTTGGCATACCTTGGTACTTTCTTGATTGTCTCAAGCAAAGGTATATTGACTTACACCTTTCGGAAAGTCTCTAATATCTCTTTGTCTTTCTCCTCCTTGTTTTGTCTTGCCAATCTGCTAGGAAAAGGTAGAGGGTTAGTTTTAATAACATTGGGACTTTCAAAAGTTACCTTTGTACTCAATCTCTTCCTCCATAGCAATCCTTAGTGGAGTTCTCTTAGGACTCTCAATCTCCTTTCCATCCCTCAAGGTTATAACACTGACATTCTTTAGGTTTACCTCGGGTTAGGATGGCAGTTTTCCTTCACTTTGCAATTCTAGTCGATTGAGCCTCACTACCATCTGATCCACTTAATTTTCCAAATTTTGTGTTCTTGTTTTTGGTTCCTGTCGAATTTGATGTATACCTTACTGAAATAGTTATTACATATTCTGTTGGAATTGTTGCATATCATGTTGCCATTGTAGATTGTTAGCGTCAATATTTTTAACAAGATCTTCTAAAGATGTACCTAAACTAGAAGGAGCTCCCTATGCTCCTTGTTGCCTTGTTGAAATCCTTGTACTCCTTATGGGTGATTTTGGAAAAAATTTTGTTGTTGGTTTCCTCTGTAACTCAAGTTGGGGTGATCTCTCCAACCTAGGTTATACATCTGCGAGTATGGGTTGTATTAGTTTGGGAAGTTTCTTTTTGCAGCATTCATATACTCCATACTTCTTTCTTGTAAGGTCAGGCACTCATCAATTGGATGGCTTGTGTTTGAACATATTCCACACACTTTCACTTATGCCTATCCAACTACAATCTATCTCACAAAAGATGTTAGTTCATCTAAATGATGTTCAATAGATGAAGTGCTTACCTCATTTACTCGTAGAACATCATTGTGAGTGCCAAATTGTTAGGTGTTAGTGGCCATCCGCTCAAGTAATATCATGGCTTCAATGGGAGTCTTCTCGTAAAGTGCCCCACTACTCACTGCATCAACCAAACTCCTCTCCATTGGAAATAATCCTTCATATGAATATTGGATGAGAAGTTGCTTCAGTATGATGTGATGCAGAAAACTGACATATAATTTCTTGAATCGCTCACAATACTTGTAAAGAGATTCTCCATTATACTGCTTAATGCCATATATCTCCTTTCAAATACTTATCATCATTAAGGTTAGAAAATATTTCTCTAAAAATAGTCTCTTCATCTCCAACCAAGTATTTATGCTCCCCTCTGGTAAATCTAACAACCAATCTTTTGCTACATCTTTGAGTTAGAACGGGAAGGCTCTTAACATTATCTGCTCGTCTGTCATCCTAGAAGGCTTCATGCTCAAACAAACCACATCGAGCTCTCTAAGATGCTTGTGTGCATCCTAACCTATAAGACCAAGAAAATTGGGTAATAAATGAATTAGTCCAGATTTTAACTCAAAGGTAACCCGTTTAGCAAAATTAGTAAATGTACTGCATAAGGGTCTTTGGGTTAAGTTTGGTGTAGTCAACTCTCTCAACATTCTCAGATTTTCTATAGTTGCTTCAGATTCAAGTTCTGGGTCTCTTACTAAAGATGTTCTTGCTTGTCTTCTTAACCTTTGTATTGTTCTCTCGATCTCTGGATCAAGTTGCTCAATTTCTCTACGAGGAAATCTAGTTGCTACCTTACAACAATAGTTACAAACTTTTAAAAGTTAACAAATAATAAAAAGAAACAAATATATTCACAAAGCATCAACTAAAATAAAATACGAAAATCGAACTACCACACTCCCCTGCAACGGTGCCAAAATGTGACAACGCGTGTCGAGTACACTACAAAACTTACTTGACTCTGCACACTAAAATTTGTAATTATGGTGAGTCGGGATCAAATCCATAAGGAATGTTTGGTTAATTTTCGTAACAAAATTAATTGATGTAAGGGAAATATGAAGGGGGTTAGATTTTTAAGCAATTTATAAATTAAAGAAAAAGTAAACTATCAAAACAAATTAAAACAATCAATAGAAAATGAAAGAAGTGTTGAATATAAGTAAGGTTTGGTTCTAGGGTTAATCTCAGCCTAAACATGATCAAGCATATTCCATCATCCTAATGTCTTTACAACTGTCTTCAGACTATTGATCTGAGACTAATAGAACGTTCTACTAATCCTAGTTTTCCTTTAGGTCGTGTTTAATCAAGATATGATCGTTAATTAAGCCTAACTATAGAATAACCTAAGATATGATCTCTAGATTAAATTTGGCAGCTGTATTATGAATTGGAAAATGATCAATATAGGCAGTAACCTCACACGTTTGGGTTATCTAACCTAAGTTAACAATCATTAGATGCTACTCACAAACATCACCGATTACGATTAAGGCTTACATTAAATGTTTTAGTAATAGGTTTGAACTAAAATAATCAAAATAACATATTAAGATCATCCATCCTAAAACCTAATCAAATCAACACCAACAACACAACAATACGAAAAGAAATTACAACCTTAAAGTGATAAAAATAGATTAACCATAACTTGGTGTCGATATTCTCATTGAACCAGTGTTGAGAAGCTAGCCTTACATCTATATTTTTATGCTCTAAATATGAGTCATCTTCCTCATTTATGTGAAATAATTTAAAGAAAGAATGATCATTGAATTGCTTCCACAAACCTTTCTATTTTCTCTATCACTACCCTTCTTTTGTTTCTATGGCCACTCGTATATTACTGTAGCTTGATGGGATAAATTAATGTGGGAGTTTTTAGTCCACCTTCCTATTCATGTTTCTCCTTCTCTACTGCAAGCTTTGTCTTCTCTTCTTCATATATTTTCACCCACTTTCTTTCTTTCTTTTTCATCCCATACACGATTTCCAGCCCATGCTACTATATGTTTATTTGACAAATTAATTTCACGGTTTTTGGTCCAAGCTACTATTTAGGTAACTTGCTCTTCTCCACTGTAAGCTTTCTGTTGCTCCTCCCTTTCATGCAACTCTTAGTTTGCTCCTCTCTTTCACGTCTCCTACCTAAGTTAAAACTCAAATGAAGCAGCCTCCTCACGTTTTCTTCACTCTCCAACTTCAATTCTCCTCCTCTTTTTTAGTTGTCCCTTATTTTTAAATCTATCTTTCAACCCCTTTAGCTAACTGCTCCCTCTAGCCGACACACGCCTTTTCTTCCTTTTAGCTAAAAACTGGGTTTCCAATAAGACTAATATCGAACAAGTGTAGTATGATGCTACCGTCCAACTGTCTCAAAAAGAAAAAGCCTTTCTTTCATCTGAAATGTTAGTTAAAATTTAGCAAAATTGATAGTTGTCTTTCTCGACTCCTCTTCATTCTTAACCAACCACTACACACCCAAAGCAACCCTCCTTTTGTCTCTTTCGGTTGTTCTATTTCCGACCCCCCTTCTATCTCACATAACATGTCTTCTTTATACTTTGCATGGCTATGAAATTGTCTGGATGGTAGTGAGTCATGTTGACAACATTTTCTTCATGTTCCATGAATCAATAGAGTATGGAAGTAGAGAAGATGGCTTTAATGTACATACTTTCGAGTCACTTTAGCTCTTTTACTTTCGAAATGTACCTAAGACAAAAAATGAGCTAAAATGAGTATCCTAAGCATTTTTAAGGCATTAATCAAAAAGTGTAGAAGATAAAATAGATCAACATTTAATCACATATCAGTCAGTGTAGGTACTTAAACAGAAAAAATTATAGCAAGTTTAACCTAAGTAATGTGTAGTTTTTTTTTCCTGAATGGGAGTTTCTATAACATATATAATCTTGGGTGGCAGTACCACCCAAATTATTCATGGATTAACAATGCAGGAAACACCATCAGACCACAAGATCCACCAAGTTTCCAACAGGACAGGTTTGGATCCTTGGATTCAAAATCTTTTAAGTCAAAGTTCACTAATATAATGAACGAGATAAGCTCCAAGTTTGACAAGTTAATAGAAAAGTTTGACAAGTGGGAAAGTGAGGGGAGGATTCAAGCTAAATTTGATAAATTCATAAAAAACCACTCCTCGCCTCTTTATAACTTGGAGGTTCAAGTGCATTGTTAATAAGGAATATGGGGAGTCCTCTAAGTGACACAGAAGCACAACTGATATTCATATTGTGATACGAAATTTGTTGGGTAATCACCATAATTTTCAATTTCGAGCACCAGATTACATGTGGGACAATCCTTATTGTTTGAGAAATTGGTCTCATAATACACTCTATGAATATAATGATAATTCAAAGTAGAGCAACTCTTATACTGATGCATTGCACACTTGATCTGAATCTTTAATGAAAGATCTTGCCAATGGTGAAGCTAGCCAATGAGTCTTCCAAGAGAGTTTTTATCTAATCGAAGAAATTGATCTAGATACAACACACTATTAAAGCCCATTAATGCCTCAGTGTGACTCAGAAACAAAGGTCAAATTCATAAGTAAAGTCGTAATTCAAGAAAAGGACAAGAAACAAATGACAGAGGACATAGAGCTTAAATAATATGAGGAAGTCTCTATTCAAGAAGAAGAAGTAGAAAAGGGGACAAGGTTGATTGCATAAGAAGACAAACGATTCACCTTCTTACAGGACAAACTGTTTGATTCAATTTACGATTTAAGAAATTTCATCATTCCATATTTTATCAACAGTTTGTACCAAAACAAACATTATTTAATTTATTTGGTTTTCTTAATTTGATCAATTAATTCCTTCTTGTTATCTTACAATTAGTGACTTATTTACATGCTACTGAGTTGTCATGTGAAGAAAAAGATGGAAACAATCCACTCACTCCAATGATTGTGCAGAAATAATTGAAAAACATGGGAATAGAATGATCCTATAAAGATGTATTTAATCTCCTTGATTGTTGAAGAAGTGAAGAAGAAAAATCAAGCAACTACTACCTTTTCCAAATCTGGTTGGGAAAATATTAAGGCAAGTGTTCAATAATTTTTAATAAGGAGTATATTGATGTTCAATTAAAGAATAATATAATATAGATTAAGCACTAGATTGAAGAATTTCAAGAACTTACTTAAAGAAACAAGAATTGATTACAACTCCTTTACCGATGAAGTTAATGCTACAAATGAATGTTAGCAAAACTTATTTTAAGGTAAAAAATTTCTTTATTGTATTAACAATCATATAATATACATTACAAAAAATTTGATTTTTAATCACAAAAAAACATAGCTAAATGTCTAAAAAACATCGCCTATAGTTTTTAGCTACATTCTTGGTTTGTTGCACAAAACGTCACCGGAAACTTGTGAATGAAAACTATTGGCGATATTTTCAAAAATCATGGCCAATAGCCTTTTGCTAAATTTTTTTGTAGCTAAATACTATCAGTTACATTTTCACAATAGTAGACAAACATTTTTAGCTATGCTTTAAGAAATGTAGCCAAATAGTTTTAGCTACGTTTTTATAAATGTAGCCAAATATTTTTAGCTATTTTTTAAACATAGCCAAATGTTTTTAGCTACATTTTTTGAACAACAAGTTTTGTATATAATTATCAATACATTTTTTATTGTGAATTTATTATACAAATAAATTGCATAAAATATTATTAATTCAAAATATCTAACATTATATATAAAAAGCAAATTTATATAAATATCATTAAAATATGCGAACAAAAAGAATGTTCTTTATATTAGTGACAACTTTAAAAATTCTTATAGATAAAACAATAAATAATGAGATCAGTTTATAAATTATAAATGCTCATATTACAAAAATATTATAGCATAAATCGAATGGCTACCTAGTGTTATCTATATCGGTAAACCTTTGATCATCCAAAAAGCTTGATTAAGATCAAATAAAATATTGTGAGTATTAAAACAATAAGTATTTGGTTCTAATTAACTATACCAAAAGAAAAATGTCAACTAATTTAAAAAAGTATAGATCGATGTCACTTATTTTATCAGGAAACTATAGAAAACCACTTTTAGGTGTTCATGAGCTTCTTTAATAGTCTTTCCATCCATTTTGAACTTTACTAAAGTTTGTAAGCCTTTCAAGGTCAAATAACATGATTATGCCACCTGGTACATTATACCAAACCAATATCATAAAACGACATAGACGAAAGTTGCTACAAATATAAACATACATGGTAAAGCTTTGTACCCCTAATCAAAAGTCATCAAACCAAGTAATCCATTCCTTATTTAACAAAAAGCAATTACTACGTATAGTAACCACTTTTTAGGTAAATATATGACATTAAAGCATTAAAAAATGAAAATGGCTGGGATGGAAGTTATCAAGTTTTAGAAATTTATCATGTAGAAAAATAAAACTAGAAGAATAGCACAAACATACAATCACATGCTTATGGTAGCTTTTGCAATAAATGAATAAAGATGAATCAGATTATAGATTCTCCTTATCCGTGCAACAATATAAGTCAAGGTCCAGGAAAACATGAAAATTTCACTCATGTAAGAAATAAATATTAGTCAAAACTCATTCAAGTAGTTTAGTGACAAATTATATAAAGACATCCTTTATCTTGTATATTTTTAGATGTATATGATAAAGTTAATGAGATAATTGTACATCACAAATGAAATTATAATGAGATTATAATTATAAAATTCATATTGAATTTATGTATTATTTCTAAATGTTACTAGTCATTGTTTTATTAAGATTGGGCATTAATAAAACATTAAAAAAATACTAGCATACATTTTGTTTTTCCTTATGAAGTGGTTGATCTCATAGGCCAATTTATAGAGATACTTAAACAAACGTATGGGTGCTTATTAGAGCACAAGTTCGCTGAACAGAGCCGACATGAGAAATCCATTTAAAACATTACTTGTATGTTTATAGAATTCTCTATGGTGATTATATAAGTCATCCTTTGACTTGGGGTCACCAAAGTTATCTTGTATAGGGATTGTTATGTTTTGATACTACTTATGACCTATTTAATCATAGGACATTTAATCAGTAGTCATTGGATGTAGAATGAACTATATGGAGGTAGTTGTGTGATCAAGATAGGATTCATCACCCTAAGTAATTAGAGAGAATGTTTCGTTGTTCTCGATTAGTATTGATTCAAAAAATCCTTGACCAAGGTGGAATGAAGTTTTATAAATAGTTTACAATTGATAGCTAATATTGGAGAGCTAATATGATTAGACTCAAAATAGAGTACACATTAATTCCATTCTCTATGTCTAATCGGAACATTGTATGATGAAAGGATTGAATTATACGAAACAATCATGCACAGAAAGGTTAGTCAAAACTACATTGACGTTCCTAAATATTTGGGTGGTTATGACACATTGCTAGACGTCAATCTTGATCTATGATTGTAAATTGTTTAATTAAAGAATTAAAGATGAATTAAAAGGAGTTTTAATTTATCTAATTCTAATTATGAATTAGAATTAGAATTATAATTTATAATCATTGCCAATGTATTTAGGAACCTAATGGGTCTCACTTAAAGAACGGTTTAAAGAGTGCAAAGTTAATTTAATCAAGTTGAACTTGAATGTAAAGTTTAAGAAACTTTATGATTAAATATAAGATATTTAACAAATAAAGATCAATATGAGATATTGTATTTAATTTGAGCATAATTGGAATTTAATTAGAATTATTTGTAATTATTATTAAAGTTTAACTGAAATTAGAATTTAATTTCAATTAAATTACTAAAATGTCCAAAACTTATTATAAATAGGCTTAAGCTTTATGGAGCTGGAACTTCTTGCTTAACCCTCTTTATAAGAGTTAGAGAGTTTTCTCAACTTATTTTGTAGATACCATTAAAGGTTGGACATTTGTGCGGCAATGGTAGTTGAAACGGATCAGTTTCAGAAATGGTTTAAGGGATACGACAATATAAAGCTTAAGCTTTAGAATAAGGTATGAATTAAGTTTTTGTTTTATTATGATTTGTGATAACCATTTTATAGAATTAGAGAGATCTTGGTTTTTAGGATATCAAAGGTTGCGAAAAAGTTTTGTAATTATTCCGTTGCGGCTAGGATCAAATCTTGACCCAGTTTCCCAACACTCACAACGTGCTCCTGTGGGAGTCGAGATCACAGGTTTTACTCAAGGTAGGAGTAATTGAACTAGGTACTTACTTTTAGGCAAATGCATTGGCTTGACAATAATGGGAGAAAAAATTGTGGTTATATACTATTGCTTGAATTTCATTAGGAGGTAACAATCTTTTCTAGGCTTCTTGGCTTATATTTGCAGCATCGAAATCTGTCCATGTAAGAAAGCAACATTGAAGGCTGTTATAAAATGGAATCATGAGTTGAGTCTTACGAAATGAAGTTTACAAAAATAATCAAGTATTTTAACAATTCAACTCAAGCTTGCTATAAAAAAAAACACGACGGTATGAAACAACAATGTACAAAAACAACCATGTGACAGCTATATTGCTACATCCCACATTCTGGGACAGGATGAATTTCGTTTTCTCATTCCTTTCTCCATAATCACTTCCCCCAAAAGCATTCCTTTATGCTCAGTGACTTCCATTCAAAAAGTACCATTTCCCCATCTAAAAATTGTAACTTCAAATTAGATTATTCTTTTATACATATAAGTTCTATCAATCATGGTCACTCCGACGCTGTCAAAACCTGAGCATAACTTTTTTCTATCAACCCACCACTTAATGAGCGAAAAACAATTAAACTAGCTCTAACAATGAGTTGGGTATTCCCATTCCAACTAAAATAGTTTGACTTATTCCATAGTTATAAGGAGTCTTGTCATAAAACTGGAAGTTTTCTTCCATCAACAAAAAATTACTCCCAACAGAGTACTGTATATTAAATTTTTATAACCAATTATTTAAAAAGATAATTTAATATGTGTACTTTAACAATTTTGCGCTAAAATTGTTTACTTTTTCCCACTAAGGAATAGCTAGAGAGCTGTATAGTTATAACAACAATCATTAACTGACAAAGCAATAAGACAAACTAACAAATTAAGACTAAAAACAGTACAAAAAGGAAAGAAATAGAAAGGGTACCTTCCATTATGTGAAATCCATGAATCTCCAAGCCAATAAGTTGTGTCAACCCAATAATCACCATCATCAAGAAATAGAAGAAAATCAAAACTAAATTAGGCAGATAATAAAAACAAACAAATTTAGAGAAATGAAAAGAAAAGGTTAAGGTATTTGAGATCGTCATGGTAGCTGCCTTAAAATGTGTGAAAAAATGGCCTTATTTAGATTGATTTTTTAATCAAATAATTACTTTAGGTAAGTTGGAAAAAGTATTCCCACTTAAAGTATATTTTAAGTCTATGTTTGGTTAGGTAGTTATTAATGGAATGGAATGAAATGTAATATTATTCCATGATTTGGGAGGAGGGTTTATAATGGAATGAAATAAAATAAGATAAAAGGGTAGGGTTTCACATTACATCATATTTCATCCTAAACATTACAAACAAGTTTTCTCCAATTTAGGATTTTAGGATGGAATGTAAATTAATAAATAACATTTCACTATATTACAATATGAACTCTTCTTCCAAACAACATTTCACTATATTACATTGTAAACCCGTCCATCGCTTCCAAACAACAATTTTCTAATATTACATCCATTTACATTTCATTCCATTATAAACCATTTCATTCCATTGTAGTAGAAATCTTACATCCAACTAATAAAGTCCTAAGAAGTTCGAGGCTACCTTTTAGGTTCGATTTTCATATTTTTTACTTAAGCAACAGAATATCAAGTGTTATTAATGTGAATAATCTATTTACCAGGTTATATCCTAGAAGAGGACAACTCCAAAACATGCATCATTAAATAGTTGAACAAGTATTCTAGCTTACTAATTAATTATCCACAAAATGTTCTTAAAAGTTATAGAAATCATTATTAGACACATCTAAGGTACAAATGCTCCTAGAAGTTCCCATAAACTTTACTCTTCCCAATATTTGCTATACACGATAAAATTATTTTCATAGGATATGGAAACTTGATTATGTCTTCTCCCAACCTAAATTTTAGTTTTTCCTAATCACTAACTTGTTGGCAAGTTGTACAGATTCAAATTTAACCCTCTAAAAAGTTGAACCCAACATATCCAAGAGTCTTAACTAATAAAGAAAAAGAAACTTCAAATAACTAAACTAATAACTTGTTAAGAATGTTAAGGGAAAAGACAATATTATGGCTCTAATTGCTTGGGAGTGTTAAATTATCAATCTTAATATAGAAAGTTATCACTTATCAATTCATATCAGCATGGCTACTTGACAATAACTACCATCCAGAAATATATAAATTTTATAGTGTTTTAACAACACTTGTTACCACTTGGTGTATTCATTTTTACCTTTATTTTAAAGACATCTTAAAAAAGGTAAAAATGATTATAATAGTGGCAGTAGAATTTTCTTGAAACATACAATCAGTGTGATTTATAGAAGACAAAAGTAATGGTCACCTTTAGAGAATTTGTCTACGAGAGACACAAATTGCCTTATAATCCCTATCTTTTCACACAAAACCCTTCACTAAGTTGATTTTTTTATATATTTAATTAAGCACAACAACGGGAAACAAAAATAATGAAATCATTTATTTTTCAGTGTTGGCGATTATGGGAAAGAGCCAAAATAAATATGGCCTTGATGGGTTAATAAAAGGTAGATTTACTTTAATAAGAATAAATCTAGCAATGAAATTTCAAGCCGTTTGATTCAACTTTGAGAAATTTGTTCATATTATCTCACTAATTTTTTGAGTGATATGCTACTCACACAATGATGTTCATTGGTGGGTGTATCAAACTCTTCAACTTTAATTCATTTCGATTTAGCCCTAACTTACATTAACCAAGAACTAACTCAATTACTTGGAGAAGAAGGACCTTCGTGTGAATAGGTACAAGAAACATTGCCAATTGGTGGAGAAAACGTGACGACACTAGATAGAAGAGAGATGAAGACAGAAGAACTCACTAGAGACGCATACTGGATGAGCACACTATAGCTGCTAGAAGACAAAGACGAAGACAAAGAACATTCAATAGTGGACGAAGATTCCTTCTTAACTACAAAACCTATTTTCGTAGATAATACTATGGAATTTGTGTTTTAGCTACGAAATAAAAACATTTAGCTACGAAAATAAGTTTAGAGTTAAAAATGTCACCAAATGTTTTTAGCTACAAAATTAGCTTAATTTTGTAGATGAAAATATTTAACCATAAAACTAAGTACATACTTAAAAAACCTCGCCAATTCTTGTTAGCTACGAATATAAAACATAGCCTATACTAAATGTTGCCAATAGTATTTAAAAACACAAAAACCATTTTATAGTAGTAGTTTTGTTTCCTTTGGGTACGATTTTCTAGCTTGAAAATCATAGCCAAAAATATAAAAGGCTACTTTGTTGTAATGATAATATTTGTTCTCATCTTTCCCTTTCATCATTATAGGTATATAAAATGACTCACAAATTCAAGAAAAAAGAATTTAAGAAGTTTTCAGACTTATGTCATATTTTTGGAGATACGACTACAACTAGTTTGCTTGTACATCATTAACTAAATCTCCATCGAATAGTATAAAAGAGGAATATAGAATTGTTGTTGATGAAGATAGCTTGTATAATGAAAAAGGAGATCAAGTTATAAGTTCCCCATTTAAGAGAAAGAAATCTCCTAAGACTAAGAAGGCAATGAAGACAAATTCTAACATTGTAGAAGAGGTCTTTGTTATAATTGGTGAAAAATCAAAAAGGAAGAACAATTTACTTGAGAAAAAACTCAGTGAACATCACCCGTTGCAAAGAATATATCTAGAGCTTTATTAATTATGCAAGTGTTTAACATAATGATGGAATTTCTAAATTCCTTAGATGAATTGGGTGTTGAGGGTGTGGAATATGGAAAAGTTGTGAAGGCTTTACATGGTTCTCCATTTTATAGGGATATTTTTATGAGGATAGTAGATACAAGAAAGTTGGATTAGATTATGTCATTTTAGTTATATTTCATGTTATTGCATATCAAATTCTTATTAACTTGGTACTTTTATATTAGACACTATTCCATAGTTTGAACATTTTAAGTTTGTGTTTTGTATGAATGTTTAACTGAATTTTAAGTTTGATTTGGATTATTTTGTATGAATATTTTGTCTATATTTAATTAAACCTTTTTACTGAATGTTTTATTAATTACCTAATGTTGGCATTATTGATAGATGGATTTTTTCTCAAATTTCAAATTAGATGCTAATGATGAAATAATGAAGGCAATCAATATTTCTTTGACCGTGGGAGAGAACAAATATTTTCATTTACAGAAGCAACCATGTAGAACTACTGCTATATCAGGTTATGATTGGATATTAGAACTTTTGAATGGGAACCCTACAAGGATTATGAAAATTTAAGAATGAGCAAGATATTATTCTTGAACTTATGTGGTGAATTGAAGAGCTTATAAGGCATAAAGGCAACAAGTCATTTGATTGTGGAGGAATAAGGAGCAACTTTTTTATGACTATAGGGTATAGTAAGACAACTAGAGTCAATGTTGAACGCTTTTAATATTCAACCTAGACAATTTCAAAGTACTTTCAAAAATTCTTATATCCAGTTAACCGCGTTACAAAAAGAGTCATTACTCCACCATCCTTTACCAATACACCTTCTAAGATTCAATATAATTCAAAATTCTTTCCATATTTTCAAGCATATTCATATATTTAATTGATATTTTAATTATGTCCTTATGATTAATAATTGTTTTAATAGTATACTTTTATTTTTTAGAGTTGTAGAGGACAAATAGATGGTACATATATTGATTCACATAGTTTGATCAACGAACAAATACCATACAGGGGTTAAAGAATTAATCCAACTCAAAATATTATATGTTTTTGCTTATTTGACATGCATTTTACATATATAATGGCTGGATGGGAAGGTGTTGAAAATGAACTTTAAGTTCTTTTAGAAACATTGAAAAATCTAGTGAATCAATTTCATATACCTCCATAAGGTATTATATTATTTTGAATAAACATAGTAGGTTGTTGGTGTATTGGCTCTTTGGTTCCAGGTTTTTAGCCATGAAAGCAAGATAGGGTGAACACACCTGTATCGTAGTAATATGGGTATGAGTGTAGTCTATATATTAATAGGTAAGTGAACTAGTCCTTTGACTGGGCTACCCATCATTTGGTTTGAGGGCCTACATCGACTAGGCCTCCCACTGACTAAGGGAAGTGATCTGTTTTAAATCATCATATTGGTAGGACAAACAACGATATAAGAAAATGCGAAGCATTCTCTTGGTTCCCAACCTGTTGCTTCAAAAGGCTGCCTTCTGTCTTCTAGAACGAGGATCTCGTATCCAACAACCTAGCCTTTAAAAGGAAATAAAAAGCCTTATATAGGTTGAAGCTATGAAACTTATCTTATTTTCATTTTTAGAGAAAGGGGAAAGTTTCAACTGGTATGCAGGAGCGTACTTGCCCTTTCCCTTTACTAGTTGGGGGTCCCGTGGTTTCTATGTCACCACATTTCCTGATCTTTTAATTTGAGTGCTTCAAGTTGAAGCAATAGCTAGTTCATGAATACATGATTAATTTTTAATATCTTTTTGTTAATATTATGTCCTTTATATGTTAGGTAAGTTATATTTAGTTAATTCAGGCTACATTAATATGCTTGGATTTCTTTCACCATACTAATGTGAGAGATATCATTTAAGAGATTATAGAGGAAGATGAAGACCTCAAGATCCATAGGAATTGTTTAACTATAAGCATTCTTCATTAAGAAATGCTATTGAAAGATGTTTTGGCATTTTAGAAGTAAGATTCCCAATACGTTCAAATATGTCGAGTTATGATATGAAGAAACAAAAATACATCATTATTACTTGTTATGTTATACAAAATTATATTAGAATATATGGATACAACAATGAATTATTTGACAATTGTGCTGAAAATGAAGAGCAAATTAGGGAAGTGAAAATGAAGATGCAAGTTTTCAAGTGGAGTATAATATCACTCCAGCACAACTTTGAAATATGTCTTTGAAGCGAGATGAAATTGCTAAACAAATGTGGAATGATTATATTAGTTCTACTTAATTTATATTTCTTTTTGTAAACTATAATACTGTTATGTTTTGAAGAATTATAATATAATGGAAGTCTTTTATTAATTATAATGACTTAATGTAATTTTTTAATTTATAAAATTTATAGAATTTTATTATATAGAAATGATATGTAAATTTCTTTAATTATATAAATACGCATAAATTTTATTTCTAACCATAATGAGAATTAATTAATTAAAAATGTAATATCTTATATTAAAATAATTAACATAAGAGTCTAGTTACAAAATAGGAAACATGATGATAAAACCAAACATTTTTTTGTTTTAAGTCTTTTATTACATATCTCAACCAAACGAAATTTTGTTTTCAGTTTTTATATTAGAAATCTAAATCAAACAGGCTTTTATTTTTAATTAAAAAGAAAATAAAAACTAAAATCCACAATAGAAAAACAAAAGTAGAACAAAACGACTCCTAAGTTTCATATAATTTTGTTTTTGTAAACTTCCTTTGATAATATTACCTTTTTGTTATCCCTACTATACCTTTACCTAACCCTCATTAAAACTTTGTAACAAGACCATTTGATTTTTGTTTCTAATATACTTATAAGTGATTAAGATATGATTTTATTGCATGCTTATGGTTAAGAATCACCTTGTGTGTTGATTTAGGATTCATACACTTTTCACCTAAAAACTTTGAGTGCACTGAATGAACCTTTAGTGATAAAGTGAAATTTTGTATTTTTGATTTCAAAAAGATTATCTATATGATTACTATTGATATTGACCTATAAAGATTGGTTCTAGGATAACATGAATATAATTGCATGTTAATTTGATTGATATGACATTATCATTCAGGTTGTGAAGGGATAGGATGAGGATAATAAGGGATAAATGTTTGCAAGTTTGATGATTTGGATTATGATTTGTTTGAGGACAAAGAAAAGCTTAAGTGTGGGGATATTTGATAAACGATTAATTGACTATATTTTTACTCATATTAGTGTCTTTTGCTTACTATTTGAGAGTTTTATGGTATTTTTGTACTTATTTTTCTCCAAATGAGTTTGTAGGTGATAATTGCTTTACTAGACGAAAAAAAGAAGAATTCAAGTAAAGCAATTGATAGTTTGTCTAAGATTGAAAGTGAATAGTTGTATATTATCAGTTTTACAAATTCAAAGTTCATTATTATGAGGGATGAAGAGGAGCTAAGAGACTAATAGCTCATTATCATTCGTTAATTAAGAGATTGAAACAAGGAGAAGAACTAAAGTCTGCTTGTACATGAACTAAGGAGTTCGTGTTGGAAAAATAGAACAGTGGTAGAAGTAGAAGTGTAATCGAGGGAGAAGATCATCTCTTTGTTCCATGACTTAGCTATATGAGGTCATTCAAGATATTTGATCATTTATGAGAGATTGAATTTATATTTCCATGGAAACAAGATGCTGGTTCACATTTAGGAATTTATCTTACAGTATGATATTTACTGAAGGAATAAATATGGAACTTTGGCTATACCATGAAACTTCAACCATTATTGATATTAGTATGGATTTCACAATAGGTTTGCCTAAACATAATGGCTATACAGTCATCTTTAAACTCATTGATCAATTTACAAAATATGATCATTTCATTCCTGTGCTACATCTATACTTAGCTGCTAAAGTTGCTTTTAAATATGTTAATCATGTTTACAAATTGCACATAATATGTATCATTATTATTAGTGACAAAGATCTTTTTTTTAGCAATTTTTTGCAAAATTTCTTTAAAATTCACAGTATTTTATTAGCTTTATCCTCTACTTATCATTCTCAAACAAGTCAATTATAGGAGTTTAATCAAACTTTGTATAGAAATTAGGTGTTTTCAATAATGTAATAAGTTGTTGTCTTTGGCTAAATAGTGGTAGAATATCATGTTCCATACCACTCTTCAATGCTCCCCTTTTGAGGCACTATAGGATTTTACTCCTCCAATTTATATTCCTTATTAGGCTAGTGATTCTAAAATGTTGATGGTGGATCAAACCTTAAAAGATATAAAGACTACTATTCAGTTAGTCAGATCTCATAGTACATGTGTTTAGAATTATATAAAGCAATAGACAAATCAAAACTTGTATGATCTTTTTTTTTCAATTAATGAATGGGTTCATCTTAAGTTACACCCTTATGGTCTTCTTAGTTTGTAGTACAAGGAGAACTAGAAACTTTCTCTATTTTTGAACCTTTTAAAATTTTAAAATTTACAAAACTTAAATTGCTAGAGAGCATTAATACAACTCAATAATGGGTTGAAGAAGAAGGGATGGGAAAGTCAGATTATAAAGTAGAGAAGTAAAGATTGATACAAGATGGGCAAAAAGGTCAATAAGGACACAAATGTTTATATCAAAATTTAAATTAAACACCTATCATTTCATATCATTCAAAAAGGGTCCTAAGATTTTGTAAACATATTAAAATAACCCTGAATAACTATTCTCATTAACCCTCCATTAGGGAAAAGAAAAAAAAACTAAGTTAACATATTTTTCTATTTTTGGTATTGGCCCTTGAATCATTATTATCCTATATGACCAAAGATTCAAGGAATTGGAAAATTTCATAGCCAAAAGACCCTAATATTTACTAAAATTTAAGTTGAAAAACAACATTTTAGAGCATTCAAATTGAACCCTAATATTTACGAAACATTCAAAACAAACTTATTTAGATGAAAAACTTGATGGAGATTAGCCTTTGCCAATTAAATGCCAAGTGGCATTTTTTTGACGTGATTTTTTAAAGTTTACATATTAGTAAGACCCGCTCTTGCTGATTTGCAATTTTTATTTTAAAATAAAATTGGTTCTAATAGTTATATAAAAATCACTGTTTCTTCTTTTCTTTGAAGAATTCACTATTCATCTTCTTCTCTTATTCAGTAAACTGATTTGGCACCCAGTGAACATTCATAACTATTTAACTTCAGTTGCTGTGACCTAAAATACCAAACCGTATTCAACTACCTGAGATGTGTAACCACTTAGGAAACGTCATGGGCCGTCCTTCATGGCTGCTTGTACTTAACTTTGCTATTAAGGCAACCCTTAGAGATGTTGCTTCTGTGGTAAAAATAGTTGAACTATATCAATTTCAACTCTTATTTTTGCATTATAACATGTCACTTGGAACTTGTTATAAAGCTTTGTTGGATCGGAAAAAGAAAGCATGCTATATTTGGAGAAACGGTAGATTTCAAAACTTTTAAGAAATCATTTTTCC
>JAOSBN010000006.1:20599718-20615998 GCA_027563595.1 Erythroxylum suave
AAGCAATACTACGAGAAATTTAAAATATCAATATGTAAATTTTACCTTGAATTAATTTACTTTGATGTGTTGAAAACGTCAATTCCATCCATTGAAGGAGCAAATGTTTTGCCTCTTGCATTAATGATTATTTAGGGAGGTGCTAGGTGTGCCCTATCCAGAGGAAACAAACATATTCTTAATCTTCAAAGTTTTTGAAGTATGTATTGAACTTGGTTTTGGTAAAAGATCAAGTATTTAAGAAAGAATAATTAAGGGGAGTATGTTAACAATAAATGTCATGCATTATATAAGTAAAAGGCATCAAAATATAGTTGATTAGTACATAAACTACTCAATTCACTACATACAATAACACTTTTTTGTATCCATTTAAATAAAATGGATACAAAAAAGAAACTCTAAATAAAAAAGAAAATTACATTAAAAATGAGATTAGAAATATAGTCTTTTTAGCATTTATCATTTGAATTATATTTTTTCTTATTGTCTTTAAATTATTATTCAATTTTTTGATTAGTTTATGTTAAAAAATCGCTTCATCCTTATATATAGTAATTGTTATTAAATTAAATTCATTTGCCATCAAAATTTAATTAATTTTGTAAGTGCTCAATTTATCCACCTTTGGTGTCATTACAACCTAACATCTATTTTGTAGATGAGAGGCTAAAATTCCCTCACGGGAAGTTATAGGCATAAAAAATTAAGAGAAATATTGAGTTATAAAGCACTTTAATCAATTAAAGATCAATTGTCTATACACAATTAAATATTGAAGCAAGCTTGTGCAAGTTCACAAAGTAAAGCCCTAGCACATATGTGGGAAGCCATTAGTACTTAAAAATTGGCACCTAAGAATGGAATTAAAGAGACTTAAAATAAGCAATGTTCTTATGTAATTGAACTTTCATAATATACCTCATGAGTGTTGTTCAATTTTGGGTCTAAGCTACCTAGCAACCTCTTTAGGAAGACTAGTGTGCCTTAGTGAGAACATTATTTCTATGAGAAGAATAGGATACACAAGAGCTTGAATTAAGGAAAGACTGAAGAAGGAATTACTTTATTCTACGAAAAATTTGAGGTTAGATCAAAATAGGAATATAATTTAAGATGAAATAAAGCTTAGTTATGAATGGAAGCTAGGTAAACCATAGTATCATAAAATATAGAGAATAACTGGTAAATGGAGACTATAATGAACTAACGAGTTCCATTCTAGAGAGCACTTAATGATTCCTAGTTAAAATAATCTAGCAGTAGAAGTTGCTTATAGCTCTAAAGTGAAAAGTAATCAGTTAATAGAGATTATCTTAACACCGCCATTGTAGAAGGAATCTAGCCATAAACATGTAATGATTTAGGTAATATTATCTATGGGGATAACCAACTTATTGATGATTGAAAAGAAATAGTAGCTAGTGATGAATGAGTTAGAAGCTCATAAATTGCTTCTGTAAGCATAGATAAGTATTTATTATATGAAACTCTTCTCGGTGAAGAGTTTTTTACTCCTACTAAAAAGAAACCTAGAAGGAAGCCAAATAAAAAACCTACTAATAAACCTTTTAACTTTAGTTTTGTAACCATTATAACTTGAACTGTGAAGGACCTTGATTGTCATAATAAAGAAGTTGTGAATAGTGATTACTTGAGGTTAAAGAAGTTTATTTCTATAGATCTCCTAGAGACCAAAATAAAAGTCCAAAAATCTAAGGAATGATATTAGTTCTTGAATAAAAATAGGAATACATTAAGAAACCAGTAAGCTTATTTCAATAGGAGAATCTTAGTAGTATATGATTCCGACAAAAATTTGATCCAACATATTCAATTTTCTTATCAATACTTATATTTAAAAGGCAGTATTTCCTTAAACTTCAATCCCAATTAATGTCAATTATGTCTAAGCTATTACTTTGGCCTTCGAAAGGGTGTCTCTTTAAGAGAATATAAAATCTTTTTAAGCACAAGTTTTTAAAACCATAGCTGTTCTTAGTGATTTTAGTAATATTCTCTAATCTCATGAATTTGAGGGCCTTAATATTTTTCTAAAAGGATTTTATGAAATGGATAAACCTTTTAGAAATCACAAGTGTGAGGTACGATAGACAATATTACATTTGGAGTAATAACAAAGTGGGAAGTGGTTATCCCAGGAAAAGATTTGATAAAGAATTAGTTAATTCAACTTGAATGTCTAAATATTCTAGCAATAAGGCCCATTTCAACACCACTTTTTATTAGGATTAGTCACCAATAAAAGCCATCATTTCTGCCACCATAGAAATAGAAAAAGCTCCTTTTATATTTTATAACCACCATATTAGTATTCTTGAGAATGAAGATTTTGTACTTAAAGATATGAAGGAAAAAGGGGAATCATATGAGTTTACAAATGTATAATAAAGATGCAAAAAAACAAAAATTGAGCTCAATTTGTTATGGAAACAAGAAAAACTTCAAAAGATTCAAGGGATTATAAATTCCAATCTAAGTAGTGAATTTCTTTTATTAGAGGCGAATTTATGTATGATACAATATATAAATGCTTTGGAATCTCACAACACTATTTTGAAACAAATATCCGAAGTGATTTGGTAAAAGATTAGAGACAAAAACTTCAAATACTTTTTCAATGCCATCTTAACAAAATGAAACATCAATTAGATACTGTCTTTAATAAATGAGGAAGGAGAGATCCATAATAAGCCAAAGATCTGAAAAATATTGCCATTTTCCTACATCAAAAACACCTTTTAAAAAAATTTACTGCTTATTTTATTTCAAAAGTTAAAAGTTAAATTCTACTTTTAGTATAGTAAAATTGCATTTTATGCTTCATCTATCGTCTTAAACCCCAAGCACATTCTTAATTACTTAGTTCAAACTTTAGTTAAAATTTAAATCTATTTTTTAATTTAGTTAAAATCACAAACTTCTAAGCATTCATCCATATGCTTTTATTTTAAACCTTAGGTAAAAGTATAAACTTTTTTGCACTCATCTACATTTTTTCACATTTAAATTAAGATAAAATTTCATTTTATGAATTTGTTGGCAAGTTTTGTTATTTCAAGTCCACAACCAAAGTCCCATCTTTCCCTAATTTTAAATTTTTTTAAACATTTAGGTAACCATTTAGGCAAGTGAACTAGGTGCTTCACATTCTAATTTTGAAAAAAAAAACACTTAAGCTCATTTATCTTGTTTAGGAGTTTATAGATCCTTTCCTTATTGGTTTTTATATCATCTTTTAAATGAGATAGCTAATGTTCTCATAATTATTCATAATGTTTTCATGAAATATATGAAAAAATCTTATGAACAATTAAGTTAGATATTTTTAGAACACATGCTATAATTTGATGTCTAATTTAGCTCAAACATATGTACAACTTGTAACCATTTTATCTACCAAATTTCAGCCCTTTAAATTAGAAAATTGTCATCATACAACCTAATAAATCAGATCTAGAATTTGTACAATAAAACTGCATACAAGTTACTAGTTTCATCTCATTAAACTTCAAAGATTGTACTCTACATAAATCCCTTTAATAACCCAACACGTTAGTTGTCATTTATCATGTCTTTGGAACTTAAAACAAGCTAAAATCATGTTGGAACATCAAAAAATCAGAACTAAATACACTGTATCACGACATTAAAAAAAAATACAGGATAATTTGAGGCTCAAAATTGACTTTTAATCCTACTGTATCACAACATAGTTCTTCAATTTAGTTTTTAGTGAATTCCTCTCAAATAGGTCAATCAAAACACCTGTGTTTCACTAAAATGTTATATCAAACATAAGATGTATTGTTTGATTTTTACACTTTGAGAGTTAGAAAATTTAATGTGACAAAATATAAGTATAGTAGGTTGTTTCTATAAATACATTACAACTAAATTTGGGTAAGTAAACAACCAATTACCTTTGGAACATTTTCACAAACACTTTCTATTCATTTGATTTGGAGACGTTTTAGGCTAGAGATTAAATAAAAATAAAACATAAACAATGACTGAACTTCTATTAATGTTCTATAAAGTGTTCAGCTAAAGCCCATTTGCCTAAAACCTCAAATACTTCCATATGAAATTATGGTCTAAAATGTAGTTCAATCTTCAATCAAACAACATAAAAAGTGTCTGAAGTATTAAAAGTATTGGGAGGGAGAACATCCGTCTTCCTCATACCACAGATATGAACCGAAAAGATAGAGAGAAGATGAAAATACCTTGAAAAACTATACGGGAGAAGACGACGACAGTGGCTAAAGACGCAACAGATGACAGAATAGATCAGACCGAAGGATATAGCGTGCAGGCTGGGCCGGGGAAGGGGACTTAGGTGGAGGTTTTAAGAAAACCAAAACGATGTCGTTTGGTTTTAAACCAAACGACATCATGTTGCTCCTGAAGCCAACAATGATGTTTTCTTCAATAAAAAATCATGGTTTCTCTTTCGTGACGTTTTATTAAAAAACGTCACAAAAAGTTTCACAAATCTGTGACATTGACATAAAACGTCACGAAAAATTCATACTTTTCGTGACGTTTTTAAAACATCAAGAAAAGTCTTCACAATCCACCACGTTTTATCAAAAAACATCACAGATTTTGTTTATCTCTTGTAGTGGCTAATTACCTTCAAATACTAATAGCTATACCCAATCACCACCTTAAGAGCGATCTTGTCTTAAGGTAATAAGGAATGATATTAAAGCACATGATCAATAAGTAAGATATCCTTAACTACCTCAAGTCTAAAGATATTTGCACCATTGCAAATATCTTTATTCATTGACATTTGATAGATCATCAATATGATAATCTTATAGCGGGTCATCCGATGTACTTACTACTCTTGGTAAACATCCACATGTTAACTCTAAACATCTCATACTTACAGCTTGTGAGATCCACTGCTTGATCAAATCAAGTAGTATAGCATGTGCTAGTCTTACTAGATCAATAACGTCCTATATTATTAATCTTATAACTATGGATTATTTAGATACTATCATAATTGCACATGATAGGAATCTCATTATTATGATCTCATAATGATTTCTTTCATGCTATGTTTTATATCACTAGCTTCACTAATTTGATTTAAGATCAATATCAATTTATATATAAACAAATACCAAATTAATAAAAAATGCCTTGCGCTTTATTAATCAAAACAAAGTCAATACAGAAGTACTAAAGGTGATTGCCTTTAGAGCACCACTTTAACATTATATTATGTACAAGACCTGATATATCGTATGTTATAACTGTTACGAGCAGATATCAATCGAATCCTGGTAAGCTTCTTTGGGAGGCTGTCAAGAATATCCTAAAGTACTTAAGAAGGACTAAGGATATATTCTTGATATATTAAAATGGAGATCTAGTAGTGAGTGGGCATATAGTTGCAAGCTTTCAATCTGAAAAGGATATCTCTAAATCCCAGTCAGGTTATGATTTCACACTGAATAGTAGAGTAGTTGGCTAGAAGAGTTCCAAACAAGAGATGACTACATATTTGACAATCGAGTCAGGGTACATTGCAGCTACGAAAGCGACGAAAAGAGTTGTTTGGATCAAGAAGTTCATTATAAAACTTAGAGTGATTATGAGAATAATAGACCAAATACTACTGTACTGTGGCAACAATGGGGCTATTGCTCAAGCCAAGAAACCAAGGTCTCATCAGAGGTCTAAGCAAGTACTCAGAAGTTATCACCTGATCAGTGAAATAGTTGATAGAGGTGATGTAAAGATAAAGAGAGTTCCCATAGTTCAGAACATCGTTGATCCTTTAACTAAGTCACTTCGTTAAATAAATTTTGATCATGGTGTACTCACCTATGGTTTTAGTGCAAGTGGGAGATTGTTAGAGTAATGGTTTGAAGGAAATCACGTTTAGCACTATTGTATAAACTTGATTTTGATTAATTAAGCAAAATAAATTTTTCATTAATTTGATATTTGTTAATATATAAATTGATACTGATCTTAAACCGAATTAATACAGTCCATGATATAAGACAAAGCATGAATGAAATCATGATGAAATCATGATAATGAGATTCCTTTCATGTGCAACTATTTTTGTATCTAAATAATCCCTAATCATAGGATTAATAAGATAAGACATTATTAATCTAGACAAAGTATCACATATTATACTTCTTTATTTGATTAAGCAGTGGATCTCACAAAATGTAACCATGAGATGTTTAAAGTTAACATGTGGATGCTTACTAAGAGTAGTAAATACATCAGATGACCCGCAGTGGGATTATCATATGGATGATCTGTCAAATGTCAATGATTAATGTCATCGTAACTAGGATTAAATATTCTTAGACTTACGGTACTCAAGGATATCTTAGATACCAATCCTGTGCTTTGATATCATTCCTTCTTACCTCAAGATAAGGTCACTCTTAGAGTGCTGATTGAGTATAGATATTGGTCTTCAAAGGTAATTAGGTAGATAATAAAGGATTCATCATTCCCGAAAGAAGGAATGATACCCACGACCTTTTGTCGTGGTCATTACTCAGGAGTTTCTGGCTAAAGTAGTTATGTAACATGAATAAGGCTTCAATGAAACATAGAGTAATGAGATCCCAAGATAAGAAGTAATATCACTTGGACTAGATGTGATGTAGTCAATCTAGTGGCAGTTGACACACAACCCATACTCCAAACCAAGTAGGGTATAGTATGATGAAAGGATGAATTACATGGTAATTATCTATGGAAAGGTTCATAAGTTGGATAATTAACTATCGAAGAGTTTGCGTGTTAATCCACTTATATTCCGACAAATTGGCATAATGAAATCCTTTATAATTTGATTGAATTAAGAGTTAATTCAAGTGCCTAAAATAACCAGGAACCTAAGGGCCACACGTATAAAAGATAGGATGAAAAATATAGTGTATATGTCTAATTTAAATAGGTTGTGATTGTGGCTTATAGGCCACGATTGTGACCAAAAGCGAGTCTGATTTTAAGTAGGCCATGTTAGCCACGATCATGACAAAAGGCATGAAATGGTACATAAGTGAGTTCTTCACTTATGTACACAAGAGTATAATCACTTTTTACCAACTTAAGTGAAAGCTTAATGGCCCTAGAAGAGTTTTAAGTTAAGAGAGATGTGTCAAGAGTCTTGTTCTTGCAATTTATGTAATTTTTACATGAATCAAAGTGCATGCAAACAAGAGCCTTGATCTTTCTTTTCATTTTGAGCATCTACTATAACTCATCTAGTTTTGTGCTCAAATCACCTTTACACATTGTTTTCTTTTAATCTTTGAGTTATCTTGGGTGATAAAAGAAGGGTTTCGTGTTTACATTACCCAAACAAGGAGAAGAAAGAAGAAAGGAGGAGAAATAAAAAGTAAAAATGTTTCATATTTCATCTTCTTTTACATATCTTGCATGCATATGTGATTCTGTTTTTCTTCAAGGTTATCACACTTCTGCTACATACTTATTGTTGGGCCCAGGTATCCTTACTTATCCCAATTCAACAATTTGAGACAATCAGGTAGCAATCAAGTCAGAGGAAGGTCGAAAGCTTCAATTTGTAAGAAAAATTTTAGCGTCAGTGCTGTCGGGTTTGCTATGGAAAACTAAATGTTTAGCCGTGATGAAACTAGGGAATATTTTCAAAGATCTGTCGGGAAAAGTTCGTCGCGACTAACGTCTAACTTCACCATGATGAAGTTATGAGATCGAGCCAAAAGTACCTTTCGGGAAAGGTTTGTTGCGGCCAAGTCTAGCTTCGCCATGGCGAAACCATTGAATCCGTAACCCTGACCCAACAATGCAACGCTAATTTGTACATACAATTTCAACAACCACGAAACGATAAACATGCACATATACAAAGAAACTTCTTTAATTCTTAACCTCATTACATAAACAAAATAGCATTTGAACATAGCTTTAGTTACATATCAACAATCACATCAATAACTTAATACAAAATACAAATGGATGCTCATGTTTGATATGCTTATAAAGCTACCCAAAAATAGCGTTGAACTAACTTAGTTACTAGTTATAGCTATCTTGGAGTTACCAATGTCTTGCAAGGATCAAAAACCTTCTTGTTTTGTACCTGAGGAGTGAAAAATAATAGGTTGAGCTATGAAGCTCAGTGGCTAATATATTTATAGCCATTGGTAACGAGCCTCACAATCAAACATATATATATATATATATATATATATACTTCTATATCTCATTTTGATGCAACAATTCAATCATTAACAATTCTAGCTCAAAGACCCATATTTAAACAAAATGTTATCATATAAGACATATCATGAATAATTAACCATCAAAACATAACTCTCAATTATGTATCATGCTCAACCAATATAATGAAATGCACAAACAAATGGCTTGAGAGTCCCATGGGTAGAAATGGAGAAACCGAAGTTTACACTATGAAAAAAATCAGTCCATTTCTTATGAGCTCATATGCCACAAGCAGGCAGCTGGGAGAAGGCTTAAAGTCAATGTGCATATGACGAATAAAATGGTATCTCTCTTGCCTAAACACAAGCAATTTTTATGCTTAATTAATTCCATCACATATTGTTATTTCATACTCCTTATGTTATTTTCTCTTGTGATTATACCAAGTGTCATAACTTCTTTCAAGTATAACATGATAATAAATCAAAATAAATTTTCCAAAAAACACCACAATTCAAAATTAAGCAATCAAACATACACACATAGATAAAAAATTTGCCCATTTCCATAATAACTACAAAAATATTACCCACCTAATTTGGTTGGAAATCCAAACTCAAGTTTGCCTTTCCTTTTGCTCTTGTATGGGATTTTCTTGGTTCCCTTCAAAGAAACCAATTATCATTCAAACCAATGTTCAAATAGAAAACCTATAAAACTTCAATAATCAAAATAAGGAATTTGAGCTTAGAATCAACCTACCCATAGTTTAACTAAGCTAGCAAAACTAAAACCTAGTTTAGAAATCCATGAAAATCAAAATGTTTCTCTTATTTCTCCATTTAATTCTGATACAACTCATTTCTCTAATCCCTTTTTTACCCAAGCAAGAAAAAAAGATGATGGAGATTACCTAAAGCAAGTAGATTTCTCTTCTCTCTTCTTCTTTCTCCTTCTCCACGATTTTCTTCTTCTTTCCTAGCTTCTCCATGTTTTCTTCTTCTTTCTTTCTTCCCCATGTTTTTCTCTCTTCTTTCTCATTTCAAGACTAATTTTTTCTTCTCTTTCCCATTTTACCCTTCTACATTTAATGTAATGCCTATTAGCCCTTTAGTCTATTAAACACCATATTATGCCTATTAACTATTGCAAAATTATGAAGTCAATTGTAATTATTACTAGTTATGTTAAATCGTGCAAATAACTTCTTCATGAACTTGAAAAGTACCATAGCATCAAAAAATACCAAATTTAACACAATAATTGAGCCATGATAGTCAACATTAGCGTTCATATTTGTATAAACAAAAATAATTTTTTTTCTTACTAAAATTTAAACTAAAAAGAGAACAAAAATTACTCAAGGAATCCATAAGTAATCTTATAGAACTAATGTCAACTTAACATAAGAGCAACAAATCATCTGCAAAAGAGTAGTTAACGATCTTATTAACTTAGGCATACCTCTTCTTTGCATTTTACTTTTGTATATGCGAATTTTCAAATGCCATGTCGAACCACTCATCTGGTTCAATGATTTGGAGAATTCACTTTTCACCTGTAAAGTCTAAGTCAATGCTGGGAAACTTTATAGTTAAAAATGGTCTATGCTATAATTTCAATGGTAAGACACAAGATTTTTCATAAACTAGCCTAAAAGGTGTCGTGCAAGGGATAAGATTTTCCACAGACCAACCACTTCTTATGTGCTCCGCAATCTTTTCCAGCATCCTTTTTGGTTCCCTATTATTGACTTCCACTTAGCCATTAGTCAAATGATGAGAAATGCTAGCCATGTTGTGTAATAACAAATCATTCAAGAACTTCCTCAAATTATTGGTTGCAAAATTGTGAATTCATAAGTAACTATTGCTCTAGTTATGCCAAATTATATAAATGTTGGATCGCTTATGGTCTAGGTTGTTAGATCGGGAAAAGAAAGCATGTCATATTTGGAGAACCGGTAAATTTCAAAAATTTTTAGAAATCTTATTTGAAACAGAAGCAATATATCCAAATCATCATGCCAATCTATACAGCTTTAACTTCTCGCTGCGCTATCCTCTCCTTCTTCTTGTATCCAAAGCCTTTGCTTTTGAATCTTTTTTTTTTGGTCAATCTATCCTATCCTTATTGTTGTATCCTTAACCAATTTGATTTACATCTTGTTCTTCTAGGACAACTTGGTTAACAAAATCCTTTTGTGGGAAAGGAGAAAAAATGTTTGGAGGAGATTTTTCTTAGAAGAAATGATCCAAAAATGAGACTCTTCTTACGCAAATTTTGGCTCACTCATCCATAAAAGGAGAGAGAGAGTCAAACCATGCAAGAACACCTTCTTACACCCTCACCTTCGGTTATGCATGGAATGGAAGAAGAGAATAGCATCCAATGCATCACTTCTTACTTTAATCAATCATAAAGTAGCCAATAAATGAGACTCTTCTTATTTATCTTTAAGATGGCTATATGAAGACTATTAACCTAAATATGACCTACCAATTTCAGCTTTGGAAGATGGAAGAAGGAAGATGGTCCATCCAATGAACATCTTTCTTCTTTAATCCAATGAATGCTAGTAGATTATATGCTAACATTAAAAGATAACCATTAAACCATTTAATTGTAAGTTCGTAACTCAATTTAATGACGGTAAACCATAATAAAGACCATCTTTATTTAGCAATTTAATGTCAAATGTGCAATTGCACAATCAGTCCGTTAAAACTGAAATTGCCCTTTCTTTAAAAAATTTGTTTTATTATAGTTAACCTAATCAATTACATTAAACCAAAGTCTAGCCCATTTCTAACTGAAAATTTGGGCTTCTAATTATCCATTAATTAGTGCAAGCCCAACATTCAATTATAGGCTTCTAAAACCTCCTTTTATATTTCTTTTTTAGCTTGATAGCCTTCCTTGAAGCCAACTAGGGAATCTTATTGAACTTTGATAATTCAAGCTCCAATAAGCCTATACTTAATTTAATCTCATTAGAATTAATTCTAGTTTGTTAACTAAACGTCATTCTAGTAAAGACAATTAGTTGAACTCTTGAACTATTAATAGTATGAGAACACATATTTTATGTCCAATTGCAAACTCTATTTAGAACCTTATTATAGCCATCCGCACAACGAAGGGTAAAATTACCGTTTTGCCCTTATGTTGGTTTTTCCTTTTATAACTCCCGTTTTACTTTATATGGTGATTAACACACAAGATCTCATCTTAGTGTTAACACTTGATGGGTAGCTACTCCATCAAACTACTTGCACCAGTTTAATCACCAATCTCCTTAAAACATCTAGAAGTGATGATATCATTATAAACTCTTTATTTGAGTGAATGTTCCCTGATGCATGTTTTAATTAATAATTCCAACATGCAAACACTGGATTAATGCTCTATAAAAATTCATTTCGATCATATCAAGAATTATAATGAAACACATACAAGTTCACCACTCATCAAGATTATGGTTCATATAAGCAAATGATTAAATTGTATATTTTAAGAATAAAGTAAT
Organism: Erythroxylum suave; assembly: GCA_027563595.1. Taxonomy (NCBI): domain Eukaryota; kingdom Viridiplantae; phylum Streptophyta; class Magnoliopsida; order Malpighiales; family Erythroxylaceae; genus Erythroxylum; species Erythroxylum suave. The sequence goes on from JAOSBN010000006.1 coordinate 20,611,474, forward strand.
GGCCCACTTAATTCTTGAAAACATACTTGATTCTAGATTCATTTAATAATGCCATTATCGATAGTCAACTACTATCATAATATGAAACTCATATTACTCCCTTGTAGTAAACTCCTTTACTTACAGAGAGATAAATCGTAACACTACAGTCAAAACCATAATCAAGTAACCAACTTGATTATTCAACTGTGAATCCATTAATTTAGATTCCAATAATATACATGTTTCCCATACATCTCTATATATATGTATATTACTTACAAAAGAATCTTGGTACCTTATGATTTGATATATATTGCTCATTAAAACCAAACTCTTTTATTTTATTAATAATAAATATTTCCATTACAAAACTGTAATCGAAAGATTAAGTTACATGTAAATGCACTTGCTTTCTAAGGCACTATATTTACATAACTCCAACACAGGTATGCATATTGCGCAATAGAATGGACTATAGAAAATAGGGTCTTATGCCTTGGTTTATAAAAAATTTCACAAGAAGTATGCGAAAATACCTCTTGTAGCACGCGGATTAGATTTCTTTCTAGATATCTTGATGTTGTAGCTCATGAACATCCTCTACCAATATCCACACGAGGATGAATGAGCCAGGCAATAACTAATGTGTGGTAGCACGTTCTAAAACATTGTAGAATGCCACACAATTATCCTCTCGTGAAAAGTGACGAACAACTAGGTGGCTAGGGTTTTTAGATGTCTTCTAATAAGACGTAATACCTCTATTTATAAAGAAACCCTAATCCTAAACCCATTAGGATTATGGAACCCCAATAAGTTTCGACCCATATTATATCTCATATAATAAAAGCCTAACAACTTAATTCAATCTGACCCAATAAATATGTCCACATATATTTATTCAGTGCCTAATAATAATGCATGATTTCGGTTCCTATTTATGATGCATGGGTTGGCAATCATTTTTGTATGCTGCATATTTTTATGTCATAGAAATATATATGGTGTATGTTTTGCTCTTTTGGTTATGCATAGATTCTAAAGTTACCTTGAAAGTTTTGTTCACTCGGTTGTAACAAGGAGGGTGGCCTATCATCGTCATGTTTCCTCCTTGGTTTCATCTTTATGTTTTCTTTGATTATGTAATGTACAAAATCATGTAATGATGAAGATGAAGAAGATGTGGATAAATAAATGAAGAAGTATGGTTTCGATTTTGCTAAAAGTGTATTGGCAAAGTTTCGGTTGTTAGCAAATTGCTGGATTTTTGTGTTTAGAAATTTTCGGTGACAACAAGTTTTGGTTTTGATTAAAAACAAGTGCTATTTTTTGTTTTGTTTCATATGGACAAATTTAATTTCTCATGAAAAACTAGTGATGGAATTTTTGTTTTCAAAATGGAAATTTTTTTTATGAAAGTCAAAACTTTGTTGTAAAAGAAAAGCCATTACACATTTTTTACATAGTGGGCCGGGTCATGTGAGAGAAGAGTTCGAAGTGGAAGATCCAAGTCCAAGAAGAAATTATTGGGCTTAAAAGCCTTGTAATTTTATTTATGTTTCTAGGATTGACAATTAAAAGTGGCTTATAAGTTCATGTGATGAATGGATAAATGAATGTAAATATTATGTGAATGCATGTCAATTAGAAATTTGCCAACCCTAGGCTTTGCCATGCATTCATTATGTATGAGATATATAATGAAACAATATAGGATGGATAATAAATAGCATCTAGACAAGATGGAATTTATTAAAACTTAAAGCCCAAAAAGATTAAGTAGGAGAGGATGCTCGTATAACAGTCCACGGTCTCCATATGATGGCTCATTTGCATGTGGTTAAGTGTTACTCCCCACCAGAGGGCATGAATCCTAGATCTTGCATGGTTTGGGTCTCCTTAAGGATACGTCCATTTATAGGAAGCATATATGACAGCATATATGACGTTCCACCGAGGCATGGTTTGCAAGTACCTTTAGTGGATGAATCAAATGGTTACACACTCAACATATTTTATCAATAACCTGCCCACCGTAGCTCTGTTGGTAAAAGTATGGACCAAATTATGATGCTTCTTTAAAAGTTAAGCATGAAGATGCTTGATAGTTTTTTTTTAGTGGGAGGGTCCCATTTTTCTTTTAATAGATAAGATGGTCCACCGTCACTTAGTCTATTATAAATATGAAAAATAACCGTCATATAAAGATTTAATTTTTAAAATTTTGTTAAATCTATCATCATGCAAACATGCATCATGATTTTATACAAAGTTCCAATATTATTGACTACTATGCTCATGTTTTAATTATTTATATTTTCAGACATAATCACCACAAAATAAATCCACTTACTTTGCTCTTAACAAATAAAAAATTGGAAAATGGAGAGAATTTTAATGAATGGAAACGTAACCTACAAATTGTTCTTCAATATGAATGAATTTCATGAGTATTAACTGAAAATGAGCCAGCACCTCCAAATGAAAATTCAACTTTTGAGAAAGTACAACAACATGAATAATGGCAGAATGATGATAAGACTACTAAGTGTTATATTCTAGCTTCTGTCAGCAGTATGTTGCGAAAGCAAATTGCTTGTATGAAAACTGCTAGTGCAATGGTTCATCACCTACATGAGATGTTTGCTGTGAAGACCAAGTCTGCAAGAGCAAAAGCTATCCAAAATTTTCACAATCTCAGACAAAAACCTAGTGAACCGGTGTGAGATTACATGCTTAAGGTAATCTTTGTGGTCACTGAGGCTGACATGCTTAGGGTGATATGGATTCGAACGATCATCAATAGCTTAAACTCTTCTTTTCAACAGTTTAAGTTGGAGTATGAGCTCAATAGTAAGGAATACACCTTGAGTGAGTTAATAAACACCCTCTAGAGCACGGAGGAGATATTGAATATCAAGGTTCATGGGCTAGAAGCTAATATAGCATCTTCTTCTAAGCCCAAGGGTAAGGGCAAGCAAAAGAAGAAGGGTCCAATGAAAAATAAGGCCCAAATAAGGGTCAAGACTTAACCCATGAAAAAGAAAGCAAAAGAGAACATCAAGGGAAAGTGCTTCCATTGTGATGAGATGGGCCACTGGAAAAGAAATTGTCCAGTCTACCTTGAGTCCTTTAAAAATAAACAAGGTATGTGTTTCCTAAGTTTGTTAGGAACTAGAAAGGTGGCAAATTTATTTGATTCTTAGATATTATGTTCAAGAGCTACTAACCTTGTTTGCAATTCTTTGTAGGGGTTCCAGCAAAGGAAAAGACTACCTAAAGGCTAGTTTCAAGTCAAGATGGCAGATGGATCCTATGTTTTAACAGAAGCAGTGGGAGTAGTTATCTTGGACTTTCCTAGTGGTCATAGGTTATATTTGCAGGATGTTTATTACATGCCAATGATTGTAAGGAACGTGATTTCTATTTTTTGTTTAATAAAGTCTGGTTATTCCTTATATTTCGAAAATGCTATTTTAATATATGAGAATAAGGAATTTATTTGTAATGCAACAATTAAATGGGGATTGTTCTTTATAGAACCTATGTCAGGCTCACTAAACACCATAGAATTGATAAAATCAAGACAATCCAATGTCTCGAGCATTAATTCAAAATATTTGTGGCACTTAAGAATGGGTCTTATCAATCAGAAAAGACTTGATAGGTTAGTGAAGGATGGGATCCTTGCGGCCTTGGATAATGATCTATTACCCACCTGTGAATCTTGTATTGAAGGAAAAATGACCGAGGCCTCATTTCCTTTTAAGGGAAACAAATCTGAATCTACGCTGGACCTGCTACATACAAATGTGTGTGGGCCCATGATCGTACAAGCTAAAGGAGGTTATGAATACTTTATAACCTTTACAGATGATTACTTAAGACATGGTTATTTGTATCTGATGCATAAAAAGACTGAATCCTTTGCAAAGCTTAAAGAATTCAAAGCCAAAGTTGAGAAGCAGTTTAGTAAGCCATTAAAACAACTTCGATCAGATCGAGGTGGTGAGTACTTATCTAGAGAGTTATAGTGAAATTTAATTGACAATGGAATTGTTTCCAACTTGTCAGCTCCTCAAACACCTCAGTAGAATGGTGTAGCTGAGAGGAGGAATAAGACTTTATTGGAATGGTAAGATCGATGATGTCCTATGCTAGCCTTCCAGAATCATTATGGGGATATGCCATGCAAACGGTAAGATATCTTCTTAACTTTGGTCCATCTAAATCGGTGCTTAAAACTGTAACAGCCCAGACCACCCTTCTATAGATATTGTCAGCTTTGGGCTTTAGGCCTAGCCTAAACCCTCTCAATTTTGCTCTTCCTAGCCCAGCTAGGAAAATGCATCTTTGGGGGAGACCTAGTCTCCTTCCCTGCCTAGCAGCTTGGGTACTGGCTCTGATACCATTGTGACAGCCCAGACTACCCTCCCATAGATATTGTTCGCTTTGGGCTTTGACCCTTGTAAGCGATCTAGAAGGGGGGTTGAATAGATCTTTTAGACTTTTTCGCAAAGTGCTACAATAAAACCGAGAATTA
>JAOSBN010000006.1:20623843-20646415 GCA_027563595.1 Erythroxylum suave
TTTAATCCATACTACCTTATAAAATTTAAAATATACCCTATTAGACTCCAAAAATTCCTAATTCATAATTTCTAATCTATTTTCATGCTAGATAATTTAATTTAATAAAATAAATAAAAATAAAATAAAATAAAATAAAATATAAAATCCTAAAAAAATTACGGTGTCCAACATAATAACTTCATATAGACCAATACAATTCGAGCTTAGTTTATTTGTTTTCCTAACCTGATCATACCTTTTTTCTCAACCTAAGCACACCTTGGCAAGGTGATACACTCAGAGACATTTCATCTTTCACATGATAATTCACGTCTCTTTAGTGTTAATACACTTAACTCATATGTCCATCTCACTATATTCCATATATCCGGTGTTGATCCACCTAACTCATTCATCTTTCTTGAATCACTTAATTTCTAGCACATATTAGTTTCATTTATCAGTAACATCTCCAATCAATTCCAGCCTTCAACTATATTAGGCCTTATTCATCCAAATATAAAGGTGGATGAATCTTTCTGACGTACAACGACGCATACAATATTTTAATAATATAACTGTGATAATGATTGTTATGCTTAAAATCAATTAAAACTATACATTGACCTCATGTTCCTATGAACTCCAAAATATAAGCTTTAAGTATATCTGCACCAGTTAAGACTATTGGCAACTCATATATGCAGTCATTTATTTCTACATCCTTATCCTTTAAGTACTAGTTTGTCTTATTCCTACTAGGATGTATAGCCTAGATTTTTCTTAATGCTTTCTTTAACAATCTCTTCGCTGAATTATCATTATCGGGTACACATACTTCTTATTTCAATCACAAGTATCATTTTCCAATTCCAACTCGAAATTCATACTCATTTTCAATTCCTCAATAAGATTCACAATTCTAGCTCCTCACTTTGGGCCTTGTCAATCTTTTCATGTGAAACTGATCTTAAATTTCATTGAAGCCAATACTACTTCATTTTGCCCCAAAATTTAACTCAACATTCAATTCTCTTTATGCATTAGGTTTGGTAACCTCAATATCTGAATTTGTGCCATTTCATTATTGAATTTTATGTTCAAGCATTAGTGCATATTAGCTTTACCGGGAAATACTCATTTGCACAATCATGATCTTTCAATAATTCTATCCATTGTCTCAATCTTAGATTCAATCCATTCAAACTCAATATTTACCTTAACTTAAATGATTTGTATAAAATCTAAAATGTCTCTGTACATGTAATGTCTCCAAACTTCTCAAACCAATTACTGTTGTAGCAAGTTTTCAATTTATATATCAAATAATCAACTCATGAGACTTAATTGTCTCTATGCATATGAAATAACCTTATATTACTGCATTAGATTTCACCCTAATCTCTGATTTGAAACCTCATTATATACTACATAATCTCCAATTCCAAATGATATAACTACCATTGATGTTATACTTCCTCAAAATTCTCTTTACATTCATCAGTCATACAATTTACAAGTTTTTCCTCAGACATTTTTTCTGGTCAAACAGTTAAGATCAGAAAAACTCCTTAATAGTGTCTGGTAGTGTCCAATATACAACTTGTTCTAGAAAACTCTAGATCTCTTATAAATTCCTTGGAGTTTCTCACTTGATTATTACCTCAATTTTCTTTGGGTCTCCTAATATGCCATGTTTAGATACTATACGACCCAACATTTTATTTGATGAAGATAAGATTCAATCTTACTAAACTTGGCATCTAATTATTTCTAACTTCATGATATGTAAGAATTACCTCAAATATTTGAAATATTCTCCTCAACTTTTTGAACACATACAATACCATCTATGATCACAGTCACTAAACAACCCAAACAAAAATGGGAAACTTTATTCTTCAATGTCATAATACTGTCGGGGGCATTGTTAACTCAAACAGAGATTGCCAAAATTCAACATGCCAATGCTTAGTTCTCATAATTCCTTAGGTAACTAATTCTTCAATGAGGTAATATTATTGCATGTTATTATCAGTTTCCCAATTGACTTCTTTTCTTGAATGATTTTCTCCATTCATTAGGTTTCCTCGGATTTCACATTGACTTCTTCTAACGTCTATTCATTCATACTAGTTTCTCTACACATTTCAATTTATTTGAAATCTTAACTTCTTGGGTTGGTAATACATTCATCAGATCTAATTTATATCTCCCGAACATATTTACAAAAAATATAACATGGGCCTATATTCTCCTCACATTAACAAGAATGTTGTGAAAAATCCAAGAATCTAATCACATAGTAGGATACTTTTCATCAAACATAATGCATACACTCTCAGTAGCATATTCTACATTTTATGCTTGTGTCTATGTTAGGACTAGGACTCCAATACTCACTTTTGAATCATTACATATTCATTTCTAATTTGTTCCTTCATTGATCATTCCTAATATAAACTATCTGATATGTTTAACCTAATTCAGTGAAATTCTTCTTTGAAAGAAGATTTCTTGCTACTAACATCTATACTGGTCATGCAATCTTTATCAATCAATTGTTTCCATCATTACTTATTAGCCATTCTTAGTAACTCAAGAAGATCAATTTCTATCATTTCTTACACGGTTATAATGTTCTAGTTATCAAAACTCAATGAAGTACTAGACATGATTAATGTCGCATATGCTTCGGTGTGTACTATCAAGGTCCTCCCATTCTATCCAGAGATTTAATTTCGACAGATCACCCATTATCTTACAATAGTAATACTTTGATCTCAATTGATCCTAGATAAAATTTATCTTTTTATTCCTTCCCAAAATCGGGGTATCCCTGCCATGATCATGATAGAAACCTATTTTTGTCAGGTCACCATCTTGCCTTGCACTTTCTTCCTCGTAATAACACATATACTAACATCAATTCCACTTCAATTTTTTTAACTTATTCTAATGCTGCATAATTTCATGATAATTAAATCACCATATTGATTGCATTCACTCTTCTCATTTGATTCATCATTATTTCTTAGTCTCATGCATATATAAAATCCTATCTTATATGCATTTCTAACTTTCTCCTTTTGTTCCTGTCCTCAATCATGGGAACTATGCCACGATCGTGTGCTTCTTCTTTTTCCTTGAATTCATCACACTTAGTAACATCATTAACAATCTTAATCTTTCCCCAATTGATCACTATAAGCACGTTCATGTATTACTCTAATTCATCTTAAACTTTGAACTACAGGAACTATATCTAACAAATATTCAACAAGTCATAGATTGCTTCCTATATCATCTCCACACATATAACACATATGTGCTAAATATTCTCAATTGCCATGGTGATCCTATTATCAGATATGTACTCATAATAACAAATTAACTTAGCCTTGACAACTTTCACATATGTTGTTGTCATTATCTCACCTTCCAATTACCATTATATCGTTATACATACATATGTTTGCAATCAATTCAGAATTATAGATACTTATCATCCTGAAACTTTGATCTCACCTTCACAAACATATTCTTATGCTAAATCATAACTCTTATCACATTTATCCAACATTTATTTCATGTCCAAGTTTAATCTCTTCAGGTCATAGAAAATTTTATTCTCTTTCAACTTAGCTTGTACACTTTAAATCTCATCATTCATATTTATATCACTTCTTTCCTTAATCAATTCATGACAACATAGTCACATCTATATCGCATTTAACGATATATTACCATAGTAAAATCTTGATGTCGTATTCCATAATACATCCACCACTATAATTGTGTTGGATCCTTATCTGTCATATCAAAACTATATACTATTTCTCATTTCTAAATATCCATAAATTTTCATTTTCTCACATTCTAACAGATCATCATTCTTCTACCTATTTCTATCATCTCAAACTCTTAATAAATGCTCATGCATGTGCCACATGTAAATGCGACTCAGACTAGGGATCAATTGCTACTGCATGCTAAGAGATGTCTAAAATGCACGTAACTTGACACATATTACGAAAAACACCATGTAAGATACTAAGACTGGGCTCTAATAGCAAACTGTAGCATCCCACTCTCACAAGACACATACCTGAAATCTTGAGTGATATCTGAGTATGTACCCCGCGAGGGTGGCGTGCTAGAATAGTCAACAATCAAACTCATTGCAATTTTTTTTTAAAAAATCAATGTACGTGTATGCAGAAATCAATAATCAAATTGGGCCCATTCTTTTCTTTTGTAACACCAAAATCGCATTTATTATTATTCTCATTTACAAACCTTTTCACTTTGGAAAGTTATTACATACAGGAATATTCAAATATAAATTGTACAGAAATTATGGAATATACAATTGGATACAGAAAAAGAAAACAAATGCAGGCGCGAACTGATCCTGACCTCCATCTCTTACTTGAATGCAATGGTTATACTCTGGTTAGCCTAATGGGGTAACTCTTCTGAGTCTAAAAAATATTGTAAAATTTTGGGTGAGTTTTTACAAAATCAGCGAGTGACCATCCTTGATGGCTCACTCAATCACATACATAAACAGTTCATATAATCACATATCAATTTGTTCTTAATATTCACATTCTCATTCATTTACAAATTAACAGGATATTGCAATCATTCGAACATATTTTCATTTATTACTTTTTTGTGACCGAGTGCCTTTTTATCTAGCCTATATCCCTTAGTGAATACCGGGTACATTAACAACCGAGCCTGAGGCTCTTATTAAAGATTCTGAGCTTTAAGTTCTTTTTCCCAATCTGAGCTTTAAGCTCTTTTTCGATGGCTACTCCGGTCACAACTGCCTTTATCTTTCATGCATTCATGTAATGGAATGCTTCACATTCTTATATGATCAATCAGTCACTTTCACATGTCATATTCACATTGAAAATACATTTATCATCAGATCGTAGCATGGTTTTCAACATAAATGTTGGTAAACACTTTTTCAATCATATGCATATTCGCATGCCTCTTCGGAATTTAACAATCAAGTTAGATATCATATATTTCATGAAATTCACATATAAGGAGCACTTCAATATCAAATTCATGCATCAAGATCATCGGACCTTCAGTGTCCGGAATTAACACAATGAAAGTGACATTCATAAGATAATTCAAAACATAATATGAACCAAGCAATCAATAAGTAAGACCATCTAGGTCGACTCACAGTACGCTCTAGATTAGAAATTGCTTCCAAGATCTGGAAACGTTTGAATGTGGACATTTATCTTACACATCAATATTATGCAATACACACGTTGCACACACATTAATAATTGCATAATATTAAGTATTCATTTATGCACAAATGTGTATATGGACTATTTACAATGAATGCTCAATGACAATCCTGGGTATATTATAAAATTTAACATTTTATTCACATTCTCATTTTATAACTCAATTACTCGACATTCCATTTTTAACATTCTTTGCTCTCACAGTATCCAACCCTCACTAACTTTTATTCAACACCCATTTCTCATTTCCTTTGAATCACAACTACAATAACATAAACCTCTACATTTCCATTATACACATGTCTTTGGTGCTTTAATACCAAAAATTCATTCACTAATGTTATTAACACATTAAATAATTATACAGTATCCAAACCCTCATTCTTTGTTAGAAATTCTCTAAAACTCCAAACCTTCGGGTCTATTTTTCTTGTTCATTTTGATAAAGAAAATGAAGTAATTCAGCAACACTTTCTTCTAGAAAGATGTTTCCCATTGTCTTAAGTTTCTAATGACGCCAAGATCATTCAATTTATTTCGGTATTTCAAAAGTTATGCTCCAAATATTTCAGTCTATTCATAAACTAAATCAATATCTTGTACTAAACTTCGATTCAGAAATATGGAATTATGGAGACAGAAATAAAATTATATTTCTTCAGAATATTTGTAACCCTATGTCTCTAATTTACTCCAAACAGAAATCATCCCAATTGGATAACTACAGGTCAAGATATCATCAAAATACCGAAGCATGTTTAATCTATGTAGGAAAGTTGGCCACGGTGAAGCCAGGAGTTGGCTGTGGCGAACTTTTCCCGAGAGAAAAATTCCTTGTGAAATCTTGCAAGTTGGCTACGGCGAACCAAGGAGCTGGCCGCGACAAACTTTTATAGAAAGCAGTAAACAAGACTCATTTTCCAACTTTTTCAACTCTGTTTTTCAGGTCAATTTTGTATGAACATTATGACCTAAAAATGAGGTTTTTTGGCAAAACCTCCTTCTAAACAATTGTTTAGATATGTATTAAGTTTCTAAAGAACCTAAGTTCATGCAATTAAGTTCAATATTCTGAAATTTATACACAATTTACCATATACTATTCTCAAACAAAGACATAATCTGAAACTCAACTTCAAGACAAATTTCAAAACTTTTAAAGACAGAATTCAAACTCGATTTCCTCATGACAATTGTATCCATTCACTCTAGTTTAATATAAATCAACAATCATTCTATTTGGATATCCTTAGGTCGGGATATGTCTAAATTTCAGATGCATGTTCAGTAAAAACATTACATCTAACGTATTCCAGCACTCCTAATCATCAATTTCATCCTAATTCATCTCTTTTGCTTAGTCTATCATTTCTAACTTATATCCATATTGTTTTGTCTTAATTTATACCCCAATTAAAGTTCAATATCATCTATACATAATTCAAAGTCCATAATTGATTACATACACCAAAAACAAAACATATCATACACACATTGATCATAATGACCTTTCTATCTCAAAAATCATCTCAACAACAACTTATCAATTATCAACAAATCATCACTCTTCTAACCCCATTTTTATGATTATGCTAGCTCTAACCCATCATCAATACAAAACAAGGAAAAAGCTCATTCATTCATTTATCGCATTTCCATGCACTTTCATCCACCATTTACACTAACCTATGATATTTAAAGCATAAATCTTCAAAAATTTCACTTAGCCATAGCTCTCCATACAACCCACGTCCTTCATTCTTCAAGGTGGTAGGGTTGGGTTTTCGTGAGAAGTGAAAGACATAGCAAAATGAGAGTAACAAATGGAAGGGGAGAGTAAGGTGTGCGTTGATGATGGTCAGGTGAGTAAAAACTTGTGAAGAAAGATAGAAGAGAAGAAATGGAGATGAAAAGTCATGAAAATGAGATGAGGAGCAAGAATGAAAACAATAAAATGTTCTTGCAAGATTAAAACCATTGTGGGGTAGGGCATTGTTTGGCAAGTGACACATGTCACTTGCCACATGCCTTATCTCTATTGGTTTGGATTAATCTCTTTCATTAAATAGTCCAATCAATTCCAATTCCTACTCCAATTGTCTCCAAATTTTCATTGACACTTGTAAATAAATCCCAAAGTCATTTATAAAAATTTCCACTATCATTTGACATTTATTTCTACTGCAATTCCTTAATTGTCCTACCAGTTAGCATTTTTCCTAGTCCAAAAATCGCGACCTGCAGGTTGGGACCTGGCGTGTACCCGCAATGTCACGATTGCAACTCCCTCTTCTCTCTTTTCTTCCTCCGACCTGTATTGGTAAAAAGGGCATAAATTTCATTACAAGTACCGGATTAAGATTGTTCAAAAACCGTTTTGAAGAGAATTTCTAGAGCAAAAACTTCCATGAAGAACTCAAAACCAAATTTGACCTTTATAAGGGTTAAAAGTTCAAACCAATGCAGATGACCCGAAAGTCCATCCTATGCAGCATCACAAAATTCTAATAACCATAACTCTCAACTCCGCTATCCAAATATTTCATACATATAGCATTGAAAAGTTAGAAAGATAATCTACAACTTACAAGAAGACAACTTTGTCTAATTCTACCTATATCAATCCAGTTTTTCCCCTGAATGCAGAAAACAATTTCTACACCTATGGAAGACTTGAAATAAGAAATGTACAACTACAAGATGACTAAGCACATACATATTGGAAACTTCTTCAATTCTTCATTAATTTCCAAATAAAAATGAAGTTCATACATAGCTTTGATTACAAATCAACATTACATCAAAGTCTTAACAAAAGATACAAAAATATATTGGATGCTCAATGTTCAATGTGCTTATAAAGCTATCCAAAAGTCTAGCCACTAACTTAGTACAAAAACTAACTATCTTGGAATTTGTCCAAATGCCTTGCAAGGATCACAATCTTCTTGATCTGCACCTGAGGAGTGGGAAAAATATTGAGTTGAGCTACACAGCTTAGTGGCTAATATATTTATAGCCATTGGCAATGAGCCAAACAATCAAACATACATGCATCTAATCATATAAGCATTCTCATCTTATCTTGACCCAACAATGTAAGTTCAACATTCATAACTCATAATTCAATACATCATCACATAAAACATATTGGATTTGATTTAACATCAAAGCATAATACTCAACTTCATCGAAACTTAACATATCAAATTACAAATGCATAAACAAATGGCTCGATGGTTTCGTGGAACAAAACAGAGAAACCGAAGTTTTCTTTGTGAATGAAAGGAGTCCACTTTTTAGGTCTCATGTGCCACAAGCGGGCAGCCGGGAGAAGGCTTTATGTCGACATGCATGTGACTACAAAACGGTTCCTCTCTTGCCAAAACACAATCAAATCTCATGCTCAATTTAATCAATCACAAGTTCATATTCTCATGCTTTTTCTTCTTTCTATTTAATCAAACTGCCATGATACAATTTCCAAGGCATAGCATAGTCATACTCACAATTCAATTTTTATCATATGTCATACATCATAATGCAATTTCCAAATCACAATATTTCAAAGCAAATCATTTTAACACACAACACACACACAAGGCAATTTTCTCATTACATAATAATTATAAATAATTTACCCACCTTATAACTCTTGAAAATCCAATCTCAAATTGGACCTTCCCTTTGCTCTTGGGTAGGATTTGCTTGATTTCCTAAAACAAACCAATTTCCCATTAAATTCCAATTCAATAAAACCCTTAAAACTTCCATAATCACAACAATTGAAATCCACACAATTCAAGCTCAAAACTAACCTACCCATAGTCCATTTAGGTTAGAAAACCTAAAACCTAACTTAGGAGTCGAAAAATCAAAAAGGGTCTCTCAATCATCTTCTTTCAACACAGCCCATTCTCGACTTCTTTTTCTACCTAAGCAAGGAAGAAAGATAAACTTACCTTAAACAAGCTTGATTCTTTCTCTTTCCACATTTTTCTCTTCTCTTCCCTAGCTTCCACGCACCCTTCTTCTTTTCTTCTTCTTTCCCACTTTTTTTCTCTCTTCTTTCTCTCTTCTCACGATTTTCTTCTTCTTTCTCCTATTTAAGACTACGTTTTTGTCTTGTCTTCCCATTTTTACCCTTCATTTGACTTGTCCTTCCTATTTTGCCCTTCTTTTAATGTAATGTCCCTTTTTCCCCTTCTTTTGTCTCTTATGACCATTACATTAATTTAATCTCAACATCTCTAATTACCCCAATTTCTATTCATACTTGCTAAATTAATGCCTAAATTATAAGAAAATAAATCAATGAATAATTAGATAAATAAATAAAAGAAAAGAAAAAACATAACATAAAAAACTGGGGTCCAATTTTTAATTTATGATGCCAAGAGATATGTGAAAGTGATATAGTTAGCATCGGGCATGTGATCGAATGTCTAACGGGCATGTGGGGACGTGTTGGATGGGAGTAAGGTGCTATAGTGCTTTATATCAGAGCATGGTTTGCATCTGTATGGATATTTAGGAATGTAGACATAAGTTATCATGAGGAATGCAGATAGTAATTGAAGTTGTTGTCTATTATAGTTCATCTGTTGTAGGTGATCAAGTGTGATAATCAACTAACCTAGGATCAGTAAGAGCCCGTTAGGAGTCTTTTATGTCTCCACCAGAGAGAATGCCTCCCAAAATTTTTAAAAGGACAAGCTACGAAAGTAGGGGGCTGTGGACTTCTTTGGAAGTACAGACCCTGCAGATGCCGAGGAATGACTAGAGAGAATGGAGAGAGTTTTTCATCAAATGGATTGCGAGTCGGACAAGAAGTTTAACTATGCAGTCTTCTTCCTGCAAGGACTAGCCTACCAATGGTGGAAGGCGTTCTGAGAGTCTTCAAGGAGAACTATATGCAGAAAATCTACCTGGATAGAAAGATGAAGGAATTTATGGATTTAAAGCAGGGTAGTCTATCGGTGGCTGAGTATGAGATTAAGTTTAATAAGCTGATAGTTTATGCTACTACCTTGATTCCTACTGAGGAAGATAAGAGCAGGAGATTGAAAGATAGATTGAACATGAAGATTCGGATGAGGTTAGCCATTTCTAATCTGGGTGGTTTTTTGGAACTATGGGTTACCTCAATCTGAAGCAAACAATTGCTAAACGATAGTTAGTCTGAATATAGATCAGAGTTTAGATTGAAGAGGCCCAGTGAATTTTAGAGTGGTTATGTCAGAGGGCTTAGCAAGCATCAAAACTGAGCTTTTAGACCACTGACTAGATCAAGATAGTCAGGGTTCAGACAGAGGAGTAGCTTTGTACAGTCTAGTAGTTGAAGAGGTGTAGTATCTGGTCAGTTGCAAAAATGTGATTTCTGTAGGAAGAAGCACAGTGATGAATGCTGCAAACTATCTGGAGCTTGCCTTCGATGTAGCTTTTCTAAGATTGTTCTGTTGTATTTGGAGCATCGTTTGTAAGGAGAGGAGGAGTAATAGAAACTACTGTCTAACAAAGCCAAGCTAGTGGTTCTAGATAGAAAGGCCATGGTAAAGGCAGAATGAGGTCTAGGAGCATTATTATCAAGATTGAAGTGCGAAGCATCCAACTATAGTCTCAGGCCCAAGTGTATACAATGACTAGATAGGAGGCTTAGAATTTTCCAGATGTCGTGGTGTGTTGCCTATATTTACTTTTAAGGCTTTTACATCGCTAGATCCTGGATCTATGCACTTATTTATCACACTGCATATGGCATCTAGGTTGCGTTATGATAGAGAGCTATTGAGATATAGATTAGAGGTAAGTACATTTATAGGTAGTACTACCATAATGGGAGAAGTCTATAAGAGGTGTTTGATTCAAATAGATCAGGTAAAACTAGAGGCAGAATTGATTGTGTTACAGTTAAAGGAAATAAATGTTATCCTAGGCATAGATTGGCTCACTACTCATAGGGCTATTATGAACTGCTATACTAAGTAGGTAATATTAGAATCTCCAAATCAGCTAAGAATAGTGTTCAAAGATATTAGTCAAGTAGTGCTAGCTAGGCTAATCTTATTCATGAGTGCCTTGAGGTTGATGCAAGGAGGATGTGAGGATTTTTTGGCCCACCTCATTGATACTCGAACTAAGTAGAATGTAAAGGATATTCCTATTCTTAGGGAATTCTTGGATGTGTTTCCCGCTAAAATATCTGGCTTACCTAAAGATAGGACAATGTGGTTCACAATTGATTTGGTTTTAGGTGCTGCTCCGATATCTATTCTTTTTTATAGGATGACACCTATGAAGCTAAAGGAGTTGAAGGCTCAGTTGCAAGAGTTATTGCAAAAGGGGTCCATTAGACCCAATGTATCACCATGCGGATTTCCAATTTTATTTGTGAAGAAGAAGGATGGAATGTTGAGACTATGCATCGATTATAGGCAACTGAATCAGATAATAGTGAAGAACAAGTAGTCGTTGCCTAGAATCGATGATTTGCTTGATCAGTTACAGGGAGCTCAGGTATTCACTAAGTTAAATATGAGATCTGGATACTATAAGTTGAAGATAGCTGAGGATGATGTACCAAAAACTGCTTTTAGGAGTAGGTAAGGTTATTATTAGTTCTTAATAATGCCTTTTGGGTTAACTAATGCCCCATCTGCATTTATGGGATTGATGAATAAGGTGTTTTAGCCTTACCTAGATCGTTTTATAATTGTTTTTATCGATGATATCTTAGTGTACTCAAAGAATAGAGAAGAGCATGCTGAGAACTTGAGAGTAATCCTATAGATTATGAGGGAGAAACAACTATATGCCAAATTCAGTAAATGTAAGCTTTAGTTGAGTCTACTATTTCTAGGTCACATAGTGAATGGACATGGTATAAAAGTGGATCCAAAGAAGATAGAGGCAATAATGAGGTTGGAGGCTCCGAAGAATGTATCAAAAATTTGGAGTTTCCTAGGATTAGCCAGATATTATCGGAAGTTTATTGAGGGGTTCTCATTAATCTTAGCCCCTCTGACTAAACATCTGAGGAAGAATGTGGTTTTTAGATGAAATAAGGATTGTTAGAGAAGCTTTGAGGAACTAAAACATTGGTTGATTACAACCCCAATATTGACTATTCTATTAGGAACTGGTGGCTATGTAGTATACAGTGATGCTTCGCATAAAGGATTGGGATATGTGATGATGCAGTATAGCAAGGTGATAGCTTAAGCATCAAGACAATTAATGTCTGAAGAGATAAACTATCTAATCATGATTTAGAGCTTTCAGCAGTGTTCTTTGCACTAAAGATATAGAGACACTACTGATATGGAGAGACATTCCAAATATACACTGATCATAAGAGCTTGAGATATCCATTGAGCCAAAAGAATTGAATATGAGATAGAGGAGATGGATAGAGATGTTAAAGGATTATGACTATAAGATTGAGTATCATTTGGGGAAAGCTAATGTGGTGGTAGATGCATTGAGTAGAAAGTCTAATAGTAGTGTAGCTCAGATTCAGTTGTCACAGTTATCGATCTTGATTCAATTGAGAGCTTTGAATGTCGAATTAAATCTAAAGTAAAATGAAGCACCGATTGCTACATTGAGGCTGAGACCAATATTGCATAACAGAATCAAAAAGGTACATAGTAAATATCCTGAAATGGTAAAGCTTATAGAGAAGTTGAAAATGAATCTAGATTCTTAGTTTGAGCTGAGAGATGAGACACTGTGGTTAAAGAAGAGGTTATGTGTGCCTGAGAGAGAAATTCTAAAGGAGGTGCATGTAGCGGTTTATCCTATGCTTCCCGATACCAAGATGTATAATACGCTGAAGCAGCATTTTTAGTGGACAGGAATGAAGAATCAAGTACCTAACTATGTAGCTAAGTGCTTAACATGCCAGTAGATTAAAGCTTAACATCAAGCTCCAGTTGGGAAGCTTTATTGGTTACCTATTCCAGAGTGGAAATGGGAATGAATTACTATATATTTATAATGGGATTGCCATGGACTCTAAGGAAGCATAACACCATATGGGTTGTGGTGGGCCGATTGACTAAGTCAACCCATTTCTTACAAGGGAGAGAGAATAATTCATTAGAGTAGTTGGCTCGAAGTTATGTAGATAAGGTAGTTAGACTACATGGGGTTCTAGTGTCCATTGTATCAGAAAAAGATCCCAGATTCACTTCGAGATTTAAGAAGAGTCTATAGATAGCTATGGGTTCGAAGTTGAAATTTAGTACTACATTTTATCCTCAAATAGATGGATTGAGTGAAAGAATGATCAAGACTATTGGGGATATGCTTAGAGCAAGTATATTGAAGTTTCAAGGAGCATGGGACCAATTTATAGCTTTGATTGAGTTTGCTTATAACAACCACTATCACATTAGTATCAAAATGGCACATATAAAGCATTGTATGGCAGAAAATGTTAATTGCCTCAGTATTGGGATGAAAAAGGTTTGAGAACGGTAGAAGGCCCTGAGTTGATACAAGATACTGTGGATAAAGTGAAACTGATCTGAAGTTAAATTAAAGCAACTTAAGATAGACATAAGAGCTATGTGGATCAGCACCAAAGGGATATGGAGTACACTATTGAAGATAAAATGTTTATGAGAATCTCACTTTGGCAAGGAGCATTGAGATTTTGTAAGAAGGGTCAACTAAGCCCTAGATACATTGATCCTTATGAGATCATTTAGAGGATAGGACCATTGACATACAAGTTAGCTTTACTGAATGAGATGTCTCAGCTACACAATGTACTCCACGTGAGTATGCTCAGAAGATACTGATCTGATCCAATGCATGTGTTACGGGCTCAGGAGATTAAAATAACTAGTAATCTGAGTTATGTTAGGGAGTTGATCAAGATAGTGGGATATAGAACTAAACAGCTAAGAAACCAAGTAATTCCATTGGTGAAAGTCCTTTAGAAGAATCACTCAAGTGAGGAAGTGAGTTGGGAAACAAAGGAGCACATGAAGAGACAATATCCCCACATGTTCAAACAATTAGGTAAGAATTTTGAGGGCGAAATTTCTTAAGAAGGGGAGAATTGTAACATCCCGTTATTCCATGATAACGGTTATAACCTTAGGATATTGTACATGAGAGATTATTGAAATTTAGAAAGCACATTTCATGCTTATGCATAATGTAACATACACACACATGTGAATAATAATGTTTAGATACATTAAAATGATTGTAAATGGATTCATTGACAAATTTTCAGGTATAATTGATTTGTAAATGTGATTTTTGATATGAATTGTAGTTTATATGTATTGAAAATTGAATTGGTGTGTATAGGTATTGATTTAGAATTTTTGGTGAAATTTAGAAAATTCATGAATTTTTGGGTATTTTTGGACCAGAAAAATGCCAAGTCACAAGATAATTGATTTATGGTAGTAGAAATATGTGGAAATTTTGATAAATGACTTTAGGAATTATTGACGAGGGTCATTAAAACTTGGAAGACAATTGGATTAGAAATTGGAGTTAAAATGGACAAGTCAAATAAAAGAACTTAGTGTAAACCTATAGAGATTAGAGATGTGGCAAGTTTGTCTTATCCCATGTTGGTCCTTCTAAATGAAAGACTAACCTCATTTTTATTTGGTCGTTCAGATTATTCATTGTTCTCATCTTGGTTAATCACATCTCCTTCTTGACTTTCTTCTACATTCAGCTCCTTCTTCATGATTTTTGAATTTCCAAGCCTTCATCAACGTTACATTTTGCTTTCATCTATCAATTGTTGTTTCCACCTTGGTCTCTCCTTCATTTCTCACTAAAGACCCAACCTCACACCTTTGTATGATGATGCACGTGTGAGAGAAGAAAGCTAGGGCTAAGTGAGATCTTGAAGATTTTGAAGTTTTTATCAAGTAATCGATCTTTATGGGTAGTGTTAAATGAAACTAATATGATGAGTAATTTGCAATTGATGATTTAATCATAGATTTTTTATATGTGTTTTAAAGTGGGTACATTGATAAAGAGATTATGCTCTAAATTGTAGTGAGTTAATGTTATTCATGAATTGTTTGGTAAAAAACAATTATGATGATGATTTAAGAGATGATTGATTATGAAAATAGAATTTTGAAATATGATGATGTGTGTGGATGAGGGGGTAAACAGAGTTATATCTTACTTTTGTGTTATGATGAATAATGATTTATGAGTTTAGAGTTAATAAAAAGGTGTACTAAGGTGTCTTGAAATGAGATGAATTAAAGTGTTAGTTAGGGTTAAAATGAAGGTGATAATGAAGTAGAAAATGTGCAAAAAATTGATGATGAAAGAGTATATAAATATGTTCTATTTTTGGTGTTAGGGATCAATCATGGGTGGTTGAATTATGTATAGATGATAGTGAACTGAAATTATAAATGAAGAGGTTATGAACTTGAAATGATGGATTTTGACAATGAATTGTTTGATGCTTATGAATTTGATATTATGGAGAAAGGATAGGATTCCATGAATGATGAGATTTGGTTGAAAATGATAAATCAAATGATCAAAGGTTTGAGAGTTTACTGCAATCAAATTGGCATTTGAATTAGTGTGGAATGATGATGTGTTAGAGGTAGTGAATTCTAGAAAAATTGGTTTGAAATTGATGTTAGAATATACGTTGAATTTGTGTGAATGGGGGAAGAAGGTGTAGGGCACGATTGTGGCCTCACCCACGATTGTGGACTAATAGCCTGGCCAGAAAAATTTTCTATCATGATTGTGGTAGGAGCACCATGATCGTGACCAGCTCCTAAAGTTTCTGTTACAATCGTGACAGGACATCACGATCGTGGCTAGACCTATGGAGAAACAAAGTTTTCTTTTGAGTGAATTATGAACCAATCAATGCTAGGATGCTTCCGTATGAGGCATTTAGGCTTGAATGAGATCTTGAAGGATCCTAGTTGATGATGAATGAGATGTTTAAAGTGAGTAAAGTGTATTAGGTATTAAAGGATGATTAAAAGATGTTGTTAATTGATTTTAGGATGTGTATAAAGGAAATATATTCAGGAATTTTCATTAAAAATGCATTATACAGAACACATATATATGTGCTTATGATTGAGTATTCATGTGAATGTGCAAATTAGTAATGTATGAATGTGTGTGATTGCATGATATAGAAGAGCAAATTAAGTGGCCGCTTCTAGATGTTACCGGGACTTCAAGGCAATAAGCTAATGGGAGTAAATTGTGAGTAACCTAAGATGTTCTCACCTTGATTGTTTGTTTGTTAAATTATATGTATTGAATTATTATGTGATGTGTATATACTGATTCTAGATGTTGAGTGTCTGAGGCATTTGATGAATGAATAACACATTGGAAGTGCTCATTGAATTTGAATTTGACTAAATAAATGGTTCTCAACTTGTATGTTGAATGTAGGACCAAGATCCAATGACAAATATGAATGAGAAAGAGAATGGGGATATGGTTGATTGAACATAATGACTGACTATATGTGATGTATTTCATTTCATGAATGCATGACAACATAAAGATAGTTATGACCTGATTTTCCAGTGAAAAAAAGCTTAAAGCTTATAATGTAATAAGAGCCTCTAGCTCACTATGTAAAATGAGCTCTATATCTTTAACGGATAAGGGATAGTATTAATGAGCTCAATATCCACAACAGATATGGAACAATGAAAAAGGCACTCAGTCATAACAAAAAAATAAAAAATGTGAGTCTCATGAACTCTGCATACACACACGATATGTATGATTTGAATGATTGTAATGTATTGTTAATTTGAGTTGAATGAAAAACATGAAAACTTATGAACAAAGTGTTTTATAATGTTAGATGTTGACAAATGTGAATTATGTGAATTATGCAAATATATGTGTTGTGGTGTTATATATAATGAGTGAACCATCAAGGATGGTTAACTCACAGAGTTCACAAAATTCACCAAAATTGTAACGTTGACTTGTCAGGTTTGAGAGAGATGACTTAGCTTATAAGACATCTCAGAAGAGATCTAGCACCGCTTTTGGAAAGAAGACATGGCTCAAAGGTCAGTCAGCTGGGACTGAAGGATTTAGATAAACTTTTTTTTTATAATTCCTTATATATGTAGTATGTTTTATAGACAGAGTTGTAGACTCTGATAGGTCGTTGATATTGTATATTTCTATGGATGTTGTAGTAATTATACCTTGTATATTATGGTTTATGAAATGAGATAAGGAATTTAGGTTTGAAACATTTTGTTATTTATGTTTTTAATTTATGATGCCATAAGATATGTGAAAGTGATATAGTTAGCGTGTCGCTTCCATCGGGCATGTGCTCGAATGTTTGAGGTGCTACATAACTTCACCTTGATTTAATGTATAATTCTTGTTTCTTGGTCCAACAAGAATTTCTACTTTATAATTGTATTCCTTCATGAAACTTATAACTAATATCCTTAGTTTGAGTCAATTGACATCTCTTTCTAATCAAGTCAACTTAAGAATACATTAATTCATTATATAAATTCTCACAATAGATTTTACCCTAACCTAGGAAGATCTTGTGGTCCTCTCTGGGTAAACTCATGTACAACCTTCTTTATGCAAACTCATGCATAACCTTCTTTATGCATGTTATGATTTAATTATATATATTATCTCTTGAATCTAAATACATAAATAAAATAATTAAATATTCCCCTTTTGTTCCTTCAATTCAATTAATTGTAACAACATAGATAAATATCAAGAAAACTAGAAATTTAATTAAACTAAATGATCTATTAATTCAACATATCATATTTTATGGTCTATCTCACCTAAATATATATCATAATTATTTCATAAATAAATAAGAAATATCAATATAGAAACAATTAAAAAGAAATCATTTTTATGAGTCCTATATCTTGAATCTTTAGTGAATCTTGTTAAATTCTTGTCCTTCTTTTAATATTCATTTGTTCTTAATCATTGAATGATGTAAAAAAATTTTTCCTAATGACTTTAACTCTATTATAGTGTCTAAGCTTTTTATCTCCTACTTGGCCCCTTTTGAAATTTTGAAACCCTAATTTTTATAGAGAAATACGATCCCAAAATGGGACTAATATGAGGACGAGTGGCATTTGTCTTACTTAATCAATGGTAGAATAAAGGAGTGTGTAGGGTGGAAAAAGAGAAACTAAAGCCACCACTTTAGAAAACATTACTAAAATGATGGCATGTAGGTGCTAGAAAATGTTAAGTGAATCAAACATTGTCAATAGTCTTCATCACTCTTTTAATCAGAAAAGGTCATCAAAATGCTAAGTAACTAACTACTTGTATGAATTCACTAGTTAATTCAATTCACATGATGATCTTTCAAACTTTTTCCCAAATTACAAAGGTTAATTCTATTTACATAATGAATTTGAACAATATAAATTGCTTTAATTTTCAAACATATTCATAACCCTTATTAATGAAATATAAAGTTAATAAATATAATAGTATTAGGAACTTGTTTAAAAATTTACCTAATCTTTTTACGTAAGAGAAAATATCCTATTATGAATTCTCTTAGTTATTCATCTAGGTCTCTATCTCATATGGCTACTAACACCACTGTTTAACTTCAACCTTTTTATTGTTATGAACCCAATGAATTTATTTATTCTCATTCTTTCATAATTTTAGAAATATTTTATTTTTATTTTTCATATATGATAATGAAAATGCTCAAAGGAAGTTACAATTACTTAATTCTTGTATATTGTACATTAAGAATATCATGATGTTTGTCAAGATTCATTCTCCAAAGTTGTAAGGTAAGTCAAATTAACTTATTCACCAACACTCATAATTAGTTATATAGGCATTTCAAATCACCAAAGTGCTGAAAATAATAATGAATCGTCAACATTAGTATGCTTTTAAAGAAATAAAAATTTTAGGAATTTATTCCTATTAAGAAAGTTATGAAGAAATTAATAAGCATAAAAATCTTACCATATATAGTTTGCCCCCCATACTTAAGATATACTTTCTCCTCAATATATAAATCATTCAAGACAACAAAAATAATTAAAATAAGGAAGAGGAGATATAATAGGAGATTTTTACTTCTATAAGTTATGACACATGATCCAAGTCTAGAAGAAATTCCATTGGATCGAATTTTTTTCATTAAAGCAGGGATTGGAATGTGTGAGAGAGGTATCTAACGAAATAGAAGTTACACAAAAAAGTTTTAAAATATATGTATTGATAACAAAAAATAATGAAAATAAAAGTAAAAAAGAAAATCAGGCATGTGGAGGAGGTTAAGGTCTTGGTGGTCGTGTGTAGGGTACTATTGCGTATAGGTTTTATGGGTTATGGAAGAAGATCATATTCATAATAATATGATGGATTACTCTATAGCAATTGTTTATACATCATCTTAGTCATTCATCTCTCTATACACAACAGGAACATTGGCCTCCTCTCTCGTTAGTATAGTAGGCTTCTTTAGCTCTTGAGTATCCATTCTTTAGCTTTTTTCTCTCTAGTTAGCTCCTCAAGCTCTACATTTGTCTCGAGTGCATGCTCAACCACATTATCTTATCATTCTAGCTCCTTATCTTATTCGACCAGCTCCTTATATGCTAGTTTGACGAGTTTCACTGGTAGAGGTAGGATCTTCACCTCATGATGCTAAGGTATTCTTACCATTGTATTACCCAAACAATGTATATATTGCTCCATATATAAATATGTGGTTGACTGGGTTGCTGGTGTAGACCTTAGAGGTTGAGGTGAAGTATAGGAATAGTCTATGCCACTTTTTAGTCCTCTTGGATAGGAGCCTCCTCTATTAGCTATAGTGGTGCACCATCGAGGGTCAATTGCTACTCTCTCCTATTTGTTTAGATCTCCACCATATGTATGGCTCAAAGAGTCTCCATTTAAAGGGGTATAGGAGTTCCTACTATAATCAGGCTAAGCTAATCTCCCAACCCTCTTTCAAATCTTGTATATACATGTATTTCACTATAGGGAATTAAAATTCCAAGGCATTTTCTTTATAGGATGGTATGGTTGCACTGCAGCCATCGTGTTACAATAGTATTAGGAGTCTATATATGGTTAGTCACAATAAAAAGATAGCTTACTCTAATATAAGTTATGAGCATGCTCCTCAATGTACAAGCCATTGTGGACCCTAAACTGATTGTAATTGAGGTTGTGGTTCATGCTTACTAGTTTGAATTTGATGATGAATTTGTCTTACCATGATTTCTTACTGTGATGAATCTCTAAAGTGCACATAAAATCTAAGGTAATCTTCTTGCACACTAGCTCTTGAATGTCGAAGAAGTAAATCCATTTGTTGAAGGGGATAATTTCCCCCATGCTATATATAAGTTCCACTCGCTCAATATATCTTATTTGATGTATTAAGGTTCCTCAAACTATCTCATCTAAAAGGAATAGTGTCACTTCCTTTATTTCTTATTAGCTAAGTAGAGCAACCTATGGCATATTTGGCTCAGCTAGGAGTAGTATTGGTAATGGTGGAAACGGTGGATGTGGTGCTTATGTGTCTTAAGAGCAATAATGTGTGATGTAGATGTATAGGCATTGACCTTAGTTCTCTTTCTCAAGGATGACAATGTAGCTCTCCTAGGGATTATGGTTAGCATGTCCTTGCCATAATACTATAACCTAAAAAAAACGAAATATAAGTGAACAATTGAAAAAAAATGAAATCTCATAAATATATAATATGTCAACCTAAACTATAACATTCCCAAGTTCATAAAATGTAATCAACAATCTCATTCTATATTGTAAATTTCAAATTTATATATCCTTTCTCCTAACCTAAATCCCAAATGACCAATGATAGTTATGATTTGTACTATGTTTTAGGGTTTAATTTGTTAGGTATTTAGTGATAATTTGAGTGTTAAGTGTGTATTTATTTTTTAATTGTATTAGTTTATGTGTTTCTGAAGTAAATCACACGTTAATAAAGAACTCGTATATGATAAACTAGATACACAAGAAGGGGGAGTTGAATGCTGTATCCTTTTCGTGAATACAAATTAAAAAGAATAATAAGAACTTCTTGAACTTGTTAAAAGAGTATTATAAAGTTTATACGAAAATTGTATCGAAATCAAATCGCAAATTACTTCTATAAAAAAATGTTTAACAATAAAAATAAACTGAAGTAAAAAGTTATAGGATAGACACTGCGATTTTATACTAGTTCACCCCAAACCATGGGCTACATCCAGTCCTCAGAGTTCGTCTGAGTGCTCCACTATACTTCAAACAATTACAAGTATTCTTTCTTTCCTTTCAGAGCCTATTCAGGTCTCTTTCACAAATTATTCTTTCTACTAACGTAGCCTCTTCAGGCTTTCAGTCTTTTCTCTCTCTTACTAGAAAGATAGTGTAAGCTTTTGTTACAGTAAGATTAGCTCTCGGCTAATAATCGCACTACTAACTTTTTAAGTAAGCATTAGAAAGCTCAAGAATCAAAAGTTTTTTTTCTAATAGTTGTAGGATTTGTCCCCTTTTTTTTAATATCTTCGACTACTACTAGTATTTATAGTCTCAGTCTCTAACTGCTTCTTGATCCTTGATAACCGCTTCTTGAATCTTGAGAACTGTTTCTTGATTCTTGAAAATCGCTATTTAGTTGAGTTCTGTAACTAACTTCAACTAAGTAATCGTCCGATGTATTGACGTAACTTCTTATAAGTATCGTCTGTGTCTTGTAATTCTTCTGTGCTTTGTGCTTCTTCTGTGTTTTGTACTTCGTTTGTGTTTTGTGCTTCTTCTGTCTTTTGTACTTTGTCTGTGTTTTGCACTTCGTCTGTGTTTTGCGCTTCTTTTGTGTTTTGTACTTTGACTATGTTTTGCGCTTCTTTTGTACTTTGACTGTGTTTTGCACTTCGTCTGTGTTTTGCGCTTCTTCTGTCTTTTGTACTTCAACTGTGTTTTACACTTCGTCTGTGTTTTGTGCTTCTTCTGGCTTTTGTACTTCTACTGTGTTTTGAACTTCCTCTGTGTTTTGTGCTTCTTTTGTGTTTTGTACTTTGTCTGTGTTTTGTGCTTCTTCTGTCTTTTGTACTTCGACTGCACACTTAACACACTTTTCAAAATGTTCATTTGTTTATAACATTATTATTATTAGTTTGTCATCAAAATTAAAACATCGTAAAGTCCTCCTGACATAACAATCTCCCCCTTTTTGATGATAACAAATAATCATAATATTAGAAAAATCAAAGTGAATGAATTTTATTCAGAT
>JAOSBN010000006.1:20646515-20675219 GCA_027563595.1 Erythroxylum suave
GCACCCTTATCGTAGGATATGTATCGGGATGACCTACGGGCGTCCCGGTGTATACCCTACGGTGAGGGGGTGCTACAGATCTAGTTACTCAGCTATATCACGTTTTCAACTAGCTATTAGCTCTATTCATAACCTGAAGGCCAGCAGAATAGTGATTATCAACACACACACAAATTTTAATTACCTACTTTGTTGCTTTTCACTTTTTGTTTCCATGAAAAAATATTAGTCAGGCTACCTACGCTTAAAAGGCCTCAAATTATGAATGAATGTGACAATTTAAAGGGTGCTAAATTTACACATACGAATAATCATTCACAACCTAATAGATTATGTCCAAAATTAAAAATTTTCCACTCAATCTAATCCATTGACACATTCACACAATTCACAATGCAGCTAATGCTATCGTGCAAAATTACACGCAAAAAAACCTAGAATCTCTCCTCACACTTAAACAACACATTGTCCTCAATGTGAGAAGGAAATCCACAAAACATAACACGCAACAAATTGTAAAAACAAGAATTGAAGTAATACAAACAATTAAAAGTAACAAAATAAGAAAAATATAAACAATGTAACAATAGACAAAAATAAAATAAAATTAAAGACAAATTGAGTTAGTTTTGTATCCTACGGGGACGAAGGTGGTGACAGTGTCGGTGGTGGTATCTGACTCCTTTGAGCTTCAAAATACCGATGAAATCGTCAAATCTCTCAGCTCTAGAGACGTTGTGCATACACTTCCTTTATCGTTCTGTTGGGTTCAGAGATTGTATAATCATCCACAAACTTCCAAAAACCTATTCTTTCCTCGATTTTATTCAAAACAAAACAGAAATAAACCTAACTACAGAATTCAAATATTTTAACAAAACTTAAACAACAAAACTAATTTATTTTCCATGGGTTACCTCTCACGTAGAGCTTCTTTTAACAATGGTAGCTCGATGCTCTATCCTTGGGAACTCAGCTAGGATCAATTATGAGCAGTTTGCTTCCACCCTTTCTGCTCAACCTCATTTTTGTAGCTTGTAGGTAAGCTACAAATTGCAGAATAATCGAAAGGACAATATGGATAATATTGTTGAACCCAATTAAGCTCAATAATGTCATTTTTCTAATGAACTGTCAACAAAGAAGGGAATTACAAAATTCCCTGAATCTTCCATCAAATCCAACAGTTCGTCCTGTACGAAGGTGAATTGCTCTATCTCTTCCTTAAGCACCTTCGTTTCCTTAGTTTCTTCTGCTTCCCAAACAAAGACTTTCATGCTTCCTTCACAATTGACGTCTGTTTTCATCTGTTCTTTACTCATTTGTTCTTTAGAAGATTCGAAGACATCAATTACCCTGAATGAGTCGCTAACCCTCATATTTTTAATTGCATCACTTATGTTGAATTTCTCTTCATTATCATAAATCCAAAGGATAGGGTTCTTTGCATGGACATCTAACCAAGATTTTTCAATAATCAAATATGGTATATTGAGCACTGGTGAATAACAAGGAGGGTTGGAGTTCTTTTCCTCATACACTTCCATTGTCTCTTGGTCACCAATGAGTTGGGGTTCAATATGGTCTTCCTATGGTTCTTCTAGCTCTACCCCATTCCTAAGTTTGATAGACTCATATTGCTCTTGTTGATGTAATTACATATTTATCAAAGAGTCTTCCACACTTCTCTTACAAAATTCATAAGAAAGATGTCTTAACTTGAATCTCTAGGTTATAAATAGAAGCAACATGATTTTTCGTTAATAGATCAATTTGCTCTTCTAGTCTCTTCTACCCTTCTTCCATGTCTGTGAGCTTATCTAAGATCTTGTCCAATTTAGAATCCCATGCACTGGATTCTTCATGTTGACATTCAAATAGATCTTGGTGTCCCATGTGAATACTTCAATTATTGGACCAATAGAAATTTGGGTGGTTCTGTTAGCCCAAAGTGTACGGATTCTAATACAGATCGTTATTTCCCCAACCATACTGTGACTCATTGTACTTCTCAAAATATCCTTGCTCTCTATAATATCTATCTTCCATGATTGTTCTTTTTATCTCATCTTGGCACTCCACTCTTCAGATGCCTCTCTCTCACTCTAAAATTTCTTGATGTGTCCCTATTTTACGCTCCAAATTCCTTCTCTAATTTTTATTTTTATTTTTTTAACTGAAAACAATACGATGACGAAAAGCCTTAAACTAAAGATTAAAATTCTCCTTCCCCGACAACAGTGCCAAAAAACTTGATCACAAGGTTATACATGCTAAGTTTTACTATTAATAACCTTGGTAATTGCTGCAAACGCACGGGTCAATCGCGTAGTACCTAAGGTGTCGATCCCATAAGGAAGGGAATTAATCCTAAAGACTAAGGCAACTAAGTTCACCAATAATCCTAATTAGACTAAGGCAACTAAGTTCGCAACTAATCCTAATTAAACAACTAATACAGAAATGAAATCTATTGATAGTCAAATTGGAGAAATTAAAGTGCAATGAAAATAAACAAAATAGCAACTCACACAAATAATCCTAAAACCAACCTAGAAATAACCAAGGGAGAGAAAGGGGGAATCAATTCGAAATTAAAGAAAATCTACCAATTATGCAAATTCTGATTTAACGGTCCTAGGGGTGAATTACTCTCTCTTGAGTTATAATTCTTAACCCTAATTTAAATTATTGGAATTGCAATCTCTCTCGATCTACAATTGATCCAAAACCTAAATTAGTTCTGAAATTGTCAATTAACCTATCAAAAGTCTATGCTCGATCTCTCGTTATACGACTCTACCGATTTGATTCAATTCTCTACCTATTGATTTACGTAGCTCTAGTTAGCCTAAACCAATGATTTTCACTAGCTCACCCTCTCAATTTATTGCCAAGTTATGAAGATTCGATAGTGAATCATAATTGAATCGAAATAAGCACCATCAAATAAATCTCACTAATCTCAAGAATCAAAATTACCCGAAGGTGAGTTTAGACAAAAGATCAAAACTCAACAATAGTTAATCCAATCAATACTCAAATTTCATACAATAATGAAATCTAAATAACAATATGAAATACTATTAGAACAGATCTTGGAGGTCGCAACAGTGGGAAACTACCTATTCCGGGAAGTAATTTGCGTCAAACGTATCTTCATGCCTCTCTTCTTTCGTCTCCTTCTCAATCGCTTAGTCTCTCTCTAGGTTGCTTCCGGATTTTTGCAGAAACTCTCTGTCTTGTAAACTCTCTTCGCACTCTAATGACTGCTGACGACTGCTATGTAATGTTCTATTTATTTTGTGGAAGCGCCAGGTCAAACTTAGGGTTGAAACGGTTCGAAAAATCACTCAAAAATTGAGCGTGACGTTCTCTGTCATGATCGTGGCTTGAAGTGCATGATCATGGCTTGGCTGCTTCTTTCTCTTCCTTCTTTGTCACGACCGTGGCCCATATACACAATCGTGGCCTACTTCTTTAAGCCCAAAACTCTTTAAATCTTCACCGTTCTTCCCTGTTTGTCCTGCAACACTAGCACACACATCAAGGTACCTCAAAAATATACATTTTAAGCTTAAGAATTCCAACTAACCCATAAAAACACTTAATTACATGAAATGACCTAATTAAGTTGTAAATGCATGCTCAACACTCATTATAACACTAAATGCATAACAATTTAAACTTTAAAACATTATGTGAAATACAACTATCAAGTAACAATAAGAACTAATGTTACAATAGTCCATTCAATGGCAAAAAGCAAGATTGAATTGGCTCAGGGAAGGCGACACCAACACAAAATTCTTCCATGCATTCATCTAGTGAGACATAATATCAATTAAATAGTAGGATTGTGGGATAGCAACGAGGATATACATTCTGATCAGAGCACTCTACTTGAGATGGCACTCTTCTTTTTCTCCCAGCTGATGGGACCTAAAATGATAGAGCAACTTTCTATTAATATGTGAAGGATTCTAGAGAGACCAATATGACAGGAATGCAAGGAAGTCTTACTCTATCCAGTTACAGTTCAAGATATAGGGGCAACATTATTCAAAATGCATCCATCTAAAGCTCCAGGCCCAAATGGGTTTACAAGGTAGTTCTTTCAGCAGACATGGAATATCACTGGTCCACTGGTGGTTGAAGTTGTCTTGGAATTTTGCCAAAATTCTATACTGTTGTAGGAACTAAACAACACCTTCCATCCTATTTGTTATGCAGCCTAATATATAAAGTCATTGCGAAATTGCTAGCAAATAGATTGAAATGGGTACTAGCAAAAACTATTGACATTACCCAAGGAGCATTTCTACCGGGAAGGAACATTGGGGATAATAGTCTCCATTTCCAGGAATTACTTTAAAATTACTCATCTGGGAGGCAAATTAGGAGTTGTATGCTGAAGATAGACTTCTATAAAGCTTATGACATGGTAAAGTGGAGTTTCATGAAAACATTCCTCGAAATTTTAGACATGCTTTCAGTGTTTGTGAATTGGATTATAGAATCTGTTTAAACTCCTAGATGGTGTGTTCTAGTTAATGGAGTGCCTTCCAAGCTGTTCAAGAATGCTAAGGGACTTAGACAAGGGGACCCATTATCCCCTTATCTATTTACCTTTGTCATGAAAGGATTGTCCAGACTTCTTCGAGTCATTACATCTTCCAACGGGCACTTTCAATACCATCAAAAGTGTCAAGAGCTGCACCTCACACACCTTATTTTTGTTGATGATCTTATGTTGCTTTGTGCTGCTGATCTTGCTTCTGTAAACATCTTAATGAACTCATTGACAACCTACTCTAAATGGCCTAGCCTACAAATTAATATGGAGAAGAGTAGCTTGATGCTATCTACCAATGTACAGAACGCGAATGAATTTAGTCGAGTAACCGGGCTCAATCTCCATCCTTACTATTTACAGTACCTAGGGTGACAATATCATCCAATAAGCTGAAGTATAATGATTGCATTCCTATATTAAAGAGGTTAGGACCCCGAAATAGTGTGTACATAGAAATTAAAAGTGTATTTCATGCATCATATGGCATATTTAAATATGTGAATTGTGTTGATATTCATGAAATAATTATACATGCATTCATTGACATTTTTAGGTATAATTGATTTATAAATGCGATTAAAAATGTGAATTATGAATTATTTGTGTTGAAATTTGATTTGGAGACAATTAATATTATTTCGAAATTTTTGGTGAATTTTAGGAAATTTCCCAAATTTTGGGGTATTTGGACTAGAAAATATATAAAAATATAACATAAATGGGAGTTGTGGATTTTATTGTCTTGAAAAGTACATTGGAGTGTACTAAAATTGATTTAGTAATTGTGGTGATATTTCAGGTCTTTTAGAAATTGAGAATATTTTGGACAAAAAAAAGTAGAAATAAAAGACCAATAGAAGTGTGACAAATGGACTAATTATGGATTAACAAATGGTCCTATTAAGGTGTGATATGTAGACAAATGGCTAAGGAACAAGTGGTAGTATAACTAGTGGACAAATGTAACACATGTATTGGAGGCACATGTCAAGACACTAATGAAACACCTGAGCTATGTTTTGGTCAAGAAAGTTTCAGCAGCTCCTTGGGTTTGTCTCCACCGAAACCGTCATCTTCCTTGTTGCTCTTCATCACTTAAACACTTAACTTCTGCATTTGTTTAGGTTGTTGTCCATCCATCACCGAAATACCATGCATGTTCACTTTTGTGTTTAGCTTTTGATTAGTCCGTCAACGACATACCTTTCAAAATCATCACTTCAGCCATTTAGGGTCTTCAGTTATCATTCTCATCCCCCATAACTTCTGAAATTTTGCTGCAATCAAGTAAGTGATGCTTTAAGTTGTACAGGTAGTGCAAATGACATTTTGATGATGTTTTAATGTTTGTAAATGAATGCATGCATGAGTGGTGTAGAACCATATGGCTATAGGTCTTATTTTGGTTTGTAGATTGTTATTGCTGAAAATAAAATTACAGTAGTGAGAGAAAGTTGAAAATGTGAAATACATGTATGCATTGGTTTTTAGATGTTTGAATTTAATCTTAAGTTATGAGCTGGTTTGGAGTAAGTTGAATTGAAATGGGAGTTGAAATGAAGAGGTAAATGGGAGAGTAAAAATTAGAGATGATGGGGTAAGAAGAAGAAAGGAAGAAGAAGGAAGAGAATATGTAGTTTTTGGAATCGGAGTGCATGGTCATGCACTATGGTTGCATGGCCAATAATGCTTCTCAAACTACACAGCTCGGATTCGTTTGACTAAAACTTTGTCTCCCAACCTCCACATGACTTGAAAATTGAACCAATACATTCCTAATACATTGTTTTCCTCTCCATAAAAATTTAGAGCCATCTGAATTGATTTGAAAAAAATTGATTGGATGAAAGTGAGGGAGTCTGCTGGAATATTATGAACTGAAATATTTTCATTAAACATGCTTCGGTATTTTGATTATATATTGATCTGTAGATTTCCAAATGAGTTGATACTTGATTTTGATTAAATTAGAGACTTATGGATACAACTTTCTTGAATAAGCATACTTTTAATTCTATCTCTAAGAATTTCAATTTTTGTTATAAAATTGAGTCATGACTTAGGATGTAGTAATACCTAAGACAGAAATCATGTCCCATTGTTATCGAATAAACTGTATTTATGTAGGCTGAATCAGACAAAGGTGTCTTCACAAAAGTTATAGCTTATTATTTAGCTTTCATTTGTCATAAATTTTGTAAATTTTGGATATTTTACTTTAGAGATATGAGTTGTGCAACTTGAATGTATGACCATGCCCTAGCCAAATTTTCAAATGTACTCAGTCTACAGTATTTTGGGCGTAAATCATAGAGTAATGAACATATGATCTTGAGTTATTAGAAACTTAAGGCATAGGGGAACAATTTTCTCGAAGAAAGTGTTACAGAAATACCCCATGTTCCTTGTCATAATGATCATGTAAAGTAGACCCGAAAGTTTTGTTGACATGAAAGCTGGAATAGTTAATGAGTGTATGAATTTTGACACGTTTGGAGTACAATTGATCTATGCATCAGTTTATTACAAAATTATACTCGGGCATATGTCACTGAATATGCATGTTACATGATACAGTTATAAAATGCAT
Organism: Erythroxylum suave; assembly: GCA_027563595.1. Taxonomy (NCBI): domain Eukaryota; kingdom Viridiplantae; phylum Streptophyta; class Magnoliopsida; order Malpighiales; family Erythroxylaceae; genus Erythroxylum; species Erythroxylum suave. The sequence goes on from JAOSBN010000006.1 coordinate 20,653,682, forward strand.
ATTCAGTTACATGAATAATGTGGTAACATGAAATTGTATTTGATTGCATATAGAAGAGCAAGTAGAGCAACCGCTTCCAGATATTGCCAGAACTTACAAGGAAATAAGCAAAAAGGGAGCAATTGTGAGTAACCTAAGATGATCTCACCTTGACTTGTTTTGTTTATTACTGAATTAAATTTGATATTGATGAATGTGTACTGAATTTCGGACATAAAATGTCCGAGGAGTTTGATGCATGATTAAAACATTGGAAGTGTTACTTGTAAGTGAATAAGATTGACTACATGGTTCTCAACTTGAATGTTCATGTCAAACCTAGTCTGATATTTGTTGTAAACAAGAACATGAATGCAAATGTCATTGATAAAATGTGATGTTTCAAATTGAGGAATGCATTTCATTCCAATGCATGAAAGATAAAGGCAGTTGTAACTGATGTCGCCAATGAGAAAGAGCTTAAAACTCAGACATTCATGATTAGAACCTAAGGCTCAATGCGTACAAAGAGCCCTATATCCCCAACAGATAAGGGACAGTACGAAAGAGTTTGGTATCCATAACAAATATGGGACAGTGAAACAGGCACACAGTCACAACAATGAAATAAGTGAGATCGAGTCTCATAACATTGTATACACATATGATCTAAATGAAGTGAATGATTGCAATATTTTAAGACCCTTGTGTATGAAATATGTGATAATTTGTCAATGTTTATGTTATGCAAAATTATACAGAAATGATGAAATGTTTGATTTTTGTTTGAAATATGACAAATGTCATCAGATGTTACGTGATACTACTTGACAAAAATCAAGTTGATTGGAATTACATGATAACATGATTTATTGTGTGTTGTATGACAAGAGTGAACCATCGAGGATGGTTACTCTACTGAGTTCGCAAATCTCACCAAGATTGCAACGTTGACAATTTCAGGTTCGAGATAGAGCAACGACTTAGCTGCTAAGACCGCATTTTGGTACAAGTTATAGCTCAAAGGTCGGCCAGCTAGGGACAAAAGATTAGCTTTTAGTTTTTGGTTTATTTCCTCATTGATATAGCATATTTTGTAACTAAACTATGAGTTTTGATAGGTTGACAATGTATCCATATGAAATGCTACATCGTAAATTATGGTTTATGATATGAAATGAGGAAATTTTTGGATTATAGTAATGTGTTATTTTGATTTTACTTATGATGCCATGTATAGTAAAGTGAAGGTGAGATAGTTAACACGCCATTTCTGTCAGGATGTGCATGTGCATGTGTCAGATAGGAGTTAACACGCCACTTCTGTCAGGATGTGCACGTGCATGTGTCAGATGGGAGTGGGTTGTTATAGTTGGAGGTTACTAGATAGTTAACATGTCACTTATGTCGGACATGTGCACATGCATGTGTCAGATAAGAGTGGGGTGTTATAGGAGGTCTCTACATTCACTCTACAGTTTTGGTGTAAAAAGTACTAATCAGTAAAAAGTTGATAAAGACGCATTATAGACAAAGTGGATTCATCAAGTTAACATCCAAGAATGAAATCTTTGGCAACTAGAAAAATCTATCCATTACTCGGGGTTCTTCAATGAGTTGTTGAAGATTATAGCTCCAACCTGATTATAGCTCACCTTCAAAACCGCTTGTCGCTAGAAACTAAAGTCTCTGAACTCATTTCAGAAGGAGGATGCAGGGACAATTTCGGAGGATTTGTTGTATTGCAACCGCATCTTCCTCAACTAAGGGATACTACACTATATTTGCTGGACACCTAACCCGAGTGGAGTTTTTACAAATGCAACTTGTTATCGCATATTTCGCCATGATACCAGTCAAGTTCTTTGGTTTAATCTTATTTGGAAGCATACCTTGAACCCCAAAGCATCCTTTATAGCTTGCTGGCCATTAAAAATCGACTAAAAACAAAATATTGTTGGTTTAATCCGGCTAATAAAGAGCGTGTGTTGTGTCATGCAGCTAACGAGAATAGAAACCATATCTTTTCAACTTGTGAGTGTTCCAAAGCTGGTTGGGGCAGAGTCCAACTTATGGTGGGAGCTGAGAGTTACACGTGTGATTAGGAAGGAACAGTGCAATGGTTTATTAATCAGAGACAATCAGGTAAGGCAAATTTCATACTCTTCAAAGCTGCTCTTATTAATTTGGTTTTGAGTTGGATTGTTTAGCCCTTTAACCAACAAACCGAGTATAGCTCACCTTCAGAATCACCTGCCGCTAAAAGCTAGAGTCTCTGAACTCATTTCAGAAGGAGGATGGAGGGACAATTTTAGAGGATTTGTTGTACTACAAGCGCGTCTTCTTCAACTAGGGGATACTACACTACCAGATTCTATTTGCTGGACACCTAACTTAGAGTGGTGTTTTTACATATGCAACTTGTCCTCAGCATATTTCGCCATGATACCAATCAATTCCCTTGGTTTAATCTTATTTGGAAGCATACCTTGAACCCCAAAGCATCCTTTATAGCTTGGCTGGCCACTAAAAATCGGCTAAGAACAAAATGTCATGGTTTAATCTGGCTAATAAAGAGTGTGTGTTGTGCCATGCAACCGATGAGAACAAAAACCATTTTTCACTTGTGAGTATTCCAAAGTTGTTTAGAGCAGAGTCCAACTTACGGTGGGAGCTGAGAGTTATGTGTATGATTAGGAAGGAACACTGCAATGGTTTATTAATCAGACACAATCAAGTAAGGCAAATGCCATACTCTTCAAAGGTGCTCTTATTAACTCCATTTACATGCTATTGAAAGAAAGGAATTGTCCAGTCTACACCCATAATGTTTCTGAACAATATTGGAGCTGCTTTAGTGATAAGGAGCATCTGTTAACCCCTAGTATGAGAGCTTCAAAATCATAAGATTCCTTTTAATAAATGTAATTTAAATTTTGATATAAATTGCCGTACAAGATGATGACAAGTAATCAACAATTAGGGGACAGGACAGAATTTTCATCTACTGACAATCTCGAATTTCTACCGTGTTCTTGCTTCTTTCTTCTTTCTAACTCCTCATTAGTGCATTTTCCTAAATACAAAGTTCTGATCGGGTTTCTTCTTTCTTCTTCAAGAACTCGAATGAGCCCTTGCCGCCGCACCTTTTAAGGAAGAGGACAATGAGGTCGAACAACACAAAGGGCACAAAACCATCAACAAAGAGGTTCCTCTTATATTTCATTCAAACATTTTAGAGACAACTGTACATTATTCCTCAAAACACTTAACAAAAGATAATGTTCAAACAGACTTTGCTCCTTGAAAGATATCAAATATATGATCAAACTCCCCAATTTCCCAACTCCTATACCAGGTCCAAAACAGAAGCCATCTCACATCTGCTCCACTTCTCAACATGTGTCCGACGATGGATCGACTACAGGGACACATCTGTCTGTGGCTCAGTTTTATTTCTCTTCGGCACTCTGAGGGAAAAGAATCATGGTCAACTAAGTCATAACTTTGTGTTTGTTGCTATCTTGATGCCTCTTTTTAAGGTCTTGGTGCCTATTAACAGCGTCATCTTGAGTGTCACTACTTGTGCCAATATCCTCTTCTCTCATCAGATATTTATCAACCTGCGAAGCTGCTTGTCGTCCCTCGGATATGGCCCATACAACGAGAGACTGACCTCTTCGGCAATCACCAGCTGCAAATATTCCTTCCACGTTTGTGGAGAAGCGACCATATTCTGCCTTGAAGTTGGAACGATTGTCTCTCTCCAAGCCTAACTTGTCTGCAACATTCTGATAAGATCAAACGGGAAAATTTTAATAAGCCTATGTTCAATTGGTTCAAGTACATTTGGATATGATAGGCTGTAATTCCAAATTGAGATAAACTTAATAAATGAACTTTTATCATTTTCAGGGATTCGCATAACAGTACACTAACCGATTCAGGACCAAGGAATCCCATAGCTAATAGGACAAGGTCTGCATTAATGATTTCCTCACTGCCTTCTACCTCCTTGAACTGAAATCTTCCACGGGCATCCTTCTCCCATTGTACACGAACAATTTCTAGTCCTTTAACATTACCCTTTTTGTCTCCAATAAATCGCTTAGTTAAAACCTCATACGACCTTGGGTCTTTTCCAAATTTAGCAGCAGCTTCTTCGTGACCATAGTCCACACGGAATAAACGAGGCCACTGCAGAATTGACGAGATTATAGGAAGGAAATATAAAGGACAACAAAATATACGATATCTTTCTGATTTCAAACATGGGAAAAAAAAGGCATATGCATACACAAAACCAAACTAACAAACCTACCCTCATCATTGCTAAAATAAAATTTGCAAATCCTCAAAATGCTACCTCTACGCCCTTACCAATATGAAAAAGGTTCATGCTAACACATGCTGAATAGGTATAGCAAAGGTTAGAGAGTCAAACCTGTGGCCATGGATTTCCAGGAGCTCTAGTCTGTGGTGGCTGTGGTTGTAGCTCTAGATTTATGAGGCTAGTACAGCCATGCCGAACAGATGTTCCAATACAATCTGTCCCAGTGTCACCTCCACCAATTACTACCACTTTCTTTCCCTTAGCAGAGATGTATTTACCATCCTCTAGATTGCTATCTAGAAAGCTTTTTGTATTCACATAAAGAAACTCCATGGCAAAATATACACCAGACAACTCACGGCCTGGTATAGGAAGGTCCCTGCAGAAGAAAACTTGATGAGAACAGATACATTCCACATATTTCAACTACTATGCCATGAACGAACTTCTAAATTTGATGAACTTCTTATTGCTTTGAGATGTGTTGAATTACCTTGGTTTTGTGGCTCCTACAGCCAAAACAATAGCATTATTCTCCTCTTGAAGCCGACCAAGAGAGTACAAAGGATCAATTCCAACATTAGCATTGACCACAAAGTTGATGCCTTCCTCTGCCATTAGGTTAACTCGTCGTTGGACTATATCCACCTTGTCAGCCTTCATATTGGGAACTCCATACATCATCAGCCCTCCAATTCGATCAGCTCGTTCATATACAGTAACTATATGACCCATTCTATTCAATTGATCTGCAGCAGCCAAACCAGCTGGTCCACTTCCAACAACAGCGACTCTTTTCCTGAATCAAAGGTGTATCCAAGCAGATTTCCATTATTAGAAGCTTAAACACCTCATGCATGGGGTCTCTAGTCACAATATTAGTCGATTTTAATGATGGTTCTGTCAAAGTTGGCACGAAAGTTATGTTTACATTTTGTCAACTCATTGTGAAATAGACAGGCAGCTATGGGGACAAATTGTACTTGGTTAGATCATCCAACTATTACTCGAGGTTGTGAAATACTGGGAAAGAGAAGGAACATACCCAGTTCTTCTAAGGGGAGGCCGTGGTTTCATCCAACCCTCTTCAAAGGCCTTGTCAATAATTGCACATTCAATGTTTTTGATAGATACAGGATTCTCAATAATACCAAGGACGCAAGAGCCTTCACATGGTGCAGGACAGACACGGCCAGTAAATTCTGGGAAGTTATTTGTCTCAAGAAGCCGATCCAATGCTTCTCGCCACCTATTTTGGTACACTAACTCATTAAATTCTGGTATTTTGTTTCCAAGAGGGCATCCAGAGTTCTCCTGCATCATTTGATACGTTCAGTTTTAGAAGCTCAAATGAATAAGGTCATGATATAAAAGATTTTAACAGACATCCAGAATCCACAGGCAGCCCACCTGATGGCAGAAAGGTGTACCACAATCCATGCAACGAGCTGACTGGGTTTTTAAAAGTTGGCCAGGTTTTGTATCCTCCATAACTTCATTCCAGTCATTCATTCGGACAGTAGGATTCCTGTACTTAACACCCTCACGCTCATAAGCTATAAAACCCCGATGCTTAACAGCATCATTCACCCGTGTTGGCCTCCTCACTTGTTCAGCTGCTACCTTCTGTAAGTTATCAATCCACATTAGATGCAGAAAATAAATGCAGATAACCAAACAATGAAAGCTTGATGAAGCCACTAAGTAAATAAATTCTTGATTCTCGACCAAGGAAAAATTAATAAAGAAATGTTTGGGAGACCCAGTTACTCTCAAATAATTAGATATAATTGAAAAAGCTTCTCATGATAACAAATGAACAGATTTCACTATAATAGTTGTCATTATGTTATTAGGAGTCTGCAGCTTCAACTATGCAGTCGCCAACAGGAAAGGAGGTGTATAACACAAGGTAAAGAGAGTCATAGTTCAAAAGGATGTGAAACAAGAAAAGCAAGGTTTTTTCTTTTATTTTATTGCGTAGGAAGCACGTAGAGAATGTAAAGATGTATCCTGCTTCACAGGAAAAAAAAAAAATGGGAAGACAATTCACCTCAATGGATGTGCCATTCAGAGATGCAGCTGCTAACTTCTTCAGCTCCTCAAAAGCATCTTTCTCCAACAATTCTGCTTCATCTTGCTCTTCAGCTTCTTTGGCAGCCTCCTTCAAGGCTGTTTCGTGTTTCATGTTTGCTAAAACCCGTTTGTAATCCCTAGGGAAAACTTTAATAAATTTAGGGAGAAGATTTTCAAAATCTGCAAGAACTTCTCTAGCTAGCTGGCTACTTGTGTGTCGTTGATGTTGCTGTATCATCATTCTCAGAGTCATTATATCCTCTTCTTCTTCAACTTTATCCAGGTCTACCAGTTCGGCGTTACATCGAGATCGGAACTTTCCATCAAAATCCAAAACATAAGCAATTCCGCCACTCATACCTGCAGCAAAATTTCTGCCAGTTTTCCCGAGCACAACGACAGTGCCACCAGTCATGTATTCGCATCCATGATCACCAACACCTTCTACAACTGCTTTTGCCCCAGAATTACGGACGCAAAATCTTTCTGCTGCCATTCCATTTAAATACGCTTCCCCACTTATAGCACCATATAGAGCCACATTACCAACAACGATGTTTTCTTTTGGGTCAAAAAGGCTTCCTTTTGGAGGATAAACTACAATTTTTCCACCAGATAATCCTTTACCAACATAGTCATTAGCATCACCTTCCAGCTCCAGCATGATACCAGGGCAAAGGAATGCTCCTATACTCTGCCCTGCACTTCCTGTTAGTTTAATATGAATAGTATCTGCAGGAAGCCCTGCCAAATGGTAACGTTTAGTGACTTCATGGCTAAGCATGGTCCCAACAGCACGATTAACATTGCAGATTGGCATTTCAATGTAAACAGGAAGCAGTTTTTCCAGAGCGGCTTCAGAAAGCACTATGAGCTCTTGATCTAAAGCCATGTCCAAGCCATGGTCCTGCTTTTGAACACAATACTGGGCAGCTTCAGGGCGAATGTCAGCAGCAGGTCTCAGTAATAAGGAAAGGTCAATATTTTCCAGCTTCTCATTGTGCTGGATGATTTCTTTATCAACTTCTAGCATGTCAGATCGACCAATCATCTCATTTACTTTATGGAAACCAAGCTCAGACATTATCTCCCTAAGCTCCTCTGCTAACATGAAGAAGAAATTGATAACATGCTCAGGCTCTCCTGCAAACTTTTCCCTCAGGACAGGATCTTGAGTTGCAATACCAACAGGACATGTGTTTTTGTGACACTTTCGCATCATGATACAGCCTAGAGTTATAAGGGGTGCAGTGCTGAAGCCAAACTCTTCTGCACCAAGAAGAGCAGCAATTGCAACATCTCTTCCAGTTTTCAGTTGGCCATCTGTTTGAAGAATGGTACGACCCCGAAGATCATTGGCAACAAGTGTTTGATGGGTCTCTGCTAAACCAAGCTCCCATGGGAGCCCAGCATTCTTAATGCCCGTCCATCGAGATGCCCCAGTACCCCCATCATGACCTGAGATCAGTACATGGTCAGCATGCCCCTTTACCACCCCACTGGCAATTACTCCAACACCAGCTTCAGATACCAGCTTCACACTAATGCGAGCCCCTGGATTAGCATTCTGCAGTGGAAAGTAATAGTATTAGGATGAAACAGTAAGTGCAAATATGTTTCATTTTAAGGAGAACATTAGAGTTGTTCAGACCATGTAACATGTGCATGTGTGACAAAACTGTGGCAACAGATTGAAACAATAGATATACAGTCATGAAAAGCCTAAGTATATAAAGAACTCAACACATATACCTTAAGATCATGAATTAATTGGGCCAGGTCTTCAATTGAATAGATATCGTGATGGGGAGGTGGACTTATTAGTCCCACTCCAGCAGTAGAATTTCTGGTGACTGCAATGTCCCCTATCACTTTGTGACCAGGAAGCTCACCTCCTTCACCTGGCTTCGCCCCCTATAAATCAAGGCACGAATGGTCAAAACAAAATCATTGACAAAAAATTAACAGATTCAGTTGGTATTTAACCTCACCAAATGCCAAAGTAGCTATCAGTTAAAGATGCAATGCACCCGGGGGTGCTTTGCAGACACAGCATCATCTGCCATGAACATAAATCCATAAACAATAGGAACCTCTATTCCAAGAGGAATACAGGGGCAAAAATAGAAACAGACAAACCCAATTCCAAATTAAAAGGGAAAACATGAATGGGATCTTCAACGTCATATGTAGGTTATTTAACAGGTACCTGAGCCATCTTGATCTGTAGCTCATCAGCATTAGTCAGGTAGTAGCTTGAAACTCCAAATCTCCCACTTGCAACCTGCTTAATTGCACTTCTTTTTGGGTTCAACGTCCCATCTGCAAGAGGTTCCATGCGAGATGGCTGCTCACCTCCCTCACCTTCGAGGAGGATAAAAGTGAGAAGCAAAGGAAATTGAATTTGGGGAGAAAAATAAGCAAGAACAGATGATAATTGGGCAGCATAAAGAATTACTTCAAAAGTATTAAAGTAATACAATCTTGGCCACGAGATGTAAGACATGATTTTTGTATTCAATTTTTCCTCAAAAATTGAATATCACAGATGCAGAAAATAAAGAAAGAATGTTCACATATTATGTGTACCGGTATTTGATTTCCCTCCAATTTTGTTCATAGCCATAGCCAGTGTTGTGTGGGCCTCCAGGGATATTGATCCATAACTCATAGCTCCAGTGCAGAAACGCTTCACAATGTCACTAGCTGGTTCTACATCCTCTAGAGGAACTTTTACTTCTGACTCTCTAAACTTCAACAACCCACGCAAGTTGCAGCTTTTGTTCAACTCATGAATCCTTTTCGAATATTCCTTATAAGCAGCAACACTATTACCTCTGGCAGCTTCTTGAAGCTTTGATATGGCAAGAGGATCATTCAGGTGAATTTCACCACCTTTTCTCCAGTGATAGTCACCAGGATTGGGCAGTGCTACAGCTTCTGCACTTCCAGGAGGGAAAGCCCGAGAAGGAAATGCCAATTCATGCAAGTGAAGTGAATCACGGGCAAGGATCTCAAATGTGGCCCCCTCTACTCTGCTTGGGGTTCCAGAAAAACATTTTTCAATCACTTCTGATGAAAGACCAAGAGCTTCAAAAATTTGAGCACCCTTGTAGGAGGCCAGAGTTGATATTCCCATTTTTGCCAGAACCTTCATCATTCCATAGTTACTAGCCTTGAAATACTTCTTGACAAGCTCATCCTTTGAATGGAACTCACCAGTAGACTTTGGTGGGATCTTTCCATCCAACTGCAACCTCCAAATGGCCTCCACAGCTAAATATGGGCAAATAGCATCTGCACCAAATCCAACCAATGTACAGAAGTGATGCACTTCACGTGGCTCAGCTGAATCAACAATCAATCCAATTCGAGTGCGAGCCAGCTTTTTAACCAGGTGGTGATGAACAGCACCAACAGCCAAAAGTGAACTTACAGCGACACGGTCGGGTGAGAAGGCTAGACATCCAAACACAAGCAAATAACGAAATTAATTATATAGCTTATAATTGCATAATTATTACATATTTTAGATTGGCAAACGGCAGAAGCACAGAGAGAGAGAGAGAGAGAGAGAGTTTTGAAAGGTCAATAACTTAGTGATCAAAGCTTTCATCATAATGCACTTGAAAAGTTACAGAGACAGGATAATACCTCTGTCAGAAAGTACTAATAAAGTATAGCCTTTCTTAATTGCTTCAACAGCTTCAGCACATATCCTATCTAATGTCTCTTCCAGTCCTTTTCTCCCATGCTCCTTTGCATAAGTTATGTCAAGAACTGAACTTTTCCATCCTCTATAATCCACCATTTTAATTGCCTCCATCTCATCAATGGACAAGAGGGGACCTTTTAGTGAGAGACGATGGCATTGTTCTTCACTTGTTTCTGTTAGATCACCTTCAGGTCCAATCATGCATTCCATGGAAGTCACAATCTTCTCTCTAATAGGATCAATTGGTGGGTTTGTCACTTGAGCAAACATTTGCTTGAAGTACTCAAATGACAATTTTTCTCGGTTAGACATAACTGCTAAAGGAGCATCATTTCCCATTGAACCAAGAGCCTCTGTAGCATCTTTTGCCATGGGAAGCAACAGCATCTCCAAGGCCTCAACAGTATAACTATATAGTGTTAATCGAAAAATATCAAAATCATTGTGTATCCCATGAAAACAATCAAGTATATCACATTAGAGGGTGGAAACGCATACAGCACTACATACCCAAAAGCTTTTAATGGTGCCAGTAAACCATGAATGCCCATGTTCTCCATATTGTCATCTTCATTAGATGCCTTCAATTTTCAGAAGAAACAAATCACAACTAGAAATCACTAAAGCAGAGAATAACGAAACAGAAATTAATTATCCAACAATGAACAATGTAATTCTTACGGGAATAACACCAGCTACGACTGGAGCAACCCTTTCAGATTCAAGAACAGAGTTAACTATGTCTTTAAGCTCAATCTTTTGCCTCTTTAACCAATCTCCATATGGCCTAGCAAGAGAATATTGCTGCTTTAAGGATTCATCATCTACAACAATATGCTTGTCAAAATCAACCAGGAGCATCATTCCAGGATTAAGTCTTCTTTTGCTTAGGACATCTTCAGGCGGAATGTCTACAACCCCAACTTCACTAGCCATAACAACTCGTCCACTGCGAGTAACATAAAATCGACCAGGACGCAACCCATTACGATCAAGTGTAGCTCCCAGGTAACGGCCATCCGTAACTGTTAAAATATATACCATGAGCAAAAGCAGTAAAACTTCAAATGGAGAGCATGTAAAATGTTGAAGCGGCTAACATGAGATAAGAGCAGGTCCATCCCAAGGCTCCATGAGAGCTGAGAAGTATTCATAGAAGGCCTTCCTCCGAGGGTCCATATTTTTATCATTTTGCCAGGCTTCAGGTATCATCATCATGACAGCTTCAGGGAGACTTCGACCAGCTCGAACTAGAAGTTCAAGTACACCATCAAAAGCCCCTATCAATCAAAGAATTGGAAACATAAATTCATTGAATCATGAAAAGAAATTAATCTGTATGATAAACATTTTAGGGCTTTAAAACTTAACATGAAAAGAATTTACCTGAATCAGAAGAACTAGCATCCACTATGGGAAGAAGCTTCTTCATCTCATCTTTTGACAGACCAAGCTCCTTGCACTTCAATAGACCCTCACGAGCTTTCATCCTGAGCAGCAATGTTCAGGATCATTTCATAGTACAAATTTTATCATTTTATCCCTTCAATAGATTTGCACATTTAAACAAATTGCCATGTCGAGAATATATATCCCAGTAAAAAACATTCTGACCAGTTCACATTGCCTCTGAGTGTGTTAATTTCCCCATTATGGCCCAAGATTCGCATAGGTTGAGCACGATCCCAGCTAGGAAATGTATTGGTAGAAAATCTTGAGTGTATCTGAAACAAAAGAGGGAAGAGTCAAAGATTGAAATTTGGCCTGCTTCAAATTGCCAAATGATGACACAACTTGCTCAAAAGCACACGTCAGGACTTCAAAATCTTGTTACTGCAGTGCCAGATGCAAGAAACGGTTGAATCAATAATTCATTCTAGCTAAAGAACTTTTTTTCTGCTCGACCACCAATTAGTAGCTTACTCCTCAAACAACTGATCATAGAGCACTGCAGTAATTTTCTGCAAACATGACTTACTTCTGCAATGAGGTTTCTTAACAACTCACCCAAGGCTTCAGCATCCAAACTCAAATAGTTTTCAAGGAGTGGAAGAACTTAAGAGATCATTCAAACCTCAATGCCTCAGAAGTCATTCCTCAACCTTGCATACCTTCAGTTACTGGTGATTCCCATGCTGTTTGTTGAAGCATGAGTTAGTGGATAAAAAGACAAGCGAATGGATAATATATTTACCAGGGCCATGTAGCTCGTAAACCTTTCATTGCCAAGATCCTCATAGTAGTAGTCACTTAACTGTACAGGCTTTAACTGACCCTTGTAAACAACAGTCCTGCCGAAAACAAAAAATAACAACATTGCTAAGATAAGTGCTAAGACCACTCCTGCAGTAAACTATCTAACTTTGAGAATGACGAACCTTGAGGAAAGTGAGCATATATAAAAGTCCCTCACACCACCATGCTGGAGGTTTAATGCTGCTCGGATGGCTACCATGGACACTCTCCGCAGTATGTACATCTGTAGTGAAGTGTATAACGTAAATTAAGAATGCCAGACATTAGAACTAGAAGTTCAAAGTAGCCATCTAGTTTGAACAAATCAGATTCCCAGCCCAGATAAGGATCTTCTGTTCCAGAATTTCAAATTTGACTACTTGTGCAGAACTCAAGTAGAACATATACAAATGGAAACGAGGAAAACCACGTCTCCCAAAAAATAATCGATCAAACATTACCTGCTGTTCGAAGTCAGCTTTGGACCTAGGAGTAGGAGTAAGAAAAACTTGTTCAACCACAGGCTCAGTTTGCAAAGCAGCATTGCCTAACCCTGAATTATCTGTTGGAACCGATCGCCAACCAAGAACTGTATGCCCGAGAGACTCGGCAACCTTTGACAAATCACAAGATGAAGTTTATAGGATTGAGGGCCAACAGATTAAATCAAGGGCTCCATTTTAAATCTAATACGATAAATTACCTTTGTGAACACATTTTTGCTTTCTTCCCTTCGATTCTCTGAAGTGGGCAAAAAGAACATGCCAACTGCATATTCTCCAGGCGGTGGTAGGAGGAATCCAATGTCCTTGGCAACCTGGTTGAGTGCAATTCAAGGAGGATCATCACCATGATTCTTATGTTATAATTTGCAGTCACATGCACGAGGATTATAAAGTAAAATTAGAAAAGAAAAACCCCTTGCTCAACAGGAAGAAATCTTTCAAAAAGAACATCTCAATAAATTCACTTATTATAATTATTATTAGTAGTAGTAATAGTAATAGTAGATAAAAAAAATCTTGGGACGAAGGAGACGCCGGCACATAAAGTAAACCAGTGAATAATTTTGAAAATGTATATTAACATATGGTGTCACATAATTAAAAAGCTTTTCTTTTAAATCGTAAATTGATAATGATAAAAGTTCACCTCTCTATAGAAGTCATGAGGAAGAGCCAAAAGAATTCCAGCTCCATCACCAGTATTATTTTCACATCCACAAGCCCCTCTATGCGACATGCGTATCAACATCTCCAAAGCATCTGTCACCTGCATCATCCATATCTCGATGAAAGCCAATCAAAAAACAAGCAAAATTGAATGAACACCAGTAATATCTATCCCTAACACACGAATCAAACGGGTATACGGAACACGTCTCTCAGCCTTTGCTATATTTAGCAAAATATAATGTAAAGAAGCACTCACCGTTTTGCGGCTGCTCTGGCCGGATAACTCCGCGACGAATCCGACCCCACAAGAGTCCTTATCAAAAGAGGGATCATACAGTCCCAGAGGCTTCTCCGGCACGCCGGACAATGCTGACCGGACTCCAACCTGGAGTTTCGGAGACCGACCCGGCCCGTCAGACTTCCAAAAAAGGAGTCTTTCCGATCGCAATTTGGTCCCAAAGAATTTGGTATCTATGGCGATGGAAGGCCTTTTTCCTGCAGCAAAGCACTGGACAGACCTAGAGCTGCAGCGAGAGAGTGCTCCGACATTAAGCTTCGGGGTGACAAAGGAGGAGAATGATGGTTTATTGTTCTTGGTAGGTAAGGCAAAAGGAGAGGAGGTTGGTCCTTGTTGAAGGAGAGAGCTTGACGTGGCCGACATTATTGACAAAACCTAAACAGTAGAGCTGATGGTGTGATCACAGTATTTATGTTGGAGATTTTCCTTAAGATAACCGAAATATTTTCATAAATATTATATGCACTGCATCCAGATCTGAGAAGATCACCGGAAGGTTTTTCTTTTGAAAAACCAACAACAATGTAAAAAAAACAAAAACGAAAACCAGAAATGATTTTAAAATGTAAAAAGCTGATACTTGGGATAACACAATAACAACAATCAGGTTTGATTGAGAAAACACAAGCTTAAGAGCGGAAAACAAAACTAGGGAAGCAGTTGGGAGGGGGAGGCGGCGGACCTCAACCTGAGAGAGAGAGAGAGGGGGTAGCTCTCTAGGTATGGAGAGAGTTCAATTTATAGAGAAAAGGAAAAAGAAAATAGAAAAGAGGAATGTGGGGACCAGAGGATGGTTGAAATTTTTTTACCGGAGAAGTGAGTGGGTCGGCAGTTCAGGTGAGGTTAAGATTTTAAAGCGCCGGCCACGTGTAGAGAGACAGCGGCTCATGGGTGGGTCCTAGTCCTACCCATTAGGATAGGCGTGATCCCTAACCAGCTTTGAGCTTTGGCTTTGCTTCCTCGGTTGTAAGCTCAAGTAATAACACAAGACAACACTCACCTTCACACATTATCCTCTTAATGTTAATTTATCCAAATCTTTAACTTTAAGATAAATACAAAAAAGATAATTTGATTTATTTTACAAAGAATATATAGTCTTAATCTAATCCAATATCGTAAGGATAATTTGATTTATCTTAAGAAATATTTCAAAGAATATAGTCTTCATCGAATCCATTGGATTAGGATTAAGATTCTAACTTCTTATTTGCTTCATCTTGATCTATTAAAATTTTAAATATCTTAACTCATAAATACGATAATTTTTTGTTAAGTTAGTGTTAGTGCCAAGGAAGATCCCCTACGCGGCTAACCGTACAAGCGCCAATAAGTGAACGCCATCAGAACATGTTAATCTATATTGTCTTTGTTGCGGCAAAAAAAGGCAATTAATTCTCTTATCAATGCGACGCCACATTGAAAAGGAAAGAAGGATGTCATAAAGCCGGATGTTAGGCACATAGAAATAAACGGTTGAAACAAGCAGCTCCCCTTGTTTGTTTGCCGCTTCCTCCGTAACCTTTTTCTTGTATTCTCTTTGTTTCTACGGCACTAAGCACTTTTGTCAATGCGCGTTTATGACCACTTCTTTTTCTTATTCTTATTTCACCCTTAATTAAAAAATAATATGTTCATAACATGGCTCTTCCATATAAATATTTCATATTTCATATACCTCTCGTACATATGCTTTGCATTGTTTCTACAAGTATGGATAGTTTTGCCTTATTTTAAAAGGTTCCTACACACTAAAATGTTATATCAAATTATAGTAAAAAGAGCATAAAATTAATATTTTCAATTTATTTATATAAAGATGTTGAATATTTTATTACTTTATTTATACTTAAAATTTACGCAACTCGATGAATTAGATCTTTATTAAGATGTGGCAGCTATAGAGTTCCATTAAGAATATTCAAATGTATTTTATGCATCTTATTAGGAAAATATCAAGTATAACTAATGATGGTTAGTGAATTCTCATTGGAATTAGACACTTATATGAATCACAATTACTAGAAAAAGTTCAGAAAAAAATTATAACATGCATACTACCAAACATTTAAAGGATAAGTATTCGAGTTATTGATATTAAGATGGAACGGCACTTCTTTTCTTAAAGTAATAAGTAACACAAGAGGTAGTTTATTACAAAAAAGTTGGATAGGATAATGGCAAATTGACAATAAAAAGCAAAGTAGTTTTTGGGAATACTCTTTTCTATAATCATCATGCATCTCCATTTTTAATCTTTTTTCAAGAGTAAATATTCACTTCTCTTTCATATTCAATACTCACTTGGTATATGATGAGGGGGTTAAAAGAGCAATTTGCACATTTTTAGATTGCCATTTCCAAGGCTTTCCATCTTTATTTGTATTACAAAGCTTAAGAGAATCAAAAGGGAACTTAAGACACTCAACTTGTCCAAACACAATAACACTCATTTAATTGTAAACAAAGCTAAAGAGAGGCTAAATCAAAATCAACATTAACTCTTCATGGATCCCCCTCAGCCTATACTTCAAGAAGAAAAAAAGGATGTCATTTTAGCTTTGTCTAATGGGGTGGAAGTCAATTATTTAATACTTAAACAAAGATTAGGTTTACAATGGATCACTAATGGGGATAAAAATACAACTTTCTTTCACAAAGTTGTCCTTTCCAATAAAAACCTTAATAGAATCATTTGTTTGTTAAGGAATGGTGGAACTTTGGCATTCTAAGATGATCTTATGTAAAAAATACAAAATGAAAAAACTTTAGCCATTTTGCTAACTCTTTCAGCTTATTTGATACATCTTCCTCATCCTTTCATCTTCCCAACTCTTTTAGCACTGCTAGGATCATTGTCTCAAATGTAGTTGCTCTCATCTTATCATTCAATCCCTCAAATGTGGAGAGAGCAATGTTCATCCTTAAACCAAACAAGGCTCTAAGTCCTGATAGGCTCAATACCTTATTTTTTGACATATCATTAAGCATATGATGACTAAAGCCTTATTAGATTTCTTTAACAAAGGAAGCATGTTAAAAGAGTCAAGTGAGACTTTTATTGGTCCTAAGCTGACCAATTCAATGTTATAACACCATCTATAGAATCATCTTCTAGCATCAAGGCTCAAGCTAGTTCCTAAGCCTCATATCAACATTCTCCAAGGAGCTTTTATAGATGGAAGACAAATTAGAGTTAATATTCTCCTTATTCAAGAATTTTTTTTAAACTAGAAGAGGAAAAGTTCATTTACAGCTCATCCCAAAAATTTTGTATCCAAGCCCAGGCCTAACTCAAAGCTTGATCAGGTTCGGACCATGCCTGATTATTTTAATAATTTAACATTTTAAAATGATGTTGTTTAGTCAAAATAATGTCATTTTTATGTCATGTGAAACGTTTAAGCTTTGGGGTGGGTTGTTCCAAATAGCCAGAAGCCCAAAAATGAAAAAAGAAATCAAACTCAATCTAAATTCATATCAACTAAGGTCGAATTTGTTAAATTCGAGTCTGGTTGGATCGATCCTGGGACACTAACTCCATTAATTGGAAGTTCATCATCAATACCTACAAGTCTTTGATTTTCCTCCAACTTTCATTAATTGGATTAAGAAGTGTATTATAACTATATCCTTTAGCATCCATGTCACCAGTAAATATTAAATGGGCTAAGGTATTGAGGCAAGTGGATATTTTATCACCTTCTTCATATTAAGCATATAATTACTGATTAGAATGATTAAGTATGTGATCACTCAACTAAGGAGTTTCAAGTACCATAACAAATGTAAGAAACTTGGTTTCTATTGCTTAAATATTAACGATTATATATATATATATATACACATTTCTTTCTACCATACTATCATATCTTATTTCTTTTCGTATATTTTATAAATGATCTGATTCATAAGGACCATGATTTGGAATTGTTTGATCGTCTTTCTCTGAGGAAGGGGCAAAACATAAACAGTCTTAATTATAGAATTAATCAACAACATTGCGAAAGCTCATAGGGGTGTATCCCTATTTAGAGGAGTAGGTGAACGTACTCATGAAGGAAATGATCTTTACATGGAAATTTTTTTTCAAAATGAAAAAAAAAACAAATTATCCCAAAAAAACTATATAATTAATTAATTAATTAAAAAGGATAAAATAAAAACTAATATGATGTATGCTTCTTTTAATAATACATCTATAATCACGTATCTCATTTTATATTCATAACTGGTATATTTTGTTGAACTATATCAGAATATACCTTCATTATGTAAAGTTGTTCGGCTAAATTGTAATAGTAAAAATATATATTAAATTATATAATAATATACTAAAACAATATTCAAGATGTTCTTCTTTTCTTTGTTGTATCATCTCAAACAATTAATTAGTTTAATTCTGGTGGTCTTGAGAACGTAAAATTGGCAAGAGAATTCCCCACATTCACAAGAATAACCAATTATGTTTAAAATCAACAGGTTCGATCCTGTTATTAAATTTGAGAAACTGGCATATGCTCTCAACGACTTCACGTGGCCACCAAAGCGCAATCACTTACCAACCTTTCCTTGGTTGCCTCTCTCTTCTTTAATTTCGACAAAGAAGCTCTTTTTATTCCATGCTATTTGGCTCCTTTTTAACCATTCTTTCTTTGTAAGCTATGATTATATTCTTAAAAGTTGTTCTTATATATACCAAAATTTCGTTAGAAAGAAAGAAAAAAGTACTTGCATCATCGTCCAAAGTAGATTGAAAAATGAGAATATCCTAAAGGGGCTACCTCCATTTGTTTATTAACCATTTATGTTAATACAAGTTTTACATTATTGTTGACTTATATATTCCCTGTCTCCTGTGACTCTACACACACCCCTTTGCTTATTCTTATTCATTTATTGGGCAATCGAACTAGAAAATAATTGTAGGAAGCGCGAAAGATGGGAAGAAAGTTTGGTCGCAGGAAGTCCAATAATTGGTAAACGGAGAAAAGTCTTTCTTCGGCATACATTAAACAAAAATCGATACTTTCCTTTTCCTTCTTCTAAATAATGCCCTATGCACTCAATTATTAGGTTCTATGGCACAATATTTATCATTAAATATAATTAAAAGACATACATGAAGACAAATAATGTATTTATTAAACAAATTATAATGTCAACAATTTCACCTAAAGTACATATTTTTATAAAAAAAACATACACGTTTATAATAGGACATTAAGAATAACTAGAAATTTTCTAGCTATTGCTAAATATATCACATCAACTTTGTAAAATATTTCAATTAATTAAATGAACATTTTTTCGAAAAGGAAATTTTAGGTAATTTTTATTTTTTAGATAAGCATAAATTGGAAATGTATTATAAAATGATGCTCGTTGCTTGAGAAGTAATAATTTTGATAAGAATGAATGCTTTTTTCAAAGTATGAAAATTAAAAGATTTATTATTAGGTTGCAATGTTGCCAGCTTAAATCTAATCCCACACATAATAACAATCAACCTCAATATGTTTAGTACGTTCATGAAAAGAAAAAGGTTTATAGCAATTTTTAAAGCCATTTGACTATTTAAAAACAATCATATAGGCCTCGAATGACAAACACCTAGTGTCTTAAGCAAAGACTTAAGTCATGTGAGCTCATAGATAGTAGTAGCCATCGAACGATATTTGACTTCAGCATAAGAACAAGAGATCGTTGGCTACTTATTAGTCATCTAGAAAATAGTAGAAACAACTTCAACATAAGGATGAGAGATTGTTGGCTACTTCTTAGTCCTCTAGAAAATAGGAGAAACCCCTAACATAAAAAAAAAAATTAGTAAAAGAACGATAGGTCAATAAACAAGTAACCCAATTAGAATCACAATATGCATTAAGATGTAAATCACTGTCTTGATAGAGAAGAAGGTCGTGCCCAAGATGACCTTTTAAGTAATGTAAAACACAAAGAGCAACATTCCAAACAGCTTCTTTAAGGAATTGTATAAACTGAGTAAGAGTATGGACAACATAACATAATTCCAAGTGAGTGATAGTAAGATAAATCAAGTGACCAACAAGCCTCCTATATTGATATGGATAAGCAAAATCAGGTCTCGTAACAAATGCCAATTGATGATTCTACTCAATAGGCAAATCATAGGGCTTGGTGATCTAGCTTCCAAAAGGATGTCTAATGTATACTTACATTGGGAAAGAAACAAGCCTTATGGACCTCGAGCTATCTCAATGTTAAGAAAATATTTTAAAACCTCGAAATAGTTCAAGTGAAAGCTAGCGCTCAAGTAAGCTTTGAAGTGAGCAATGGCCTCAGAATTGTTTCCCATAATTATCAAATCATCAATGTACATAAGAACACATAAAACAATTCCATTACATTCAAAAAGAGAACAAGGAGTAACAAACATAAGATTAAACAAAACCAAAAGATTTTAGGGTTGAGGTAGGCTTAGCAAACTAGTTACAGAGAGCCTGATGAAGTCTATAAAGGGATTTGTGCTTTCAACATGCCTTCCCAGGAGAGGAACTAGAGAAACTAGGATGAAGAGTCATATACACTTTCTCATCAAGATCACATATAGAAAAACATTATAAACATCCATTTCATAAAACTCTCAATCATGAATCACAACAATAGCAAAAAAACAAGAAATGTTATTTTAGCAATTGGAGCAAAGGTCTTGGAAAAATCTATACCTTTAATCTGATTATTAACAAGAATAATAAGACAAACTTCATAATGCTCAATAGTACCGTCAGAGTCATATTTAATCTTATCCACCCACTTACACCCAATAGCTTTCTTTCTAGGTGACAAGTCCTTAATGATCCAAGTACCATTACTTCAAGGGCCTTAATTTCCTTACGCATGGCCTCATGCCAATTAGGGTTACAAACTTCCTAAAAAAATGCATTGGTTTATGTCTTGCAGTGACTACGACCCAAAAATGAGCATAGAGAACAGAAAAATTATTGCAAGTCACATAAAGGAAAGATCTAAACAACAAGCTGTAAGACAAACATAATCCCACAAATTTACAAATTGTTATTGTTCTCTTTGACTATGCCTTACGTCGTTATCATTAAAAGTCACATAATTAGCCTTACCAATAGGCAAAAAGAAACCATCCATCCCATGAAGAGGAGCTTCAATAGAATTTACACCTAAACCAATCTCAGCAGATCACTCCCCTTACTTCGAAAGTCATAAAAGTTATTAATGGCACATTACCGTCACTAGCAGGCTAAACCACACCACACTCCTCACTTTAGAAGCACTCAATGGTCGAGTCAAAGTAGGAGAAGGTGGGGTAGGTTGGGTGGAGCTTATAGGTGATGGTGGTTTAAGGCCAAGAAAATTGGGATCATAAGCAACAAATGAATGTGTAGAAGCAGTTTGACCATAAGGAAAATAATCTTCATAGAAAATGACATCATAAGAACTAAACAAATATATAGTCCCAAGTCATATAGTCTCTATCCCTTCTTGCCGTAAAGCTATCTAATAAAGATATAATTGTGACTACTAGCACTAAACTTATTCCTGTTACAAGAAATTTCAGTGCAAAACAAAGACACCCAAAAGTTTTAGAATGACTATGAGAGGGTGGATTACCAAAATAATCTCGGAGGCTGTTTTTCCTTTGTGAAGTGAGGATGGTGTGCAATTAATAAGATAATTTTCCATAAGAATGGAGGGGGGGGGGGGGGGGGGGG
>JAOSBN010000006.1:20675319-20704997 GCA_027563595.1 Erythroxylum suave
AAATGAGAGTAATTACATTTTAGTGTATTACACTGGGTAAATGTGCAGTAAAACAGGGCTGTAATCACTGAGTGAGACCTCTGTGTGGAAGTGCAATGAAAGTCAACATCATAATGACAGGAAACGCGGCTGATTATTCCCTTGTATTTCCCTCTGGAACATAAGGCTGGGTTATCCTGGAGAGGCTGAAGGAAAAAGTCACTTGCAGAATGACTCATCAAAGAGTCACTTAGAAGTTTCAAATAAATATCATATTATGCAAAATATTTCTCCAAAAAAGTAATTTGATCTCATTATCACTACGAACACATTTCACCTTCTTATAAAATTAAGTATGAGTCATTGAACATAAATTCTTAACAACTTTTGTAACCTCCAATTTATCGACCATCAAGTGCACACATGCTCCTCTAGAACAATCATCCACTATAGTGAAAAAATAAAAAGCACCTCATGAAGATGGAATGATATAAGTTCCCTATACGTCAAAATAAATTAACTCAAATAAATTAACAACTTTACTAAAACTGAGAGGAAAATATTCTTGAGTTTGTTTTGCTTTAAAAAAATATCATAAGGTTCATCTTTAGTCCTAAAACAATCAATACTACTAACATTAGGAAGAAGAGAAACTAGCTGACAAGAACGATGCTCGAGATGTTAATGCCATTCTTGATAATAATTAATTTCAGTTGTATAATATTGCCTACTTATTGGTGCCATAGAGGGAAAGCAATAGACCCAATTCCCCTCTTCACTCCACTAATCAACATCTTTAACGTACGATCCTACGTCACACGCAATTTGTCAGTTAATATGACTATACAATTCAATTTTTTTATTAATTAAGAAAAAGATATCATATTGCAATTAAAATGAGGAATATATAAAATATTCCAAATTGTAATATTATCACCAAAAACTACTATCCCTTCTTGAACAATATTAGTATGTGTCCCATTTGACAACATAATAGGAGATGAAAAGATTTAGTAGAGATCTATGAGCGATTGTTTATCGCAAGTCATATGATGAGAAGTGCTAGAATCGAATATCCGTTGAGAAAAAGGTAATAACTTAACTCAAGAGTTTTTCAGACGAGAAGGTTTTAGTATTAAGAGATTTAAATATGTTCAAAACCATAGCCCATTAATCATGGGTCAAAGCATGAGTAAAAGCACTATAGCTGTGAGAGGTCAATACAACAAGTGGACTATTCTTATTAGCAGAGGAATAAGTTGTTATAGATTGAGTAGCATTAGTGACATCAACAGTTCCCTTGCTATGGCTAACAATGGAAGCAGTAACACCTCCTCTCCCTTTTCCCATGTCCTTTGTCATTCCTATGTACACTATTCCACCAATATGGGTAGTCAATAAACCTAAAACAAGAATTAACCCCATGCCTAGGTTATCTATAGTTTGAGTAAAGAGGCCCTTCAATATGATTGCTTATCACACCTTGACTAAAAGAGGTAGTATGGATAACAAAACTATAGCTACTTCACTCAAAGAATCATACCCTTTTGTGATGGTTTTGTGACGTTCTTTATGAACCATAAGTGAATAAAGGCAGTTCAGTAAAGGGAGACGGTCCTAAGTAGTGATATTGGAACGAAAAGTTTTATATAAATCATCATTTAATTCCATTAAAAATTGGACTCGTTCATTTTCTTGCTCTTAGCTGAAATTAGTAAACCAGTGACAAGTGCACTTACCACATGTGCACCATCTTGGTTCACATATGTAAAAAGCTCATCTTAGATCTTCTTTAGGCACTTGTAATATGTAGTAGTACTCTGATTGTTTTGTTCGCAACGTGCTAAATCTAACCTCAGTTGTTGAATGCAAGGTTCATTACCAATGGAAAAGCGTTGGTGCAAGTCATCCTAAAGCTCTTACACCATCTTATAATAGGTGATTGTAGAGCAAGGCAAGGATCGATAGATTGGAACACCAACACTACTAGCATAAAGTTAATGCTCCACCAATCGTTGATCTCACTTGCATTATCATCTGGTTTCATCACTGCTCCATTCAAGAAGCTAAGTTTATGAAATGCATTACACATACTCTTCAGCCATTCTTGATAGTTATCACCCTTTAAGGACACTAGACAAATATTCATGCTAGGATGATTAGAAGGGTGTAGATAATATGGTGAAGTAAGATTCAGGACTATTTACCTTTTGCCTTTATCTCCTCCATTATCATCGTCACTAGCCATCGATAAAAAGAAACAAAAAAAGGGTAGGATTTTTCTTTTCCCTACTTTGATACCTTAAAGAATTATGTGGGAAAGAATTTATGTATCCTTCTTCTTGTAAATGAGGTTCATATATAATACATACATCTAGCTATCTTCCTAAAATATAAGACCTAAATAAGTACGTGAAATATCCCAAGAATATTGCAAATATAGACATTAATATTTACACCTAAATATCACAATATAATATTTAGATATTAATTAAAAATATTCAATTATAAATCAGTATGATGTATTTAATGGGTAAATTACAAAAAATATCAAAATTATCTCAATTTTGCAATACTAGCCCGAAGTTTAAAAAGTGGCATTAAAATATCCAAACTTTTAATTTGTTACAAAAATAGTCTGCCATTAACTTTCCCATTAACGAAACGAATGTGGCATACCACAACATCTTTTTGTATGCATCACGTGTAAATATTTTTCAACTAATGAATATTTATTTTATTAAATCTTAAAATTTATGCAAATAATTAATGTAGGTTTCTTTTGGTTATTTGAAAGAGCTTTCAAAATAAAATAAAATTTACCTCAACAAAAATTTTAGGAAAAACTTCTAACCAAATTGCAAAAGTTCTAGCTAATATAAAAATTCAACCCATTCTTTTACGTGTTGTCTCTAACAACAACTAACCCATGATGGACTGCAAACAAAGGCTAGACAAAGAGAAGCTAATGACCTAGGCGATAGGTGTGACAAACAGAAGTTTGTTGGAGATTGGGATATAAACTGAACAATTTATGGGCAACATAAAGAGGTTACTGAACAATTTTGGGTTTTTAGAGGTTGCTCTCATCATTTTCTTTGCTATAGACAAGCTCTTAGAGTATGCTAGCTCCAGGTACGTCCATTTGTCTTTAATCTGTTGAGATCTCTTCCTTCCAATATCATCGAAGTAAGCCTTTAGATCTCCTTGTCTCTATTCTCCTACCTATTCAAGTTCTTATCTCAAGTCTATGTCCGTACATGCACATGCACAGTGAGATATGAGGGTTAGAGAGTTATATTAAGATGAAATAGCATCATCATGGCCATAAATAAGGAAATGAGAACATAAAGTTAAGATCTTTATAGGAATTACATGGCTTTCTATACATGTAAATCTTTGGTCTTCTAGTATTTTGGAGGTCTCTAGTAGTACTATCTCTCTAGGAAGATTACTAACTAACTGGCACAGCAAGGTGATTGGTTTTGTGGATATCCTCTTGTGTATAAATAAACCTATTCTTCTCTTATGTATAAATAAACCTATCTCTTCTCTTGTGGATCTCTTCTTCTTCTTGAACTTCTTCTTCTTTGAGGCTCTCTATAGTTTCAGGTAAAATGTTCCTACGAGTCTTCTTTCTTTGCTCCGACATGAAATCTTACGAACTTCTAATTCTTCACACTCTCAACATGTAGTATAGTGTTCTTTGTGTATCTATCTTGTTGTCTTTGAATATCGATACCTTATGATAAAATTAGAATGATAAAAAGTTGTAAGGTTGACAGGCATGACTCTAGAAATAGTGAGCAGACATTTGCAGCATACCAAGTATAAGCCGAATTTTACAGCTTATCAAGTATATTTGCCGAACAACTCGTGCACTTATGGTAATATCGAGGTTAAAAAAATAGTAAAACTTAGCACATATAAACTGTCGATCATCCACTCAAGAGCAATCTCAACAACAATACAAAATGTTTATACATAAGGTTATTTACAAACCATAAGATAGTCAAGAGTTAATTTAAAAAATTATAAAGCATATCAACATAATCATGAGCCACTATACAACAAAGTACAAAATAGAGGCTACCCACGCGTGTTAATGCCCTGAAAATGTAAAAAGACCGCATGAACTACTCAGAACTTCAAGCTCATTAAATTAATCTATGTAGTTGGAAAGCGGAGGGGGGTGAGTATGCTATGTACTCAGTGAGCGGAAAAAAAACATATATCACAAAGGTATGGGGATCGCTTAATTTGTTGTGTCTAGCACATGATTGGCCAATCGTTACCTCACCAATTACAAAAAGTCATATACAAATATTTGGTACTAAAATCAAGTAAGGTACCATGCATTATTTATCGATCCAATCGATCAAATGGAACCTTGCTAGGACTCTAAGCCAAATGAGAACACATACATGCAATATACATGACTCGGTTATGTATTTGTAAGTTCCAAAACATTATTTCTTGTAGTGAAAATCATCTTTTGCACTCCCAGTGCAAAGTTATTCAAATCAATGTCGTTTATTAAATATATAAGTATACTAGCATCTATTTGAGATTCAATTCTACTATAAATTACCTAGGTTCAAAATTCACATACAAGTTATTATACATGTCATGGGTTGCCCTAGTCCCATTTGAGAGATATGTTTTCCCCAACTCACCTCAAAAGAAGGTGTATACTCGCTTGACTTTAACAATCCTCAGTATGAGCTCCTTAATCCACAACTCCCGAGCCTTTATATATCCAATATGCAATGTCTTTACTACTCAAACATATATCTCATATTTATACACCATCACATAAGTGTATAAAACACAATATTACTGTTTTTAAGCTATAGGATTCGACCATGAAGCTTCTTACAGGGTTACTTCCTTTATTATTCACATAAGCTTTTTTTTGCATTTTCCAAGGCTTTTAATGCCTTTGATCTAATACTTACACATTTCAAAGCATAATTAAGCACATTTTAATCTAAGCATATTGTACCATTCAGATGGACTGATGAATGTCAAATGAGTTTTGAGGAATTAAAACATCGATTAACTATAACACCGATGTTAGCTATTCCATCTGAATCTGGAGGATGTATAGTATACAGTGATGCTTCACACCAAGGGTTAAGATATATTTTGATGTAGTATGGCAGAGTGATAGCATATGCATCAAGACAGCTAAGGTCTCATGAGTTCAGCTATCTAATTCATAATTTAGAACTTGTTATAGTGGTATTTGCTTTGAAGATTTGGAGACATTATCTGTATAGTGAAACATTTCAGATATTTACTGTTCATAAAAGTTTGAAATATTTATTAGGTCAGAAAGAACTAAATATGAGACAAAGATGATGGATTGAATTGCTTAAAGATTATGATTCCATGATAGATTATCACCCAAGTAAAGCTAATGTTATCACTGATGTATTAAGCAAAAAATCCAATAGCAGTGTGGCACAAATTCAAACATTGAGGTTACCAAACCTAGTTCAACTGAGAGCATTGAATGTTGAGCTGAATTTGGGGCATAATGAAGTATTGTTGACTACATTAAAGCTTAGACCAGTGTTGTATGGAAGGATAAGAAAAGCTCAAAGTAAGGATCCAGAAGTAGTGAAACTCATTGAGAAGTTGAAACAAAATCCAAATTCTGAGTTTAAATTGAGGGATGATACATTGTGGTTGAAACAGAGATTACGCGTACCTAAAGTGGATAATCTAAGAAAAGAGATTTTAGAGGAAGCACACATAGCAGTTTATGATATGCATCCTGGTACTACTAAGATGTACAATAGACTGAAACATCATTTTTGGTGGCCAGGAATGAAGAAACAAGTGTTAGAATATATTGCTCAATGTTTGACTTACCAACAGATTAAGGTAGAGCATCAGGCTCCAATTAGGAAGTTACAATCACCGCCTATTCTGGAATGGAAATGGAAAAAGGATTACTATGGATTTGATTATGGGTTTGCCGAGGACCCGAGGCAACATGATACCATATAGGCCATTGTCAACATATTGATAAAATTGGCTCATTTCTTACCTATGAGAGAGAATAATAGACTGGATCAGTTAGTCTAAAAGTATGTTAATGAGGTGGTCAGATTACATGGAGTTCCAGTGTCCATTGTATTAGGCCGAGAACCTAGATTTACTTTAAGAATTTGGGTAGTTTACAAACAATATTGGGTACAAGGTTAAACTTTAGAACAACCTTTCATCTTCAAACAGATGAACATAGTGAAAGAACTATTAAAACTGTTGAGGATATGCTCAGAGCTTGTATTTTGGAATTCTAAGGAGCATAGGATCATTATGTAACTTTTTTTGAATTTGCATTCAACAATCATTATCACAGTAGTATCGGTTTGGCATCATATGAAGCATTATATGGCAGAAAGTGTTGTTCACCATTGTATTGGGATGACGAGGGTCTAAGGACTATTGAAGGTCCAAAATTGATTCAAGATGCTATTGATAAGGTTAAAGTGATCCATAATATAATTAAAGCAGCCTAAGATAGGCAGAAAAGTTATGCAGATTAGCACCGGAGAGATATGGAGTACCAAGTGGGAGATAAGGTGTTTTGAAGAGTATCATCTTGGCGAGGAGTGCTAAGGTTTGGTAACAACAATAAGTTAAGTCCTAAATATATTGGTCCATATGAGATTACTGAGAGAGTTGAACATTGGCTTACAAGTTAGCATTACCAGCAAAGATAGCTCAGATCTATAATATGTTTTATTTTAGTATGCTCAGGAGATATCGGTCAGATCTAACACATATGTTACCAGCACATGAAGTTGAAATTGCAAGTAATTTGAATTATATTGAGGAATCGGTTAAGATAGTTGGTTATCAAACTAAGTAATTGAGAAACCTAGTGATCCTATTGGTTAAAGTCCTTTGGAAGAATCATTCGAGAAAAGAAGCCATAGAGGAAACTAAGGAGAATATAAGGAAACAATACCCCATCTGTTTGATCAATCAGGTAAGAATTTCGAGGATGAAATTTCTTAAAAGGGAAGAATTGTAATAGTCGGTTTCCAAAACATGCTAAGGGTTGGAACCCTTGACCATTGCACATAAGTAATAGCATTGAGAATTTATGAAATGCATTTCATTCACTTACACATCATTAGCATACACATATAAATTATGAATTCGTACACGATGCAAAAATAGTATATGCACTCAATTGAAATGTTCCGGGATATGAAAGGTTTAAAATGATCATGATGTGAATTGTGAATTGTTATGTCTTGAATTTTGGTTTGATGGATTGCAATTGGTAATTTGGAGTTAATTGTTACAATTAGGAGAATGATAAATTAAAATATATATTTAGACTAGGAAAAATGTCAAGTTGCAAGATAAATTGACATATGAAAAATTAGGACGACTAAGCCTATGAAATAAGTAACAATTGGCATAAATAAATGAGTGACATTTGGAATGTGTAATTAATTGACAAATGGCAGTAATTATTGAGTGATAAATGGACTAGTAACTAGGTGACAAATGGCAGCTTATGGAGGGAATAAATGGTTTACATGCTTAATGACATATATGGAGGGAATAAATGGTTTACATGCTTAATGACATATGTCATTAAAACATGGAGACACCTTGCACCTATTTGAATTAAGCTAATGCAAAAAAAGTTTCTGCTGGAACATTCACCATCTTCTTCTCTTCTCTCCACTGAAAATTGCTCCTATCTTACATCTTTGTATTTGGGTTTAAGTCTTGCTAAATTGCCACTCTAAATCCTTACTTTTAGCCTTCACAAGATAGCTAAAGAACCATATTCTTGTTGTCCTTTGTCATTGCGAAAAACCAACTTACTTTCACCTTGAATTTATGATGATCTTGCTTGCATAGAGGGCTAGGTTAACTTAATGTATTGGGGTAGAATTTGAGCTTAACAAGTAAGTAGATTTATAATCTTTATGGTATGTTTTGATAAAATGATAATGAAGATTGAATTGGGATGGATTTTATACGATGTTAATGGTGAAGTGTGCTGGAAGTTGTTGGATGAACTTGGATACTTTTATGTTTTGTTCTTGATGTATAAAAATGAGAGTTACAGGTTTTAATATGGACGAATTAGATTGGGATTTGAAGTATAATGAAGGTGAATTTTTGCTAAAGAAAGGTGCTAGTGTAGTCTTCTTGAAAAGGGAAAGAACTGGGACTATGGGTATGATAGTGAATAAAAGTTTCTGTTTTAGTTTTTGATGCATGAAAGACAATAATTTATGAGCTGCAAATTGAATAATTTTAAGTTGGAATTGGAGATTATATTGATGAGGAATTGGAATAATTAGGGTATAATTAATTTATAATTGATGGACTATTAAGAAGATGTTTTGAATTTGGCATTAAGATGTAAAAATCTGGAAAATTTTTTTTTGAAGGAATTGGGTGGTGAACTTTCGGTTCACTCATCCCACGATCGTGGGAAAAACGTACATGATCATGGGAAATGTCTTGAATTGAAGAAAATTTTGTTTTGTATGATTATTGAATTAACTAAGGATAAGTCAATTTACTTTGGTCCATTTAAAATTGATTGAGGCTTAAAATGAACATAGTTTGATATTGGATAAGTTGGTTAAGTGTTTGATAAGTATAGGTTGTTAATTGATGTTAAAACTTAAGGAAAGGATTGTTTGATATCAATGTATCTAAATTTGGAATTTATGAGTGTTAAAGGAATGAAGGTGTTCTTATATATATAAATATGATCCAAAGGATATAAATAATGCATTTGGAATGAATGAATGAATGAGAATTGAGAATTGTGTGAATATATATAATGCTAGAAAATGGTTAGTGAATGTATGATTGATGAATTTAGAATAATCAAGTTTACTTAAGGTATAAACCTAATTGCAAATTAGTTATATGCAAGCAATGATGTTTGAATGAATGGTTAAGATTTGTGATTAACGATACATACCCGGGAAAGTCAATTGAGCATGAATTGAACATGACACATATAAATGTGCATGATTGAATATTTATCTGATTGAACAACTTCGTAATGTGTAAAATATATGTGTATTGTATGATTAAAGGATCACAAGTTGATCGTTAGCATTCAGACGTTGTCGGGTCATCAAGGTAATAGCTTATCTGGAACGTATTGTGAGTTAACCTAGATGTTATCTGACTATGATTGACTTGTTTTTGTTTAAATTTTAGTTATTGAACTGCTATTGATATGATTGTGATAATTCCTGACATTGACGGTCCGAGGAGTTTAATATTCAGGATTTTATTGGGAGTGCTTTCAAATTGTATGTGAATATGAAAAATGTGTAATCAGCTGAATGTTGAATGCCATACTCAGATCTAATGAATATGATAAAAGATTATACACATTGAATGAAAGTTATTGATAGCATATTTTGTGAATTGATACATTCCATCACATTGTTATGCATAATCAGATAAAGGAGTTGTGACAGGAGTGACCAATGTGAACAAGAGCTTAAAGCTCAAAAATGTGTAGAAAGAGCCACAAGCTCAGTTACTAATGAGCCTAATATCCACAACGCGTACGGGACATTAAATAAAATGAGCCCAATATCCACAATAGATACGGATAGTAAATAGGCGCTCGGTCACAACAAATAAAAAAATAAAAGTGGAGTGACAAGAACATTTGCATTTATATATATTTTAAACATATCATGTGAACAATGGTGAAGAATTACTAAATTGTGTTAAAATAATGTTAAGCAATGTTTGTGTATATGTTGATGATACGAGTGTTTGAGATAAATGATTGGATTGTTCTGAAATGATTGTATGAACTGTTCATAGTTCATGATGTATTGTCGAGATATGATGTGATACATCTGCTGAATCGGAAATATATTTGTGATATTCATGTTCTGTCCTGAGTGACCACATCGATGATGGTTCACTTACTGAATTCGCAAACTCATCAAAATTGCAACGTTAATTTTCAGGTACAAGGGAAACCTAGCTTTTATGACAATCTAGTAGAATTTTAGCACTGTAACTTTTTGGAACAAGAATGACTCAAAGGTTTGGTCAGTTGATATCTGAAGGGTCTAGTAAATTATGTTTAATTAGTTTCTCATTTCATGTAGAAAATTTTTGTAAAAAGAGTAGTAAGCTTTCAGATGTTTTGGTAATGTAAATATATGTATTATGAAGTGTAATGCTACAGTGTAAGATATGTTTGTGAATGAAATAGGAAAAGTTAATCTTTTGACTACTTATGTTCTGTATGATGCCATAATAAGTTAATGTGATTGCTCTAATATGCCATTTTTATAGGGTATGTTCTTGAATATTCTCTCGATATTCGGGCATATGCTTTATGGTAGTGGTGTGTTACAATCTAACCTTTGACGGTATTCATAGAACGTGTTGACAGAACTCTATAATTTTCGTAAAGAGAATTACAAAAATAGTGCTAGCTTCTTTAGAGCTAAAGCCTTTTTATAATAATTTTTTAGATATTTTATTAATTTAATTGAAATTAAATTTTAATTCTGATTAAACTTTATAGAATTAAAATTAATTCTAATGAAATACCATTTATGTCCAAATAAGGTCGAATGTCTCATACTGATCCTTATTTACTAAATATTATATATTTAATAACAAAGTTTATCCAATTATAGAATAAAGTCTAACTTGATTAAAAACATGTTTTCTCTCGTTAACCCATTCTTTGCATGTGACCCATTATGTTCCAAAATATGTTGGTAATAGATATAATTGTAATAATAAATTATATTTAGAATTAGATAAATTATACTAATTAGATAAATTAAACTCCTTTAATTTATCTTTAATTATCTAATTAAACAATTTATATTCATATACCAAGATTCACATCTAGCAATACATCATGACCTCCCAAATATTTAAGAATGTCAAAGCAGTTTTGATTAAGTTTTTTATGCATGATTTTTTGTATAATCTAATCATTTCATCATATAATGTTCCTATTAGAGATAAAACAACTCTAATCAAATTCAATTATGTTAGTTCTCTGCTATTAATAATTGTCAATTAATGATACTTGAAAACTATTTTTAAAGCGTCATTTCTCTTTAACCAATTATTTTCTAAATCAATACTAATTGAGAATAATGAAACATTCTCCCTAACCACTTTAGGGTGATATCCTGTGTTGATCATTCAATTAACTCTATATAGTTGATGTTATGACTACCGACTAAGCTATTATTTGATTAAACATGTCATAAATAGTATCAAAATATATCAATACCTATACAAGATAATTTTGGAGATCTCAAATCAAAGGTTTACTTATACAATTATCATAATGAGAATTTCTATAGGCATATAAGTAATGTTCCAGATAGAATTTTCTTATGGGGTTAGTTTAGTAAATTTGTTCTTTAATAAGAACTCACATATTTGTTTAAGTATCTTCATTACTTTAGTCAATAAGATTAACTACTTCCTTTATAAGAAAAAACATAATGTGTGCTAGTCTTTTATGCTCTATTAATGTCCAATTTTAATAGAACAATGACTAAGAACAATTTAGGGAAAAATATATAAATGCAATATAAATCTCATAATTATTATCTTATCATAAATTATCCTATAATGTATATTTTTCCCATCGACTTCATAATATGTGTTCATATGCATAAGAATATAAAATAAAGATTGTCTTTAAATTATTTTATCATTAAAGTAATAACCAATCAATTGGTAAGGCATAAATCAATAGTCTCTTTATCATATTAGACAGATATAGTCAATTTGTGAAAAACTTCATTTCATCATCATCATCATCATCATCACCCAGTCCGAAATCCCGCAATGAAGCAGGGTCTGGGGAGGTCCGATAGTACGCAGCCTTACCCCTACACAGTAGAGAGGCTGTTTCCGGTGGACCCACATGCAAATGAGACAATATATGAATGATGCAGGTTACAGAGAGAGAAAAACTATGTAACTAAATTTTCAATAAATACATAAATAAATAGGATTAAAAGATTAAAAACATAAAAAGCTATGCAAATGTGTCAAAAAATTTTAGAAAATAAATAAAAGAAAAATGTGATAAAATTACTAGATACATAATAAATAAATAAATAAATAAGTAGGATAAAATAATAATAAATACGTAAAAAGAATAATATCCCTACCAGAAAAGCTACAAACTTCATTTAAGAGATGCAAGTTTTACAGACAAAAGTAGTAAGAAAAAAGGTAGGATAGATATACCTGACATGTTGCAAAATTTTTGCTTATACTTGATATGCTGCACAACTTTTTTTTCACCACTTCTTGAAATGTGCGTGTCATCCTTGAGTAGGGTCCTACTGATATGCTCTGTAGCATTCCAATTTTATTAATTGACCCCAAAGGGACAACCATTAGTAGTTGTATCCTAATAACTAAAGGCTAGGTTGCTACTTTAACACAAAAGATCATCAATCAAGGAAAAAAAATCAGCTATGAAAGATCTGACGTATTTTCATAAAACAATGCAATGGATTTCTATGATCCAAAAAAAAACATAATAATAAAATTAAAAAAAAACATAGTTTCTCAGTTGAAAAAAAAAAACTTCAACTTGATAAAAGGTATTCAGGTGCATTCCAAAGTAATCACTTCATTTGTAAAAGATATTGAAGGATGGGATTAACCCCAAATTCTTCCCAGAAGCTCAGAAAGACTGGATATTGAACCTATATGACTTTTCTTTTGGTCATCTTTCTAGAATAAATACAAGATTTCAAGGCTAACAACAAATACCATTTTTCTGAAAATCCAAACTTTAACCGAAAGTGGATTAAACTTCTTTGCTCCTATACATGAGAATTACAACTAAAGAAGCCAACTCCAAATCTTAATTCTAATGCTAATATCTAAATAAAACCCAGAAAATGATAAAAGCAAGGCTCAACTAACAGATTATACACAAAGCAATGACAGTAAACCTAAATAACTACATGAATGTTTCTTTCCATCACTCAGATAGCCATCCAAACTGGGGACATAATGTATACAGGAAGTCATTTTGCATATCAAAGATTAAAATGTCATGATCTTGCATACTGAAATAAATCCCATCCTGTAAAACCAATATCATAATTACACATGGAAATCAATATAGTAAATCCAGAAACTCAAAGATTAAGCACCTAGATCTAATGATTTCTATAGGCTTTATAGAAGATCTTATATGGTAACATCAAAGGACAAGAAAAGATTAAAAATTCAAGAAGATGTGTTATGTTATTCTAATATTTTTAATCCTCTAACTTATTTGAAACTTTAATTTCACAATGTTATTAGTATTACTTGAGCTAATTTGACTCCATTTGATTGAATTAATTACTGTTATACATCTTTATCAAAAAGAGTTTTGTACCGAGTAAGACCTTATATTTGATTCGAATCATTATAGAAATTTTAACTTGAAGAATGTTTTATTATAATGTCTTTAAATTACTAAAAATCAGTATTAAACTTTTTTAGAATTACTAAATATTTTTATAATAATTGCTATTGTTTAAACAGAAAATTGTTTCAACTAGATTCATTAATTTTATTCAAATCATATTAATTTCACTTGGGAACAATATTATTATTCTTCAGGTAATATGCATCATTAAGTCTATTTTTAATTATATTCAGGTATATTGCATATATAGGGAAAAAAAAAAACTTAACTCGCTAGTGCTAGTGTATTTGCTAAGTTAGATGGTTAGATCTTGTGAAAAAAAAAGAGCAACTATTCACATCAAATTATTTATACAAGAGTCGGAATCAGCACCACGTACGTGTGTGTTTCTGTCACATCTATGAAGCTGAAGCTGAAATGGCATTGCAAAATTGCTCTCATAGGTCCTTGTTATTACACAAACTAGTACATACAATTCAGAGTAATTAATAATTAAACGCGGCTTTTCAAAGCCGGTTACTGACACCATCACACAAGTCTCTTTAGGTTGGGTGGACAGACAGTGAGTTGGTTGACAATAATGAGCCTTAATGGAGTTGTTTTTAGTGTAGCTGTCTGTCTTGATCCTATAGAGCTGCAACAGCGTCAAGTCAATTATGATGAAGGGTCGGAGATCTGATAAGATAATAGAATGGTCTCATCAATAATATACGGGTAACGGAGCATGGCGGCTTTGGTAACTCCAAAATTTAAGAAGTAAATGGATCTGTGGTTTCGATATGTAGACACGTTTGGCCGTTTCATAATATCTTATTCAGCACTCTTTCAAAGTTTCAAAGGGCCGGCCAACCCCATGTGTGGATAACCATTGAATGCAAATTTGTAACTGGGAACGGGCGGTCTCCGTCTCAGTCTCAGTCTCAGTCTCAGTCTCAGGTAGGGTCTAAAAGTGCATACATTTCAAATACTATTTTAAATTTAAATTGAAAATTCTTTTCCTTTCTTTATCCCTAATAAAATTTTGGTTTATGAAATATATATTTTTTTAACTAAGATGGGAAGACGGGGTTCATTATTGCCGGAGATTGGCGGACGACCTGCACTTCTGCTTCCCCCCACCACCAGGTCACTAATCTCAACTGACTCTACATGATTCCTAACCCTTAACAAAGTTGGTGAACATGCTTCTCTTCATGATTCCTAACCCTTAACAAAGTTGGTGAACGTGCTTTCTTCTGTCCTGGTCCCGTTTTGAGATTAGTTGATAGTTGAAGATGACTTACCCGTCTTGGTTTAACCTTTTACTTTTTCTTACAATTTTTTGCTAATGTAAAGACTAAATCCTGTTTTTTTCTTTAAAAAAAAAAGAGGAGTCAAAGAACTGAATTCAAGCCCCGCGTGAGCTTCTTTACCTTTAGTTGACCCATTAATTTGTCGTTTAGGTTTTTATAAGTGACTTGAGATAACTAGGATTCTGAATTCTGACAAGGGACAGCACAAATTTAGCATGGAGAGGAAGATTCTTAGTGTGGCAAACAATGGATGGTAGAGGGTTGTTAGCTTGAGAGTGAAAATGAACTAGAAAGTAGTAGGTAGGATGCCATTCGTGAGTGGGTAGATGGAATGTTGAAGTGAGTATCTAGGAATCTCTGCTAATTGGTTTCTTTTGATATTATGATGATCAAGTGGTAGTTAACTACTTCCACCTACCTCATTTCCTCCTTTTCCTCTGGTCTTTTTAACTATGCAATGCCCTTGATGATTTCAAGAAGTTGAATAGTCAAAATCAAAGGGACTTGGGTTTTATTAATACAAAAGTGGTAGGTGCTGCAGTTCAATTAAGCATGTTTCACCATTTGATATGACTCTTGGCAGTCGTCAATGAGGATAATTCTAAGTCTCACCTAATCCTACATAACTGGAAAATAATTCCAAATTATTTTTCTTGCTTATCGAGACGATATGACTCTTGGCAGTCGTCAATGAGGATAATTCTAAGTCTCACCTAATCCTACATAACTGGAAAATAATTCCAAATTATTTTTCTTGCTTATCAAGACTTTTGTAGCGGATGGTGGATCAAACATACTAACTCACTTCGGATGTATAAGTTTTCCTACTAAAGCCGATCAAATCAGAGTAGTAGGAGGAAGTTTATTCCTTTCGTGAAGACAGGCCACGATCGATCATTGACCAGTTTTTTAAACTCAAGGTCATCAAATTTGCTTCTTGATAGAGTTTTGAAACCATTAGCATCAGGTTTTGTATTTGCAGTCAAAATCAGAGGAAGTGTAGGGTTAGAAGTATAAGCAACCGATGGCTCGTGCCTGATGAAGACAAGGACCCAACGTTTGCCTCAAGATCGATAAGTAGATGCTATTATTGTCGACTTGGGCAACAAGTTCTTGGTGGGGTAATATAACAACACACAATCTGCTACTACTATTTCGTGGGTAGTTGGTAGCTACCAGTACCAGTATCAACCACACCACCAAGGCCTAGATTTGCTTTTTAACTCAATAACAGATCGTGGTGTTCGAGGCTTTTCTTGAAGACAACTAGTAGTATTAGTAATTCCACGTAGCTTTGTGTACCTCAGACATATAAAAATAATTACTTTGATTAGTTTAAGGTAGAGAAAATCAATAGTTCAATCGAATGAAGAAAGATAGATGTTGATCTTCTTCAATACTGTTCAATTAGCAGTTTACAACTCCTGGAATCCGGGATGCGTAGAAGGTTCAGATTCCAGGCCTCCAGGTGGCCTAGTACTGGGCTTTTCAAATATCTCTCCACTCTGCTGCTATTCTAAAACTTTGTCAAATAAGCTTCCAACTTTTCGAAACTATCTTTAAAATCTAAAACTTAGCCATTTATTTTGTGAGATGATGATTGTATGTTTATCTGGGTAAGAGATTTAGTTTTTATTCTTAATGATACATCAAGCTTTTATATAGTTTCTCGAAAGAGAAATTGGTCCTCCTCCGAGCACTACCTCAATCGAAAACTACTACATTGACAAAATTTCAAGTAGCTCTTTAAAGTAAAAAACCGCAAATTCATCAATCATTCAATATGCTAACTTAGTAATTATTGATTTAGTTGGTAGAGGACATAAAAACTTTCATCCAAAAGTTAGATTACGATATTCTTAAATGTAGGACTTTTGCTGTTTCTTTAGGTTTTAACTTTTGTTGTTTCTTTAGGTTTTAATTATGATCTAAGTGTTCTAATCATTAATTAAATTTAGATTTTTGTAATTTATTTTGGATAAATATGTTGAACTCTTTTAATGTTTTAGTTAAGCTTGAAATAGATTATATGATTTCTCGAGGTCCATCTATTAGTGACAAAATGTATCACAAAATGACTTCTCAACTAACTTAACCAATCAACGCCATCAAAAAGGTTTAACACCAATTTCTTACAACTCCAGTTAAATTAGAAGAGACAGTTCAACATTTAACTGCAATTCCACGATTCTTTTAAACCATATTTTCTTATTCAATCATTTTAGTCTAGAATTTCGTTAATAATGACATTGGTACTTTAAACATAAGAGTTTTACCAATTTCTTCCTCGTACGAGAGTTTTCGGGATGTTTAAGCTTATTTCTCTTGATTAATGTGTAGATATTGGGGGGTTTGCAACTACTGATGTAGAAACACTATTATAACGTGTCTCTCCTTCCTAGCATGTGACAAGCTAAAGAAGTCCAAGATAGCACCCATTTGAAATATAAAGTACCTTAATTGACGTGTCCATAGGATATGTAAATTTTGGAGGAATATATCAAGTAGTTGTTGTTTTAACTATTAATTTCATTTGATTTTTTTTTTTGACTTTGTTGCTTTTATCACAATGTCCACTTCTTAAACATATTTTCTAAGAATTAAGAAAATTTGTTAAGTCCTTTTCATTTTTGAAATGCTTTCTAATCGATAACAAGGAAGTTGATTCCAACAAGGTCACTATGGTTTATTCTCACATAAAGTAAAATCTTATCTATTATAAAATTTTTATTGAGTTTGACTAGTTCCTATCAGTAATAGCAGAGCTTTCATTACTGTGGTGACCAACAAAGAAAGAATAAAAAAATTTGAGGCCAGCTTAGTAGAACTTCAATAAGATATGAAACATACTTAATATATTAAAAAGTTGCATCACAAGCAGGAAACTATCAATATGATTTAAGGCTTGTCTCTTAATTAAAGGACTCAATAAGAACACTAATGATTGTAATGGTCAAAGAAGGATCCAACACTTACTCTAATGATTTTAATGGTCATTCTCAAAATAGTTGAGAAGCGTTAAGGATAATAATGATAGGAGATGTCAGATGTTCTCATCCAAGTTGGCAAACCTTAAGTTTCTAAGATCATCAGGTGGTGACTCAACAAAATGGTTCTATCGAGTGAATCAATTTTTTGAATATCAGGTTATGCCAACATCGTAAAAGGTGTCATTAGTATTATTCCACTTTAAGGTGTACCTAATCAATGGTAGCAATGGCTATACCAAACCTACAAAGAAGAAGGGCAAGAGGTAACATAGGGCATATTTTAGACTTGCAAATTGTGAGGATCTCATTGAAGCCTTATCAAAGATCAAGTACACCATATTTTTGTGTAATTGCAAGTAGGAGCTCGAGCAAATAAGGAAAGGATAGATACAAAAGGCTCTATCAGAAATATTTATAGGAAGATATACTGCTAACTTAATGGATGACATTCATATGTTTAAACCCAAAATCTTAAAGGAAGCTATTAGCCCTGCTCGATGAGAGATAAACAAGTAAGTTGACAACAAAAGATTGTTTAACCTTTAAATCAACCATAACTAGTGCAATAAAGGTCAAAGCTACATCAGTAATGAAACAATTTTATATAGTACAAAATGTAGAAATAGAGAACTGAAGGCCCTTATTTTAACTATTATGAGAAGGTTACACCTGGTCACATGTTCCAAAATTCACAAGTTCTCTTATTTGGCAACGTCAACAATAATTATTCAGATGATGATAAGGAAGCTGAAGGCCAAGAGGAAAAAATTTCTAGCTAGGATGTTACATGTAAAATTTTTGAAGAAGTGAGACAGATTCATGAACTATGAGGACAAGTTTCTAATAAAAAGGGAAAGTATTGATAAAACAAAGAAGACCAAAGAATTCCTATTAGAAATCCAAACTGCCTTGATTGAAATGTGCATAAAACAGGAGATACTTGAGACATCTTGTGTATGGAACATGTAAATTTTGGTTCAAATTGTTGGACTAATGTCATCAGGTTACTTAGGGATAGGTTAAGAAGTTGCTCTTTTTATTATTATTTCCATTTGAATTTGATAACTTCATTGTTGTTAGTTGATAATTTCCTACACTTTAGAGACATAAACTAGGAATTAAGAAAGTTATTAACTCCTTTTAGTATTTGAAGTCCTTTCTAATTGATAATAAGGAAGTTGATTGTAATAAGATTATTGTGGCCTATTCTCGAGTAGAATCCAATTTATGATTTGGATCTAACGAGGACTTAGTAGTGGTATTAGAGCTTTCATTAACATGGTGAACAATAAAAGATTTGAAAATTTAGAGGTTGGGTTAGGAGAACTTTAATAAAACATGAGTGATGGAACTTGGTTTTACTGACAAGTTGCATTACATGGAGGAAGTTATCAATAGGTTCTTTGAGGCTTTGCTCTCAATCAAAGTAGGATCTAGCATTATGGTCCTTCTCACAATAATAAAGAAGATTGCAAGGTTAATATAGAGGGGGATGTCTAATGTTCTCATCCAAATTAGCAAAGCTTGAGTTTCTAAAATTCTCAAGTTATGACCTTACAAAATGGTTACATAAAGTGAATCAAAATTTTAAATATAAGGTTATGTCAAAAACTCAAAAGGTAACATTAGCATCATTCCATCTTGAGGTGAAGCTAATCAATAGTGGTAACAGCTATGTTAAGCCTACAAAGAAAAAGGGTGAAAAATATATGCAAAATTTTTAGAAAAAAAACTTTAGGCTCATTTTAGACCTATATATTATGGGGATATCAAGAAGGCCTTATCAAAGATAACCAAACCGACTATTTGCATAAGTATTAGAAGGAGTTGATCATCTAAGGAATTAAATATAAGGTTGAACTATCAAGCTTTAGTGGGAATATTTATAGGAGGATTTAAGGTTGTGATAGTAAATGACATTCATTTACTTAAATCAAAAAATTAAGGTTGGGATAATAGATGGTATTCATTTATTTACACCAAAAACCTTAAAGGAAGCTATTAGCCTTACTTAGATGATGGATGAACATAGTAGGCAACAAAAAATTATTTACTTATTTAATCAACTTCTAATTGGTGCATCAATGAACAAAGCTGCATCGTTAGTGAAACTTATTACATGATGAAATGTAAAATCAAAGAACTCAAAGCCTTTGCTTTAATAGTGACGAGAAGTTTACACCTATTTATAGGTGCCAAAGGTTGTAACTTCTTTTGTTAAATGGCAGCATCAACAATAATTATTCAGGTGATGATAAGGAATTCAAATTTTAAGTGAGAAAAAACTTCATATAAAGATTGTTACATGGAAAATTTCTCAAGAAGTGAGAGACATATTAATGAACTTTGAGGAAAATGTTCTAGTAAAACAAGGAGGTATTGATAAGCCAAAAAAGTCTAAGAAAGTGCCATTTGAAATCCAAATTACTTTGACTAAAGTGCGTGTGGGAAATGTGTATATGTGAGACATCATGTGCATAAGACATATAAGCCTTGGTTCAGGTTGTTAGAGTAACAGCAGCTTGCTTAGTAATTGGTGACGTAGTTGTTATCTCAACTATTGAGTTTGTTAACTTTGTTGTTGTTAATTGATAATGTCCTACTTCTTAAAGACATTATCTAAAATTTAGGAAACGATATTAAATCCTATCTACATTTAAACTCTTTCAAATTAATATGAAGTAAGTTGATTCCAACAAGATTAGTATTGTTTATTCTCACCCAAGCAAAATCCTATTTATTATATGATTCCTATTATCTGATTAATACCTATAAGTGTGATTGTTACTATTGCATACTTTTTTTTACTATACATTTGATTTGTTTTCATTTTATTTTCCTTATGGAGTAGGTCTATTTTTTATTGCAACTCCTTCCATAGGTTTGGTTTTAATGACAACAACTTAGGTATGCGGTTGTTTTCATATATTCTCATATATAGATGATAATGTAATTAAAGTTTTATATAATGATAGTGGAATATTACCTCATGTAACTCAAAATTCTGACAAGAATGAGTCTCCTGCTGATTCCTTGTTACGAGGTTATGTTGTGATTATTAACTCTAATATAAAATTTAAATAGATAAATTTTCATAAATGATAGTAAAAAAATCGTTGAGCTGATTATTTGAATTGATTTATTAGGCTTAAACTTTTTAAACAATTGAACATTTGTGTCATGGTCTACATGGTTGCAAAACTAATCAAAGTATGTTCTGATTTTTGACCTTCGACTCTAAATTCAAGCTTGAAGAAAGGGATGTATTATAAATAATAATGTCTTTTTCAATATGATTGAATATTTTTGTACCTAAACATGTGAAATTAGGTATAAAGAAAGGTTTGTGTTATATATAATAATGTCTCGTTTTTCAATATGAATGCATATTTTTATACCTAAACAAATGAAATACGAGAAGATGCCACATGAAAACATTTTCGAAAGTTTTGAAACCTTCCTCTTAGAGAAAAGTTGCGAAAACTGTGTTGAAACTTATGCTGGTTTGAGTATTGATATAGTACAGTACCAATGGCTGATAATGCTTGATATTGTTTTAAATTATAGAATAACCCCTCAATTTTTATAAATAAGAATTAGTTCCCTATTATGATTTAAATTAAAAATATTTTATTTGACTCAAGAACTTATTTATTAAAATTAACATAAAAGTAATTTATTTTTCAACAAAAGCTAATTTTTTGTTTGCTTTATATAGACTGCATGTACTAAATGCAAGTAGACAACATGTATCCTACAAAATATTGGAAAAAAAAAAAAAAGAAGTTAAATGTATGAGAACTTGTTTTTGTACATGGAAAGAAAAACTGCAAGTAGTGTTCTTATTCGATTTAATCACTTAAATAGTTAGCAGCCTATGTACTCTTAAGTTTGTAACCCTTTCAAGAGCTAATTCTTTAATAAAATTTCTTTTAAATTTAAAATGTTAACCAAGTATAGTATAAGACAAGTTTGTACTATTTTTCAGCTAATCCAACAAAATTTAGAAAACTATATTGTAGGCTCAAAGGAGTTCGTATGCATCTACTATAAAATTTAGGTGCCACATGAAAATATTTCCTAGATCTTTAAAACCTTCTTATTGGAGCAAAGTTGTAAATATTGCATTGAAACTTGTACTAGTTTTGGTACTGATACAATACAAAATAAATAGTTATTAATACCTGATATGATTTTATATTATTTTTTAAAATTATAAAATAGTCATTAAATTTGTATAATTAAAATTTAGCCCTTTATTATGATTAAAATTAAAAGAATATTTTATTTATTAAAATTAACGTAAAAGTACTCTTCTTTTTTTTTTTTAAAATTGTCAGCAGAAGGTGGTTTGTTGTTTGGTTTATATAAACTGCATGTTCCAAATGCGAGCAGACAATATGGAATAAGACTTATGTACTAAAGTTTACAATAGATTGCCTAAACAAGGAAAAACATAGAAGTTAAAAAATTTGTCTTTGTTCGAGAAAGAAAAATTCTAGTTTGTATCCAACAATAAACTTAATATGAATTAATTATAGAGTTATGCGACAATCAAAGTTGAACCAAAAAATCTCTACTCGAGGTTATCACTCCTTTTTTTACTTGCTATTTTATTTTCTGACAATTTCTTCGATTAGTACGAGAAAAAAGTTTAATGGGAATAGTAGAATAATAAATAATAGTAGAAATTTTCTTGCCTTGTGAGCATAAAAAAGATACTATCTTATAATTATCTATAACTGCTAAATCTCTAGCCCGACCCTTGATTAAATATGGAGGAAAGTGAGAAAAATGGCTAATACTATTGGAAGAATTTCTCTTTAAATAATAGGGTATTATTACCTGTTCTTAATAGACATAATCAGTTGAACAGCTAGCAACTTAGTTATTCTAACTCCTTCAAGATCTACATTCTTTAATACAATTTCCTTTAAATTAAAAACCATATTTTACAAAATTATGTTTAAATGTATTTAAATATAAATTATATTTTTAACTCAATATTTTAGTGTACCAATCGATATGATAGGATTAACTCAAAAATTATAATATAAAATATATTTTTAACTCAATATTTTAGTGTACCAATTGATATGATAGGAGGAGATAATTTTGTACAAAATTTAGAACACTATGTTGTAGGCTCAAAGAAGATTATATACATGTATCATGATTTACTATCAAGTTTGCTATATAATTACTTAAAGTAATCAACAATCATATCCATTTACTTTTTTATCATCTTATTAGCCTAACTTCATTAATTGAACCAAAACATTTTTTCCTTGATATGATACTATCAAAGTTATCAACAAGAAAGAATTCATTAATTGAACCAAAACATTTTTTTCTTGATATGATACTATCAAAGTTATCAACAAGAAAGAATTCATTACTTGATGACTTTTGCCTTGATGACATAATCATGATTGATATTTTATCTATATCCGTAAATCCGATATCATGCCAAATTTTTATACTAATATAACCTTATTTTATTCTATTTATTTTTATTCTATTTAATCAAAGTTGAAATTTAGAAGTTCATTGAAAACATTCTATTTGATAA
This sequence comes from Erythroxylum suave, assembly GCA_027563595.1. Classification (NCBI taxonomy): domain Eukaryota; kingdom Viridiplantae; phylum Streptophyta; class Magnoliopsida; order Malpighiales; family Erythroxylaceae; genus Erythroxylum; species Erythroxylum suave. Next base: position 20,698,612 of record JAOSBN010000006.1, read on the forward strand.
AAAAATCCCTTTTCTTATTTATTTGTCAACTATTATTTATTTATATGTATAAAAAAGAAAAGAGGGAAGGTATGCCAAACTCGAAAACAAAAAAGCTAAGAATGGGAATCTTAGAAGAATTGTATCAAGAATCATTATTATTTAAACACGAAAAATGCAAAAGTTTTCATTGTCTTTTGTTTCTAATCCATTGACTTTTTTTTAGTAAGAAGAATAGGGAAAAAAATAATAAAAACAAGAAAACTATAAAGAAGTTAAATGCAATTTTTATAAAATTATATATTCTTAATTAGAATCAATCTTTGAAAAATACTTCATACATTCAACTCAAGAAGTAAAAACTGATCAAATGATGTAACTAAAATACTTGAGAATTTCATTCAAAGGAAAAACCTTATAAAGATGGTATTGAATCTTATCAAAGTAAGATATGATTAAGTGAAACTATTCAAACAGGCTAAGGTTAACTAGACAATATTTCCGTTGCAATTGGCCTTATGGGTTTTCAGGGGGTAGTATGGGATCTATCGTAGAGAAAAGAAATCATTCGTTTGATTAAGTATGCTACAAATCGATTTTTAACTTTTATTTTAGCATGTACTTCCCAATTAGCTTTGAGGATTATGAGCATGACTTACTGTCGAATGGGCTATTTTTGCATTAATTATTACAACCTATTAACGGAGAATTCATAGGCAGAACCAAAAGACGTTTACTGTACAAGTTATCAATAACTGAAGAAAAGGGCTCGAATGTATCGAGAAAACCTTACTGTTTGAAAAGTAACCATAAGAAGTAATGGAATCCACTATTTCGGTGTCCATTTCTAACCATTGCTTGCTGATCACCATGAAGCATTACAAAACAGCTGTTCCTATGAATAACGAAAAATTTCCAGGGAGAGAGAAAGCATTGTTTTTCTTTTTTTTTTGAGAAATTGTAAAACTATATCATGAGAGAATATCTACAATAAATTTAACCATCAATTTCAAACAGACGCCAAATCGACATGGAAATGGAGTTAATTACCTTATTCAGTTTCAGAATTAGGTGGAACCGAAGTGTTTCTCTCTCCCATCACACATGGTTTACCTGGCCAAATATCAGCCCAATTGATTCCCAAATAGTTAAGTCACACAGACCAGAAGGTTCAGGTGTCGGGAAAAGCATAAACTGAATTGATGGAGAAACAAACACTCAAAACTATACAAATCCATATGAAACAAAGCCATACAAACTAAAATGAAATAAGCATAACAATTTAGAAAAATTGGGATTAAAGAAACAAAGGTTGAAAACAAAACTCTGATAAGATCAGAATTCATTGACCAGCTTGAAATGTCATCTTCTATATCTCTGTGTCACAAAATCGGACCATCAAATTAGACACCATTTGGCGAGCAAAAGGTATATAGCTCAGGCTGTACCTGAAACAGCTAACACTAAACATGTAACGAATTTGCACAAGTTACCATGAATGCCAAGTCGATGTTTCACCCTTAGAAAAACAAAGTGACGATAATGAAGCTTAGATGGAATATTTGTTGCGGTGAAAACAATTAATTATTTGCATTAAGCTGCTCGGAGTATGAGAAACATCCACCAAGTCGAGATACTATCTGACAAGATAACATTGCAGAACTCTTTGCTAAAATTTTTGAATGCCCTTCACATACAACTGAAAAGGCAAGTGAGGCAAGATAAATTCTTACCAGATAAAAGCACATATCTCGCAAATAATTGCAATTACTGTTAAAATCTTGTTATGAATCTGCATTGTTGGTCAAGAGAAAAGCATAAGGACAAGTTGTTACTATATCAATCTCATGATAAAAAATTAACATTAAATTGGCTTTTGCAATGAAAGTGTAAGTGCTATTTACTGAGAAAGGAAAATGTCTCAAAGGACTTGAAGAGGAAATCCATTTTAATTTGACATCTTCAGAGAAAAAACAACAAGATGGGAAGTAAACCCAAAGAGATGTAGTGAAGACCCTGACCTTCCACAAAATCTTAGGATGAAAAATTCCACCTTCTTCAAAATTTAATGTGTGAGAGAGAGAGGTGTGTTTTTAAACAACGATAGAAGATTTGAGAAGAAAAGATGGAGGCACAGATAGAGATGATGCAAAGGGAATTGTGTTTGGAGCCCAACCAATTAGCAGAAATCCTTAGAAGGCTTATAATTCCTGTACTTTTGCTAGCAGATTTTATAAATCTAAACCAACACTCTATAACAAAACTCAGTACCTTACTATAATGTCAATGTCAAGTTTCAACTACGTCAAGGTACAATCAGGTAGTAAGATTTTATTTTGCTGTTACAACAGTATCATAGTATTTATTGGTTCAGTGGTAATAATGCATAAAATCTCAGTGCCATTTCACTCTCAATGTTTCAGACTTGGAATGAGTTATAAAGGGCAACGTTGAAAATTGAGAAAGATGAGGGAAAAGAATTCAAAGTTGACAAATAGTTAGGAGCAGTTGCGTTTTCCCCATGAATCCTTTAATCAAGGAGAAGTTCTCATGGACTTCAATGAAGAATGTTAGGATGCAATTATTATGCTCCCCAAAGCAGTCAAATTATGACACATAAATGAAGTCCATAATGGTCATTGCCAAGCAGTCAAAATAAGTGCTGATTGAGAATCCAGTGCAGGGGAAGACGAACACTAACGTAAAACAATCAAACATGAAATGAAGGCCTTGTCCATGGAACAACACCCAGAACTTCCTCTATGTGAAACCCCATAAATTGAGTAAAAGGGAAGATGAACACTACTTTCCCAATTTCAAGGTGATTAAGCATTATTCTGGTCATAGAAGGATCTGCATTGCTAACTTACCCAGAGAGCACAAACGAGACATATAACTACACATCCAATGTAAGTAGATGTTGCATAAACACGGACTGAGTCAAACATCATACTTAGTTGTTGCCCAGGTCCAATGAGGAAGGCTGTGCTGCCAAATAGGAATACAATTTAGGTATTAAGAAACCAATGGAGAGAGAAATATTAAAAGAGTCAAATGTGATCCCAGGTAAAGTTCTAGCATAGCATTGTTTAGCCTTTATCACAGTAACTGCAGCTCTTCGTAGAAATCACGCTAGAAACTGATTGTCCTTCAATTTGACATTTTGATGTATATAAAGAAAGTACTAGAAAATTTATTAAATCAGTTAGCAAGGATAAGAAGGGAAAGAAACACTTCATTTCTTTCTCATATACATAATTGCACTTTGACATGAAGATGAAAGGAGCACAATAAGCATGGTGGTTATGGTGGTAACAAATAAGCACATAACAAAATGTTGCAGGACCTTAAATAATCAGTTATCCAAGCAAACTAGCAAACAGAGAGTAAACGACCAGAGAAATTGTGTTGACCAAGTTGATGTTAACACTCACTGAGTTAGAAAAGAACATCAATGTACCTTCCAACTGCCAAGACATTGCCAAAGGTGAATAATAATGCATACTTTATGGGCTTGGAAAAGACAATCAAGGACTGCAAATATGGAAAATTTCTCGTGTTATCAGCACCTCATTTACACTTTGTCATTTGGAAAGAATCTATTAATAACTCTTTTGTCAAAATACGTCAAAAGCAGGTACTCCTATGGTGACATCAATTGCTCTATGCAATCATTAAGCAGCAAGTGATCACAAAATTATTATTTAGGAGGAAACTATACCTTAAGATAGCTTTAATCAATCACAAGGTATTCCTTAGAAAATGAACGGACCCATACAAACATGATGTCATGCACAGAGTTCACAAAAGTATGTAGGGTGCTAGGAAAGTTTTAATTCTTTCTCAACGGGAAGAGGTGGTAGAACTCCAAAATCATTCAATGCATAGGATCTTGATTTGTAATCAGATGCAAGTTTTAGCAGCAGGCTATTCAAACATTGTGTTATAAAAACAGAAAGAATAAAAAGAAACTAGCAACTAATCTTCTCAATTACTGTATAAAGATATCATTTATCAGGCTAATCATCAGTATATATTTCTGCAGTGTCTATATTGCAAATGTTTTCGATGAAACCAAAAAGAAATTGTAATATGAAGCGGGTTACAATTGAGTGCTTAGGATCAGTGGCCTTACATCTATGGTCACAATCAGCACTCATTAAATGTGAAAGATTCTTCTATGGTCATTTTATATCCAACAGCACAGTGAATTGGCAGCACAATAATTATAATCTCAAAATTTACATGAAGCGATAGGAATAAGATAAGAGAAAAGCACTGATTCAGTTTGCTTGTGCTGATGACAAGACTTGTCAAACCAAAACTAAGTTCAAGTACTGACTGAGACATCAACATTATTTAAATCTTAAATGATATATTACATATTGCTGTTGCTGTTTTTAAGTTTACTCTCCAATGATCTTAAGGGCACACTTCCCGTATTAGCCTAATATTTTCAGGATTTTATTTCAAAATACTTGCAGAAGAATTTTTTAGTTGACTAGGAAAAATGCTACTCTTCTTACCAAGTGAACTGATCCCTTTGGGTCAAAGTGATGGTTTCATCATTCATGAGGAATTATCTGCTAAGCCAAGACTTAACACGTTTACGTATGCCCAACAATACCGAAAGTGTTGCAAGGAAGGATATGTATGAATAAGCTAGCAGTAAGAGAAAAATATACGTAAAAGTTGCACGAGACACCAAATTTCTCAGCCATTTGTTAACTTCCAGCATCAGTCGTTTAGCTTGATAATGAAAAAGATTGATTTTGAATCTGCAAATGCCAAGCACTAAACAATTGCGATGTACCAGGTCTTCTCCTAAATTGTCCATTAAAACAGCAAGTAAAACCCATTTCAAAAACAAACCACAAAGACGGGTCGAAGGGGCAAAGAGACAGTAAACAGGGTGAAGTGATAATCATACCAGAAACATAAAAGCAAAACCAGCCACTAGACATACGCCAAATGCGTACATTCTCTGCTCAAACAAAAACCCAAAAGCAGCGTAAATCAGAAAGCCTCGTCAAGGTTTGATATTTGATAGAGACGGAAGGGGAAAAACCTGGGTAGCAGAAAGGGAACAAAGGCCACGTGATTCATCTTCCAAGAAGCTCTGTCCTGTTTCTCCATCACCACCCGCTATGAACTGCTTCAGCTTCCGCATTTCAAGATTTCTACGCCTTTCGAATCTCCGTCGCCGTTTGCAGTAGAAAACAATTAATCAGAAACTACAGGCCGAGTGGAGCCTGATGATCGTATACAGTTGGTTATAAGTATTCGAAGTTAATTTCGTTGACAGTAGAGAAATTTGGCAACAACGAAAATTGCCAACCTTTTTTTTTTTTTAATACTTGGGAGGCTAGTAGCCAAAGAAAGGGTGTGAAAGGACAAAAAGCACCTTATAGGGAATTTACGATTGACCAGCTAAGTCATTATAGCCTCATAACTCTCTTTTCTTTGGCACCGTCTGATCTGGAAGAATTCACTCGTCTCGGACGGAGAAGAAGAGTTCCTGGGGCCAGTTGTATCAGAGAAAGCAGGCAAGGAGTACATGGATGACTGGACAAGGGGGCGACAGTCTCTTCACTCCTGTGGAGGGGTCCGATTGGGATGCTTCGGAATGAGGGGAATCCTCAGCTATGGCGAGGTGGTGATGGCTGGGTTGTTGGTGGGTGGTATGTGGAAGGCAGGCTTCACCATCTCTTGGCGGGTTTATGAAGGTATGCAGTAGATGATCCTGCCAATGCAAACCCATCTTTGCCAATTTATCTGCTCTGGTGTTTTCGATCCTTGGGATGTAGACAAAGCTGAGCATCTCGAATTGTGTCGATGTGTGAAGGATTCATTGTGCAAGAGGAACTGGCAGAGCTGTTGTACTATCTGTGGAGGACAATAGTCGAACAGCATTCTAGCAGTCGGACTGAACCAAAAGCTTTCGGATGTGAAGAGAGGCTGCATACTAGAGTCCAAGCAAGATGCCCCAGAGTTCCGCATTGAAGGGTAAGCATTTTCCCAGTGATTTGGAATAGCTCCTAGCCCATTGCCCGTTTGCATGTATCAGTGTTCCCCCGACAGCTGCCTTCCCATTGGTGCGACATACAGCTCCGTCGGAGTTTAGGCGTGTAACATCCGACAGTTGGAGTGGATTATTTCGGAAAAAGTGAGTCGGCTGCGCCTGCTGTTGGGTAAAGGTGGAGGCTTTGAGTTGATCGTGTTTGTTCATAATGTTAACGCATCTCCAGATTTCTCTTGTTGAAGCCTTAATCTTTGCTTGTAGCGATGAGTGGGCTGTGGAGGTGGCTCTGAAGATCTCGTCATTCCTGTTCTGCCATAGTGATGAGCAGGTGACCGCAAACCAAGTAGGCCAATTGATTCCTTCCTGCAAAGAAGAATTTTTGAGA
>JAOSBN010000006.1:20705097-20725007 GCA_027563595.1 Erythroxylum suave
TGGAGTTAGAGATTCCCTGAGTATTCCAGCTAATGATTTGTATCTCCATTGTATTGGTGTAGGGGTTGGGAACTTACCTGTCCGTTAGGTGAAGTTCTGTGGGGTGTCACCCGGAGCAAGACTATGTGGGGCCTCGCAGTGAACTGGGGATTCTTCAGTATACTCTCCCATGATCTCTGAGATGGAATCTTGCGCTTGTGTGGGTTGCGGATTGTTCCCTGGTTCACAAAAGTCCATGTTAGTTGCAGTGTCATTTGAAGTGGGGCCTTGAGACTTTTGATCGTCATGGTGTTGGGTGAGTCGCAGTTCCACTTTTTTGCCAACATGGATCCCTTTACTGTTCCTCCTGTGTGAGCTGTGCGGGTCTCCCTCGTCTGTGGGTTGCTCTTTTTCAGAGAGGGGAACAGTGTTTTTGTATGGGTTCGGGTGTGTGATATTGAAGACAATTTGTTGTAATGGTGGGGCTGGGATGTGGTCCGGAGCTAGTGTATTGATTTTAGAAGTGGTACGCTGGTTGTGATGTCCTTCGAGTCCTAATGATGGGGGTGGGGGTGTGGGCTGTGTAGGAATTATGCATGAAGGAGTTATGGCTGGGTGAATGGGAGTGGTAGACGTAAGGCATGGAGAGGTTGTGACTGGGGAGGCAAATATGACTTGGTTGTGAGATGTTTGTGGATCAGATATGTGAAGGGATGTACGGATAATGGTGGGTTGGTCTGGGGAAGATTGGGCATAGGATGTGTTGGGTTTAGCTGGGACTAGGGAGGCTGTGGGAGGGTTGGAAGAAGATGGGTCAGCTACTGGCTTCTTAACCCATTTGGAGTCCTTTTGTTGGGATTTAAATTTTCTTTTGCCTTTTTGAGCTGCAGCAATGGGCCTCGAGGTTGGTTCTCTGTGCTTTGGGCCACTAGTCAAGCCTTGTGATGGAAGGGCAGAGAAAAGGTTGTGGGTGTGGTCGGCCCCAGCAGTCTTAGTTAATAGTATATCTGGCACTGCTGCTAGGTGAGAGTCAAAGCGGGATGATGTAAATGGATTTTTAGACACTGTTCTTCGCTCTTGTCCTACTTTCCTCCCTTGATTTGACTGAAAGATTGGTTGGGTGCTCGTGGGAGGGGGATGTCGTCCTCATTTTTGTACAACCATCCATTCCCCTGGTTTCGAGGTATCTGGCAGTTGGGTTGGTGGCTGAGATGGGATGTATGAGATGTTAGGAGAGGGAGCAGAGGTCCGTTGTTGGGGAGGTGATGTATGGGTGACGTTTTGGTTGCTGGCTGGATAAGTGGTCTGAGAGGAATCCAGAACAGGGATGCTGGGTGGCGGATTTGCCGTCGAAACCTGGGAGTTTTGCTCGGCTCTGGTTCAGGGGCATTCCTCAATGACATGTCCGTAGAGAGCACAGCGGAAGCAGACCCTGTGCAGACTCTCATAGGAAACCGGGTAAGTCTTGCCCCTGATGGTAATGTTATGCACCAGTTTCTTCCTCAAATCCATCTGAACAGCAATTCTGGCAAAGAGACCACGCTCAGCCTGGATTGTGTGAGGGTCAGCTTTCATATAAGTCCCCATTGGTCTGATGATTTCTCGAAGGAGATCCTCATGAAAATATTGGGGAGGTAGCCCTGGGATACGTAACCATGTTGCCACCGCCTCAATGTTTTCAGATTTCGTATCAAAGTTAGGGTGTCATGGATGAACATTAATATAATGATCAAAAATAGCCCACGGTCCCTGTAATAGAGCATTGTTGTAGTCCGTTTCGTTGGCCATTTTGACGAGAAAGAAGCCGTCTTCCATATCCATAATGTGAATATTACCTGTTGGCTTCCAAAGAGACATTAAGCGTTGGTATAGGACTCTGTAACTGACATTCCTTCCCATCATTTTTATGTAGAGTGTGTAGGCCATGTTGTTGTCGATTTCCTGCTCGACTCTCTCGACAAAGTCAACATAATGCTTGCCATCAATGCATGTATGAATTACCTCCCCGTGATTGAGCTTAATGGGTTTAAGTGCAAAGGGGTTGCGGCTCTGAATGTGTGTTGATGGATCTTGCATCAGTTTTGATTTGAAGGAAGGCTAATTTCCAGTGCCCGGTGGTTGGGTGGTGTTGTTATTCTCTTCATGCTGCGGTGGCAGTGATGGTGGGTGGTCAACCAGAGTTTGTGTAGGGGCATGGATCATTGGATCCGGCGATGGAGTAGCTCTATTTTTAACTTTTAGAGTAGCAGGGTTTTCCTCTGCTACGGTCGGGTGTTGTAAGGGATCTTCCTCCATTTCCATGCTCATGTTTTTTGGGAACTCTTGATGATTGAAGGACTGAGAGAGAGAGAGGTAGAGAGAGAGAGCAAAACAGCTTTTGCCAACTTCAATGAAACGAAGTGAAATTAAAAATTTATAATAAAATAGGACGTAAGTAGTAGTATAACATTAAAAAATTATTATTTGAAAGTGACGAAAGATTTAATAATATAATATAATAATATAGTAAAATGTTAATTTAAAAAATAGATAAAATGAAATGTTATGTACCTATAATAATAATGAATGACTATTCTATTCTTGAACAAAACATATGTTAATGTATCAAAACACATATTAATAAGATTTGATTTTATAGTTATATAAAATCAAAACAACATGAAATTAATGTAACTACAATTGCAAAATAATAAAGTCATTTTTAATTGAATTTTCAAATTTTAATTTTTGTATTAGTATATACTTAACGACATTACAACTATTTATTTTTCTTGTCCCATAGACCTAACCCACAATATGAATAAACATAATAAAACTACCAAAACTAGAAATTAAATGAACAACTGAGCTTTATAGCATGAACCAATGATACAAATTTTCACCCAATTAAGCTCTTAACATGCTTTAATGATTAAACTAGTCGAATAAAGAAACTAACATTGAACAAGTTCATTAATGAAAGAGCAGTTTGTGATTGATACCCCTAATGCCACAATACTCTTCAAAGCTAACTCCCTCATGCTTGATATTTCACATTTGCTTCCTTCAAGTAAAGAAGATCACTTAAAAAAGAGACACTACGGAATTATTAGGAAGGCATTAAAATTTGTAACTTAAGATGATGTAGTAAGTGTTCTAATTAACATATGAGCACCCACTTGTAAATAAGAGAAAGAAACAACCAACCTATATACCTTTATTCACCCTAAATAAGCAACAAAGTCATCAAAAACACCAATTCATCCATCATTATGGGCTTTACATTCATCCATAATTCAAACTGAAAGCAATATAAAATTAGTAATTTATATATCTAAGAACAAATAAATCTAACATGCATTTGTGAACTAAAACATGCTAGACAACATCAAAATATTCATTATGTGCATTGAGAATATTATATATGATCAAGGTTAAAATAACCAACATCAAAGCAACCAATCAAGAAAAGTTTAGTTTTCATTTAGTTGCTACTTAATCATCAACTGAGAGATAGATATTAAAAAAAATCGCAAAACAAACAATTTACTCAATTACATCCTCATTTCAAGTTGAATGGCTTCATGCTCAATTCTATCTACAAAATAGCTGATCAAAATATAGGAGAGGGACAAGGGACTAGACATACTAAACTCCAGCATCCAAAATACACCAAGTCATCAACATACTTCTAAGATATAGTAACAATGACAATATCTTCTATTGTTCCCTAGAAGACATCATAAACTCCAATATATTGTTACGTATATTGACTGATGCGCCAAGTAATGCCCTCACCTCATCAAGCCTACGAATAAGAAAAATATAATTTTCATACAATTTTGAAGCTTCCACTCTCAACTCCACCACATGATTATATAATTCTTTGTCTGAAATTGGAAGTTGTTTAACCAACAACGAAGTGGATTTTATAATGGCTTCAACAACTGTGTTAAGTTCATCTTTGATGACATCTTCACTGTCATTAGAGGATGCCATGTTTTTCCTTTTCTTAGATCTACCTAGGCTCGCATTTTGAGATTGATCTGAGATTCCCATTGGAGATTCAATACGATCACCATCCATCATTACATTGTCTTCGAAACTTAATTCATTGCGAAACAACGTGTCATCAATGTCATCCATAGTGCTCGAAAATCCACTTTCAACAAAAATGGTGTGCCTATCTTATCTCATGTGTTGTTTCAGCATGCTCCTTAGCTGATCTATCATGACCATAAATCTCTACCAATTTATTTTATGAATAGGCTTTTCTCTCCACTCAACAACTACTGGTTTAGCCTGTTACAAATCTAAGTTCAAGAATCAACAAAATCATAACATATATAATATTTTCTTTCAACAAAATAATAAACAAGTTCACCTGGATGAAGCTCTCCCACGCTTTTGGCTCAACAGTCACATATTTGTTATAAGACTCTATGCAAACCCTCTACCTCCTTTTGAGAATAAATCAAAACATTTACTCTACTTGTTCTTGATAATCTTATTGTTATTTTTAATTTTTTCCTTATCGATTCATTTATTAGGAAAATTTTCCTTTAGTTTAGCTTCAATTATGTCAAGTGCATGCGTGGTGAAAGCCCCACCAACTTGATTTGTAGAAGGATCTCTTCAGGGTGGCATTCTGTATGTTACAAATTCAACTAGGAAGGCTGAACTTTATATCTAAAGCATACATAATATTGGAGTTTCAAATATTTCCAAATAATATGAAAGGCAAGAACGGCTAAAAAAATAGTGAAAATAATGAATATGCATTACAAAGAGACAATTTCATGTGAAAATATTAACAACACTAATAAACAACGTCATATTTAGATAAAAGTAGCCAATAAATATTTTTAAAGCAATATAAAATCATGGAAGACATAAATTTATTATAATGTGGCAGTATTGATCCTAAAGTGTAATCAGCCTATATATGAGCAACAATGTTATCTCTTATGATTTCCCCACTGTGTGTGTCCTCTTCGTTGTCATTTTCATAGCCATCATGGTTATCATTTTCCCCTCCATCGTACTCTTCGTTAAGGAATGGATCATCTAGATCTGCACCAATTAAGAAATTGTGCAAAATGACACAAGCCATAATAATTTTTTTTAAAGGTATGAATGCCATACAATGGTTCTATAGTGGACGCTATAATAGGGAATCATTTTTTCAACGTTCCAAATGCCCTTTCGATAATGTTACGTATCTATGAATGTCAATGATTGAATAATTCACTTGCATTTCATGAAGCTTTCCTTGAATATTCTTTCAAGTGATATTGTTCTCCTCTGTGCAGTGTAATAAGTTAACTTTTCAACTTGAATCCAACATCAAAACGTTAATATTTTCTTATGATGAATAAAACTATGTCAAAAGGAATTTATGACATTTATTAATTAATAAGATTTGAACCTTATTTTTACCTTGGGGAATTTTAAGTGAGTACTACTTGGTTAGTGCTGTGATGTCCCACATCGGTTGGACCGGAGAATGAAATATGCCTTATAAGGGTATGGATACCTTTTCCCTATAGACGTATTTTTTTGGGGGTGGGAAGAGCAAAATTGTGATGGTTAGGCCAATGGGTAACCCAAAGCAAACAATATCTGTAGGTAAGTGGCCTGGGTTGTTATAAATGGTATCAGAGCCAGTTCCCGACCTGTTGTGTCAGCGAGGATGTTGGGCCCTAAAGGGGGTGGATTATGAGGTCTCACATCGGTTGGAGAGGAGAACGAAGTACGCCTTATAAGGGTATGGATACCTCTTCCCCATAGATGCGTTTTTTTGGAGGCAAGAAAAGTAAAACTATGAGGGGTTGGGTCGATGGGCAACTCAAAGCAGATAATATCTGTAGGCGGGTGGTTTAGGCTATTACAAGTGCACTTTTTATAATTCGTGGATCAAATGCTATTCTTTTCCACCCAACCAATACATATATGAATTTCATTTCAAAAGAACAAGCACACAACACATTTTGTGTTGGATAATCCTTTGTCCTATGAAACTTAGGAGCATCTTGAGCAAGTACTTTGATACAGATATGTGTACCATCAGTTGCACCAACACAATCTCGACATTGAACTATATTATAATGAAACATCATGTGTGTTTAATATAATTATACTAAGTTAAGAAAAGAAAATCACCTTAAAATATCTGTTTTCTATTTTTGATGGGGTTTCTAATACGTTAGCTTGTCTTAGAAAGATTTATTCTAGCTCTATAACTACTTTCAAAACACTACAAAAATTACGACTTACAGTTTCCCCAGATCGACTCTAGGAGAACTAAATCTCCCAATTGATAACGTTATTTCCTAATATGTATGGAAACTTCGCTACTTGTTCTTCAACATTTGCATTCACAGTGGGTCTAAGCACTTTTCCATTTAATAAATCACATAATTCAACAAATGGTTTAGGCTGCATTCTAATTATATTTCTCCAATTAAAATGAAATAAAATTCTTCGCATGATACTCTCCCTTGATTGCAAAATCTATGATGGAGTAAGCATTTGAAGTTTGTGTTTCACACATCTCTTTCATAACACCCACAAATAGACCATAAGACATGCAACATGAATAAGTGCTAATTGATGTATACGAATAGATTTGATAATTTGATTATTCACTCAATTACCTTCACTGCTCATGCCTAAAAAACAAAATTAGGAGTATTTTTTAGATTGTGAAAATCAAAATAAACCAAATATGACATAGATATATCCATTTACATATGATGTTATAAAAAAATTAGAATAGTCAAAATTTTAACCAGTGCTTTTGTTAATGAAAAATTTAACAATATAATATATCATAACCAATTAATTTCCACCTACTTTTCAGGTCACCTACTGTTAGAACAAAATGTATAAACTAAAGGACCACTTCACTTGTTAGATCAAAAACATATAACATCATACATATGTAAAAAAAAACCAATAAAGAGATTAAAACATATAAACTAAAATGAGTCCAAGATATTAAAAGAAGGAACCATGAATATCAGAACCATATAACAATAAACCACTGTAACCTCATAATAGAACCATATAACATAACATATATGTGTAAAAAACCAACAAAAAGTTGAACAAATATATAATGAAATGAGTATATAGAACCATATGACATCATATATATATATATATCCTAACTATTAGTTATTCTCCACTATGCGGACTGTGCGGGGGAGATGAATGTATAGAAGAAAGAGTATAGTGATAAAGAGATTTTTTCCAAAATCAAAAAGAACGATTGACTTGAAAAAAGTAAAAAAAAAATTCAAATTATCTTATCATCCCTAATAATAGAATGAACATAAAACATTCATATTGACAAACAATGCATCAAAGAAATATAATCCGATTTGGAATAACTATATATATATATATATATATATATATATATCCTAAGTATTAGTTATTCTCCACTGTGTGGACTATGCGGGGGAGATGAATGTGTATAAGAAAGAGTATAGTGATAAAGAGATTTTTTCCAAAATCAAAAGAGCGATTGACTTGAAAAAAGTAAAGGATTTCGAATTATCTTATTATCCCTAGTAATAAAATGAACATAAAACATTCATATTGACAACAATGCATCAAAGAAATATAATCAGATGTAAAGTTAGATAAACATTTATTTATTATTGTGGATAATTTTAACAATATGTACAAGCTTACAGAAAAAAGTCCATGTAGCTGAGCTCATCTACAGAATCATTATTTGTAGTTATTCAACATTTGGTGTTAAATCTGGTCAGAAATTCAAAGCTTTGATCTGAACATAGAGATCAATTCATGAATTTTCATCCAAAAAATAGAAATATTAATTAGCACCATTATATGCTAAGAGTCATCTAAAGAAAATTCAAACTTATATCCCTTATACATAATGGTGGGTTTTGAAGCCATAATCATATTTCAAGCGGATTCAACCCAAAGAGAAAGAGGGAAGTTATCGCTAATCAAGTAGTGCATCATAAAGAGAAAGGGGGAAGATAATGAAGTAGTGCATCATAAAAGTAGGATCGAGGGAAGCTAATGGCTGTTCCCTGACCAGCAGCGACGGTCGTCCATTGCTGCCCGACGATGATGCTTGTCCTATGCTATAATCGATTATCGATGCAGACGTCGCCTAACACAAATAATGAGATGTATTATCTTACTGCTTGTTGTTAGGGTTAAGAGTATAATTGTTATTATAAAAAAATATTGAGGGTATATTAGGTAGTATAAATTTATCATTTTATATTTCTATGGTTATGAGTATAATTGGTATTATAAAAAAATATTGAGGGTATATTAGGTACTATAAATTTATCATTTTACATTTCATTAAATTAAAGATAACTAATTTTTACTGTTTATGATGAAATATGATGTAATGTGAAACACTCCCATTCCATCCTATTCCATTACATTATAAACACTCTTTCCAGATGATGAAATAATATTATTACATTCCATTTGCATTCCATTACAAACTGCCCTACCAAATATAGCTTTATAGTTTGTTACCTAACCTTTCATCTTTATTGGTGAACTAGTTAAAGAATTTGAGTTGTGTGTTTTTAAGTTTTACTATTTTGGATTTTTTTAATTTATATTCTTGACCTTTAAGGATTTTTTTAATTTTTGGTTTTATGTTTGTTCTTTTTAAAACATTTAAAGAAGTTGATCTCTAATATGACTAATTTGAAAAAGAATATATACACACTTTTAAGACTACAAAACTAATTATCAAATCTAGCTAGAAGATCATGTATTAGGCTCAAGAATGTAACAAAACCATACTTAATGAAATAGAATAGGAGAGGATAAAATTTTTAGTGAATGACTTGAGAAAATTTCATAGGATAGAGACCTTAGCATCTTAAATTATGATAGAAGAAAATATGTCCCAAGATAAGCTTTCAAAATTAATCGGCACATCTTCTATTTTAAATCATATGAAGTACTTTGTACTAAGAACGATTTATGAGTGTTAATTGGCCCATATAAGAGGAGATGACAATTGAAAGAAATAACTTATATCTGTGAGATCGTATTAATAATATAACATAATAGTCACACCATCATGATTGTATAACTACATTAAGATTAGTTGGGACTGCATCAATCCACTTGCAGATACCTAACTTTTTCTTGTCAATTTTGTTTATTTTAATTTGTATTTTCACAAATTATATTTTGGGATTTTTACTGTTACATTAGTCCCGCTATATTTCATAAACTTTTTAGATAAGTTTGATCGTATTTTATCATATTATATCTTATCAAATTTTCTTTGTGTTAGTATTAATTATATTTATTCATTTTCTATTTTTACATATTTTAATTGTCTCTAGATAGAGATAATTATTTTTATTGGGATTTATTAATTTTAATTGTGAAATTTTAATTTAATTTATATCAATATTTATCAATTGTGACTTTTTAATTTTATTTTATATCAAAATTTATCAAAATTTTTAGATTAATCAATTTTTATTTTTGAATTAGTTTGTCAAAAGAAGAAAAATACAAAATACAAAATACAAAATACAAAAAAGAACGAAACAACAAAATATTAAAATTTAAAAAAATGGGGTGAGAGAGTCATGTTAAGATAACATAAGAGAGATAACTAAGCCATAAAGGTGGGAATAGAATCAATAATAAACTAAATAAAAGAGGAGCACAAAAACAAGACAAAAAAATGAAAAAGTTTCGTGATCGGTGATAAGCAAGATCCCTACCTCATAGATCTATAATGGCAAGTGCACTTATGGAACTATAGTACAGTAATAGTGAATATCGAGTGTCGATCTCACATAAGTACTAGTAATTACCTTTTTTCTATTACCTAACTCAAACAATAATATGAAAATTTAATAAAAACGATAAAGCTAAACTAAAGTTCAATATAGCTAATGACCAAGAACATAAATCACTCAATGATTAACCAAATCAAATTGCAATGCCTAGATAATGAATTCCCTTTAAGATTTCTTAAGCTACTAACCTTTTATCATGCAATTTAATTAAAGATCATTAACTTATGTTAATATCTTTCTTAAGACTATCAATACCTAATCTCAAGTTGATTAACTGAAATCTCTTTCTAGTTAAAACCCCTAAGATTGCTTTAATCGATTTGTTAGTTTTGCTATTAGGTTTGACACTAATTCAAAAGATATATTTCACCTATCTCTATATTTGCATGCTACTACTTCCAATTATGATATATCTATTCTTACAAAGGATTCCTAAATCTCAATTGCATGAAATTATACATAAAATAATATCCCAAAAATATTAATTCAAGACATAATCAAAACACATAATTGAATCCAATGAATTAACAATCAAATTGCATTAGAATCAAATCACAAAGTCCATCCCTAGGTTCATCCTATGTAGGCACTAAACAAATTTATTTCATAAAAAAATAAAAAATATAGCCAAGGATTTATAAAAAGAATTAAAAACAAGACAATTCATTATATATCCCCTTTTCTCTAATAAAATCTATATAAACTTTGATAGAAATATGTTCTCTAGTCGAATCTTAGAGTTATTCTCTACTTTCTCTGCCAATCTAAGGTTAAGAATTGTGTTTTAAAACTTGCATTCTTTTAATTTCCCTTTATACTTCAAAATTATGACTTATACTCTAGACGCGGTCACCCAAATGGCCATGTACAATGACCATGTCCTTTAATGTCACTTCAAAACTTAATAATTATGTGGAAACATAGCTCCATTAGCTGACACGGTTTGTTAATATAGTTAAATGATGTTGTTTCACCTATGTTAAGGTCTGTGTCCATCTCCAAAAATTATAATAAAAAAGAATTACATACAAAAAATAAAATTTCAAAATAAACAAATAAGATACACCAAATATGAGATTAATATATAATCTATTAAATATTTTTCAAGCCTCCCAACACTTAAGAACTTGGTTTCCCTCAAGAAAATTATAATCCAAATTATTAACTTAAAAATATCCATCCTTTTTCAATGTCAGTCTCTCCATCCACACCTTAAATTATCATATCTTATGAATCAAATCAACATATAATTGGACTCTAACAATCCTAGAGTGAACTTTAGTAAACCAATATCAATAGTAATCAAATTGACAATCTTTCTGAAATTGAAAACAAAAAATTCCACAACCTAAAAAAAGATTTGCGCAAAGTTTTTAGTGTGGAAGATATGATGAAACTCTCAAATCAATATATAGAAGGAGTCTAGACCATAAGCTTGCAAAAAAATCATATCTCCATCATTAATAAGTAAACTTGAAGCAAAAATAAAAAGGTTTTTTAAATAAGGTACAATAGGACTTGGGTAAAGGTATGGAAAGGATAATAAAAAGCGTAACATAGTGAAGGAAATTTATAAACAATACTACGTAAAACTTGGTTCTTTGCAGTATAGATCCTTCAAGCGAAACTTTAAAATGACATAATAATAATAATTCTTCTCGCTCTTCAACCTTTTTTCCTTTTTTTCTTTTTTCCAAACTTAAACTTTTAGCCACTTTGGAGAGAACATAAGGTTGTAACAACAACTTGAGACGAAATTAATGGTTAGTATACAACAACAATCATAGGGACAAAGAACCTTGTCTTTAAAATTCTTCAATATAATCCAATTTTTATGCAATCAAGAAAATGCAAATCCTTTAAAGTTCAACAATAAATGAAAAGTCTTTAAGAAAAATAAGCTAATTGGCTATCAATCTGATTATTACCAATCAAAGAAAAGGCATCTCAAATTGGTTATCTTAAGGGATAAAGTAGGCTAGATAATAATCAAAGAAAAATAGGATAAAATAATTGTTTAAATGTAAGCACTGTAATGGCGCTAGTTTGACATGTGGTCTCAACATCACTAATAAAAGTAAGTTCTAGAATCAACCAGCTATGCATAATAAAACACACAATAAAGAATAATAGAGCATAACATAATCTTGTAAAGCTCTTAGGCTTAAAAGGTCACATGCAGGCCAAATGTGTGTAAGTAATATGGAATTTCAATTAAGATTGACTATCTCAATGACTACTAAAAATACAACTTGTAAAAGTAACTTTATTCTAGCATTCATCCTTTCATATACTAACTCAACTCAATAATCTATAATAACCTAAAATGTTTCAGACATATTTTAACTAAATTGGTATGTAAACTAATAAGAATGAATAAAAAGGATTATAATAAGCTTGATAATTGACCCAACATTGAATTTTTTTTAAAACTTTTTCCAAAATTCAATACCCCTTCCCTTTATTTAAAGATGTACATTATCCTTAGTGTATGTAATAAAAGCATAGAAAATATAAGATAAAAGAAAGAATAAAGTGAGAAAGGAATATTGATGTGGTACTTCCTTGAATAATAATTTATAAAATTCTAAACTTCTTGTAATTTCCATCCTATATTAAATACAGTTATTATTGTTACAAAGGGATAAAAAGGTACAAAGAAAAAGAAAAGAAAAGAAAATAAATAACAATAGAATAAAAATAAAAGATAATAATAATGCAAAATAAAAGTTTAATAGGGTTAAGTTTTTGTTAGCAATTACAACAAAACAAAACAAAAAAATAAATGAACTAATAATATAGGATAAATAAAAATATAAATGTAAGAAATAAAAAGCACCCTAATTAGCATCTTAGATCACCTCTATGTTTGTCAGTCTATCAATGTATTGGGAATATCCATTTTTTGGGTTTCCTCGACTGTTGCCCCTAAATAGCACAAACTTTTAATTTTTGTGGAATTGAACATTAAATGGTAGCTTTAGTTGGTGGAGTTGGTATCTTGACTCCAAGGTGTCTTGCCATCCTAACTAGCACCTTCTCCATTTATCTATCATGTGTCTCCAACTTCACCACACGCTCTGTCAGCTTCCACCATCTGTTCCAAATGGTATGCTACACTCCTAAATATGCCTTATATATTCTCCAATTTGGTAATCTTTAGTTGGTCCTGATGTAGAGGTGGTGTCAGACAACTAGGCATGTCCAAATTCTCCAAAGAGTCATCCTATTGCTTGACCTCTCCTTTTGATTGCGAAAGGGAGTCTAGTCTTGACAACTACTCCTATATATTAGAGCGATTCCGTTATACTCTAGCAACTACCTGCTTATCCTGAGCTCTAACCAATCAATAGATATCACCTATTGGTCCTTGTTTATGTGTCACCATATGCATGTTCTTTATTATATCTAGATACAAGGAGACTATGGTGCCAAGTAGTCTTATAAGTGGTAATCTACTAAAGACTCCTATCATCCTAGCCAAACGAGTCATATACGACCCAATACAAATCATCCTCACCTTCTTATTCTCACATTAATGTTGAAAACATTAGGCTAATTTGTGCTTCAGATGAATAAGCATCTCTTCTCATATGCAATAACAAACTACAATAAAATTATATATATAATAACTAATTACAACTCATAAAATTTAGAATTATAGAATGACAAAGTGCTCAAATGTGATGCTCAGCTTCAATTTTCGTACTAGAAGAAGGAAGCTTAACCTTCCATGGGTCTCCAAAGAGTAAGTGTTATGCCCCTTCACAATGTCCCAAAACGATACTTCTCTGTTTGGCCACTAAAATTGTCAATTTATAGTAAAAACTAGGTTTTTGGGTACATGCACAGTTGGGTGCATGACTGTGCATCCAACTGTCCAAACCAATTAAAATGTCCAATTCGTGAATGGCACAGCTGTGCAAGTGGATGCATGACCATGCGTCTTGCACTACATGATATATTCTTCTTTTTATTGCATTTTCTTTTCTCATCTTCACTATAATTCTTCTCCTTCTTATTCCATAATGACAATTAACATGTGAACATCAAAAGGATGACTCAAAGAATGTGCCTTTAACTCAATTTAGCTCTTATGCTTCCAAATTATATCTAAAACCAAATATGACATAAAATGAATATTTTAAGAATTTCAAAGCATTAATCATTAATGTCTTAGAGTAAATGTATAAACAATCTAGCACATATCACTTAAATTCCTAAACAATCAACTCTTTGGTTTTTCCATATTTGCAGAGGAAATTATGGGCACTTCTTAAGCTACTTGACAAATTGTTTAAGCTTTAATAGCCTTATCCTATGACCAAAACTTTTTGTTTAGTCTAAGTGCACAAATATTCATATTTATGGCAATAAAACATTTATCTCATCCATTATGGTTTCTACTTCTTCAAGCTTATCCATGCTCATCGTATAAATGAACTTTATTGAACTTTATTTGGAGCTTAACCTTTTTGAGTTTCATTATTTTGGGACATTAACTTCAAACTAGCTCATTTAAGGGCTATAATTTCATGATTTTGCTCAAATAAAGACTTTTTGGGATGAAAATTAGGGCATGTTTACACACGCTATTACATGTAGATCATTTAGTAACATGACACGTTAATAGACATAATTTAGTATGGCAAGTGGAATATAAGAAAAAATTAATTAATTTCTTTAAATTCTGACTTAAACAACAAAAAACGCTTCCCTCTTTTTCTTGAATAGATGTTTGTCTTAATAACCCTAAAATCATTAATTAATAGATGTTTCACCCTCTTTTTCTTTGATCGGTTGTGCCTTCACTCCAATCCCTAGACACACCATCTCTTGTGCCTTTTTGGTAGTGTGAGTGTGAGATCTCTCTTTTGGCGTTGGAGGTGAATTGGCGGTAAGGTTTTTGGAGATCTGAAACATACATGTGCTGTGATTGAAGACCAAAGCAGGTAATGAGAGTCATGATCCCTTCTAATTTTTGTATATAAATTTATGATGTTTTAATATCCACTTTATTCCTTTGCCCTAACAGTGTTACATTTATGTAAATTATTTTATCTTTTTTGAATGAGTTTGATTATTGGGTTGGTTAGTATGTTGACGATAATTATTTTTCATGAAAATTTCTATTATACATTTGGATATAGGATATGATCAGGTTTTCTCTACCCCATGTAGTTGACATTGTATAGGATATGATTTGTGTTATGTGGTTTAGCTTCGTTGGTAGTTATCTATGTTTTGATATTGTCTATGCGTTGGGTTCAAGATAAAGTATGGCATTCATGGAAGAGATGCAGATTATTAGGAACAAACAAATTTGGTTATGTAGACATTATTTAGCTTTCAGTGGGTGCATAATCAACATTACAACGTTGTCCTGTAATACTTGAGAATGAGCTCAAGTAGTAGTTCTTCAAGGTAATTAGGTTGATTAGAGGATTCAATTTGGTTGTGATTTTGTGTTGGGTTGGAATTTTATTTTATTTTTACTTTGAATAAAGAGGGACACGTTCTAAGCTTGATATGGGGTCATGCAAGCTGATTTCTTCTACTTACCTAATTGAATGGGACTATGATGGAGAGGCTAACTATTGTTACTGTAACTTAAAAGCACCTAGATGGACTTCATGGACTGATAAAAATCCAGGAAGAAGTTTTAATGGCTGTCGATTCTTTCTAGTAATTTTGGTACATTTTTACGTTGTTTTAGCTAAATATGTTTATATATTTCATTAACAAAATGTTGCTTTTTCTTTGATGGTAGAGTGAAAATATTTGTGGATTTCATGAATGGCATGACCAAAGATTTTGTCTAAGAGTAAGACAAATTATTTTAGAGCTGAAAAACAGAGAGAAGATACTATATTGTCAAAATAATCTATTGAAGGTGGAAGTGACAGAGTTAAGAGAGAATGCAGTAGATGTTTTGCAAGCTGAAAGGATTGCAGAAAAGTTGAAGAACGAGTTAGTTGTGACGAGGACTAGCTATGAAACACAATCAACAAAGTGTTGGAAATGGTTTGCTTGTTTAAGCTTGTGTTTAGTATTGTTGCTTATGTTTATTAGTCCAAATAATGAAGGCAAAAAAAGCAACAGTTGTACTTTTAAAGCCTTACCTGGAAATGGTTTAATGTACTAGAACAAAGTGTAAATGTTCTTCACCTAACTTGATGTTGGAAAGTGTAAAGTGTTAGATGTTTTTGTAGCACCCCACTTTCGCAAGACCCGAACCCGACATCCTGGGTGATATCTGAGTCTGTGCCCCAAGAGGGTGGTGTGCTAAAGCACTCAGTCAGTCAAAACTCTTTACAAAAATCTTTTTCCTTTTCTTTTTAAATCAATGCACACATTTGTGAAAAATCGATAATCAAATCGGGCCCATTTCGATCATAAACTTTTTCAATCACATATATATATTAATTGCACTCAAAAATCAATTTCATTAACAACCCTTTCCATTTTAGAAAGTTATTACAAAACATAATTATTCCGATACACAAGTTACAATAATTTATAGAAAACTCAACTGATACAAAATAAAGAAAATACAAATGCAGACGCAAACTGATCCCAACCTCTATCTCTTACTTGAAAGTAGTGTTTATACTCCCGTTTGCCTAACGGGGTATTTTTCTGATCCTAAAAAATATTTGCAAATTTTGGGTGAGTTTTGCAAACTCAATGAGTGACCATCATCGATGGCTCACCCAGTCACATATCACATAAATCACATTATTGCACATCTCACATTATTTCACATTTCACATGCAATACACTTAATCATTCATATTATGCATATGCAGTGCACATAAGACTCACTTTCCATTTCTTACTTTGTTGTGACCGAGTGCCTAAACTATCCTATATAGGGCTCATTACTAACTGTCCCTTATCAGCTTGGGGGATACAGGGCTCATTATACATAGTGAGCCTTAGGCTCCTAATCACATATTGAGCTCGAGGCTCCTTTTCAAATTTCACTTTTTGAGCTTTAAGTTCTTTTCACTTTTGGTGGCTACTACGGTTACAACGGCCATTATATTTCTTGCATTATGAGATGGAATGCATCACTCACATTCATATATTTTCAATCGGCCACTTTCACATTCATCATTGGACCTTGGTCCGGCATTCAACATTTATGTTGAGAAACACTTTATGATCATGCATTCATGTCATGAAGCATTTAGTTCATCATATTCACATACAATTAGCACTTCAATATCCAACCAAGCATCGCAATCATCGGACCTCCTATCCGGAATCAAAAATCAAGACATTTACACAATCATTCAAAAATCAATCCAAAAATAGAAAGTCAAACAAAACAATCAGTGGAATGAGACCATCTAGGTCTACTCACAGTATGCTCCAGATTAGCATTAGCTTCAATGATCTGGAAATATTTGAATACAGACGTTTATCTTGTTTGAAGTTCCACTCTTTACAAATCACGTAACCCTAATCTCTTATGCACCCACATACATCAACTTGAAAATTGACAGGGAGGCTCGATCTTTCTTGGAATGAAAGAAAGGAATATCCAAGTAGAAGTGGGACAACAGAGAAAAGTAAGGAAGCTTTGGTGAATATTTGATAAAAAGCTCTATGGGGGATTTCTAAAGAAAGAAGTTTTTAGAAGGGTAAAGACAAGGACAGTAGCTTGTCTTTTGTAGGCAAATAAAGATCTTAGCTAGCTAAGACACCTGTCCAATTCTTATCCACTTATCCACTTCCCTTTATCCAAACTCACTTACGTATATTTTATACTTAAGTTTATTACTCAGTAAATACCACTGCAATCACAAGTCACAACCTCTTACTCATTTTCAGATTTTTCCTATAGTACATCATTTTGGGTCAACTTTACATTCTCTTCTTGACCCCAACACTGAAGTCATTTTGTAACACTTTCCTCTAGGAACATATTCCCTTATGTCTTATATCTCTATTGACACCGAAATCATTCAATTTGGTTCTGTCCTCAATCATATTGAATTTTTTTTCTGTTGGGGCAACTAGCATAACTTTCATTAGAGGTATCCGATCAAGATCATTTTAAGACAATTTCAAAGAAGACTTCAAGATCTACAACTTTTATGAAGATCTCAAAGACAAACTCTATCTTCTGAAGGGTCAAAAATGGACCAGACGATATAAATGAACAGTATACAGAAGAAGAAGTCTCGGTCACTTGGGCAGAAAATAGACGAAAGCAATAAGTAGAAGAAGCAATAAGCAGACGAATGCAAAAGCGGACGAATGCCAGAAGTAGACGAAGTAATAAACAGTTGAATTAGAAAGGTAGACGAAGTTCACTAGAAAGTAGACAAATTTCAAAAGACAGACGATAGGTTCAGACGAATCCAAATAATAAGGCAGATGAAATTCCAAAGACAGACGATAGGTTTAGACAAAGTCAAATAATAAGGCAGAAGAAATTCCAAAGACAGACGATAGGTTTAGACGAAGCCAAATAATAAGGCAGACGAAATTCCAAAGACATATGATAGGTTCAGATGAAGCTAAATAATAAGGCAGACGAAATTTAAAAGACAGATGATAGGTTTAGACGAAGGCAAATAATAAGGCAGACGAAATTCCAAAGACAGACGATAGGTTCATTTGAAGCCAAATAATAAGGAAGACGAAATTCAAAAGACAGACGATAGGTAAAAGACAAACGATGCGTCTTTCCTTGCGTCTGTGTTATGACGTCATCACAGACGATGCATCTTTCCTTGCGTCTATGTTTTCCTTGCATCTGTGTTTTGGTGACGTCATCACAGACGATATGCAAAACACAGATGATAGGCGGTCAACCTTAGACAAAGTAAGGTCAAACACAGACTATACATCTTTACTTGCGTCTGTGTTTTCCTTGCATCTACATTATGACGTCATCACAGACGATGCGCAAAACACATACTATAGGCAAAACACAAATGATACGTCTATGCTCCTAAACATCTCCCCCTTATTTAGACCACAACTTTCTACTCCACCATCAATAACTCCCATACTAAATATTCTCAATAAACTTCTTCAATACATTTTTCTTCACTAAGTCCAACACCTAGATTTTATTTCTATTCTTCCTACTCCATTTCATTCTAATCCTTTGCTACAACCACAATTCTCAATCTATCCCATTCCTATTTACTATACTCGAAATGTCAATGAGTGCATGTATAATTATTTTCATGCGTGTAAAGACTCAAATTCACATACATGTATACTGACATTCCGCTGAGCTTGAAATGCAAACTTTATAACTCTCACATTGCTATTTTCTCCATTATTGAAATCTGGGTTCTAATCCTTAATATGGGGACGGGATGTTACAATTCTCCCCCTTAATAAATTTCATCCCCGAAATTCTCATTTGATAGATCACTAAGGTAGAGGTATTATTTCCTCATATGCCTCTCCATTTCCTATATACTTCACCACTCAAATACTCCAAATGACCATAGTGGATAAACTCAATAGGTCCTTCAATCACTTATCTAGCTATCACACTATCTTGACTATTTCATTAATATATTTCAGATTACGCACTAACTTTTACTTCGTATGTTGCCAATCCATCTTTATCGATCATACTATTATCTCTTAACCTTTTCACATATCACATATTATGATTCTAAGACCTCTTTCACCAGTAACACTAACTCATAAAAATTTTCATACAAGCCAATTCATAATAGCTTAAACTCATCCTTTCTCCAAATCTAAGCACACCATTTTCTCAATCTACGCACACCTTGGCAAGGTGTTACTCACAAAAACACTTCATCACTCCTTTCATCATTCACTTCTCTTCAGTGTTAATATATTTAACTCTTATGTCCATTTTACTGCATTCCTTAACTCTGGTATTAATCTACCTAACTCATTTATCTTTCATAAGTCATTTTACTCTTATTTCAGATTCGTCTCACTCACTAACAATATCTCACATTTATTACGACCTTTTTACCTTTTTTAGGTCCTCTTCATCTCAATGTAGGCGTGAATGACCACCTTTCTGCCATACCATACCCCATACCATGTTCTAATGATGCCACTATGGTCACAATTGAAATGCCTGTAATCAATTTGAATTAT
>JAOSBN010000006.1:20725107-20744123 GCA_027563595.1 Erythroxylum suave
AATTTCACTATTCATAATATCTTAATAGGATCAATTTCTGCCATAGCTTACATGATCAGAACACCCTTTAATATAAGGCTTAGTGAGGCACTAGACAATTTCATTTACTCTTATACTTTGGTATATATCATCAAGATTATTCCATCTTTTCTAGAGACATCATTTATGACAATTCATCAATTAACAACCTATATTTAGAATATCGTAATCTCATTTGATTCAGGACAACAATTCTCCTTTTTGTATCTGTCCTCGATCGTGGGAACTGTGCCACAATCGTGCCCTTCTTCTTTTTCACAAATTTCATCACCTATAGTAACATCATTAATAACTTCAATCTATCCTCTATTGATCACTATTAGCACTTCCATGTATTACTCTACTTAGACTTTGAACTATGGGAACTATGACTAGCAATACCCAATAAGTCTTAGATTACTTCCTATATTATCCCACACATATAATACATATATGCACAATATTCTCACTTGTCATAATAATCCCACTATCAATATGTACTCATGATAACAAACTAACTCAACTTTGGGGACTTTCGCTTACCTCTTTCTCAGTCTTGGATAAAACCCTATCTTATATGCATTTCTAACTTTCTCCTTACTACACAACAACTCTTGTAAAGTCAATTTTGTCTATTTCTTTTCCCATATACGTATCCTCAATTAATTCAGAATTATTGATGCGGAATCATTATGAAATGATGGTCTTAATTCCCTTAATATCTTCTTATACTGAATTATAAACTCTTGTCACGATAAGCATATAACCATTTTGGTTCTAACTCATTCTCTTACGATCATAACAAATTTATATTTTCATTACATTATGCCTGTATGCTTTAATCACATCATTTCTGCTTATATCCCTATTTTCCTCAAACGATTTATGACAATACATTCACATTTATATCACACTTAGGGATATGTCACCACAGTACAATCTTGACATCATATTAAATAATACATCCACCAATACAATTGTGTTAAATCTTTATCTGTCATATTCAATCACATACTATTTCTCATTTCTAGATATCCACAACTTCCATTTTCTCACATTTTGGTATATCATCACTATTATCAATGCTTTTAACAGCTCAGACTCTTAAGGAATGCTCATACATGTGACTCATACTAGGGATCAGTTACCGCTGTCTGCTATGACATGACTAAAATGCATGTAACTTGTCACATATTTCAGAATGTCCATACAAGATAGTACTTCTGGGCTCTGATACCACATAAATGTAGCACCCCACTCCCGCAAGACCCGAACCCAACATCTTGGGTGATATCCAAGTTCGTGCCCCACGAGGGTGGTGTGCTAAAGCACTCAGTCAATCAAAACTCTTTACAAAAATCTTTTTCCTTTTCTTTTTAAATCAATGCACACATTTGTGAAAATCGATAATCAAATCGGGCCCATTTCGATCCTAAACTTTTTCAATCACACTCAAAAATCAATTTCATTAACAACCGTTTCCATTTTAGAAAGTTATTACAAAATAGAATTATTCCGATACACAAGTTACAATAATTTACAGAAAACTCAATTGATACAAAATAAAGAAAATACAAATGTAGACGCGAACTGATCCTGACCTCTATCTCTTACTTGAAAGCAGTGGCAATTCTCCCGTTTGCCTAACGGGGTATTCTTCTGTTCCTGAAAAATATTTGAAAATTTTGGATGAGTTTTGCGAACTCAATGAGTGACCATCATCGATGGCTCACCCTGTCACATATCACATAAATCACATTATTGCACATCTCACATTGTTTCATATTTCACTTGCAATACACTTAATCATTCATATTATATACATGCAATGCACATGATACTCACTTTCCATTTCTTACTTTGTTGTGATCGAATGCTTAAACTATCTCGTATAGGACTCATTACTAACTGTCCCTTATCCGCTTGGGGGATACAAGGCTCATTATACATAATGAGCCTTAGGCTCCTAATCACATATTGAGCTCGAGGCTTCTTTTCACTTTTCACTTTCTGAGCTTTAAGCTCTTTTCACTTTCGGTGGCTACTACGACCACAACTGCCATTATATTTCATGCATTCATGAGATGGAATGCATCACTCACATTCATATATTTTCAATCGGTCACTTTCACATTCATCATCGGACCCTGGTCTGACATTCAACATCTATGTTGAGAAACACTTTGTGATCATGCATTCATGTCATGAAGCATTTAGTTCATCATATTCACATACAATTAGCACTTCAATATCCAACGAAGCATCGCAATCATTGGACCTCTTTTCCGGAATCAATAATCAAGACATTCACACAATCATTTAGAAATTAATCCAAAAACAGAAAGTCAAACAAAACAAACTGTGGAATGAGACCATCTAGGTCTACTCATAGTACGTTCCAGATTAGCATTAGCTTCAATGATCTGGAAACATTTGAATACATACGTTTATCTTGTTTAAAGTTCCACTCTCTACAAATCACGTAACCCTAATCTCTCATGCACCCACGTACATTAACTTGAAAATTGACAGGGAGGCTCGGTCTTTCTTGGAATGAAAGAAAGGAATATCTAAGTAGAAGTGGGGACAATAGAGAAAAGTAAGGAAGCTTCGGTGAATATTTGATAAAAAGCTCTGGGTTGCTGGATTTCTAAAGAAAAAAGTTTTTGGAAGGGTAAAGACAAGGACAATAGCTTGCCTTTTATAGGCAAATAAAGATCTTAACTAGCTAAGACACCTGTCCAATTCTTATCCACTTATCTACTTACCTTTATCCAAACTCACTTAAGTATATTTTATACTTAAGTTTATTACTCAGTAAATACCACTGCAATCACAAATCACAACCTCTTACTCGTTTTTAGATTTTTCCTATAGTACATCATTTTGGGTCAACTTTACATTCTCTTCTTGACCTCGACACTGAAGTCATTTTGCAACACTTTCCTTTAGGAACATATTCCCTTATGTCTTATGTCTCCATTGATACCAAAATCATTCAATTTGGTTTTGTCCTCAATCATATTGAACCTTTTTCTATTGGGACAACTAGTATAACTTTCACTAGAGGTATCTGAACAAGATCATCTTAAGATGATTTCAAAGAAGACTTTAAGATCTACAACTTTCATGAAGATCTCAAAGACAGACTCTATCTTCTGAAGGGTCAAAAATGGACTAGACGATATAAATGAACAATATACAGAAGAAGAAGTCTCGATCACTTGGGCAGAAAACAGACGAATGCAATAAGCAGAAGAAGCAATAAGCAGACGAATGCAAGAAGCAGACGAAGCAATAAACAGTCGAATTGGAAAGGTAGACAAAGTTTCGTCAAAAAGTCGACGAAATTCAAAAGATAGACGATAGGTTCAGACGAAGCCAAATAATAAGGCAAACAAAATTCCAAAGATAGACGATAAGTTCAGACGAAGCCAAATAATAAGGCAGATGAAATTCCAAAGACAGACGATAGGTTTAGACGAAGCCAAATAATAAGGCAGACGAAATTTCAAAGACAGACGATAGGTTTAGACGAAGCCAAATAATAAGGCAGACGAAATTCAAAAGATAGACGATAGGTTTAGACGAAGCCAAATAATAAGGTAGAAGAAATTCCAAAGACAGACGATAGGTTCAGACGAAGTCAAATAATAAGGCAGACAAAATTGCAAAGAAAGACGATAGGTTCAGACGAAGCCAAATAATAAGGTAGACGAAATTCCAAAGATAGACGATAGGTTCAGATGAAGCCAAATAATAAGACAGACGAAATTTAAAAGACAGACGATGCGTCTTTCCTTACGTCTGTGTTATGACGTCATAATAGACGATGTGACGTCATCACAGTCGATGCGTCTTTCCTTGTGTCTGTGTTTTCCTTGCGTCTGTGTTTTGGTGACATCATCACAGACGATACACAAAACACAACAAGTTCAAACACAGACGATATGTCTTTAATTGCGTTTGTGTTTTCCTTGCGTCTGCGTTATGACGTCATCACAGACGATGCGCAAAACACAGATGATAGGCAAAACACAGACGATACGTCTATGCTCTTGAACATCTCCCCCTTATTTAGACCATAACTTTCTACTCCACCGTTAATAACTCTCATACTAAATATTCTCAGTAAACTTTTTCAGCACATTTTTCTTCACTAAGTCCAAAACCTAGATTTTATTTCTAGTCCTCCTACTCCATTTCATTCTAATCCTTTGCTATAACCACAATTCTCATCTATCCCATTACTATTCACTATATTCGAAATGTCAATGAGTGCATGTACAATTATTTTCATGCGTGCAAAGACTCAAATTCATATGCATGTATGCTGACATTCTGCTGAGCTTAAAATGCAAATTTTGTAACTCTCACATTGCTATTCTCTCCATTATTAAAATCTGGGTTCTAATCCTTAATATGGGGACAGGATGTTACAGTTTTAACGTCTGCTGTATTAGCCTAAACATGTTTGATGTACTAGGAACAAGATGTTTGATGTTTCAACATTTGGTAAGGAAGATTAGTGACAAAATAGGATGTTTAATCAATGGAGATGGAGTATTCATTAGTTCTCAAAAGGAGTTAAAAGACTTAGCAATTGACTACTTTAGAAATTGTTATCTATATTTTGGCCTGTTTGGTTGTTAGCTGATCAGCTAAAAAAACAACTGATTGAACAAATTTAGCTGATTGATCTTATTGACCAACTATTTTAGTATTTGGCAATCAGTTGATTGAACCAAATCAATTGGTTTTTTAAAAGCTCAGGGGAAGTAGCGTTTTACTTCAGCTGATTAAATAAATGGCAAAAGATACCTTTCAATCCCAAACGTCAGTTATTGTATTTATATTATCATTGTTATTTTAAAAAATTAAAAATAAAATAATAGAAAAACAAAAATTGAAAAATTTACACATATTTTATCATTTTAATTTGAATTTTACTTAAAAATTTTAAAATAAAAATAAAAAACAAATTAAAATTGAAATTTGTCACAGGTGATTTTTTCCTTTTTAATTTTAATTTTTATCAAATTAACAATAACAAAATTATATTTTAATTTGAATTTTTATTAAAGTAATAATTAAAATAAAAATTTAATTTATAGTAGGATAATTAAAATAAAAATAAAAATTAAAACAAATCACACTTATTCAGTCGAACTTAAATTTTTAAGCAACCCTACCATGGAACCTGCAAGGCGAGTTTTTAAAACAACCTTATCACGGAACTGCACGATCATGTTGGCTAGTTTTTTCAGAATTGCACGATCGTGTAAGGCTAGTTTTTAAAACAACCCTGCCATGAAACTGCACGATCATGCACCAGCACGATTGTGCAAGGCTAGTTTATTATTATATGTTATATTTTTTAATAGATTTATAAAATTAATTTTTATAAAATTAAACATCTAAATTTAATTCTTATGAAAATATCCAAAGAAAATATTAAAATATAAAACTCATGTCATTATAAATTTTTTTAAAGTATGCCCTTATAAGTCATTTTACACATAAACAACTAATACTAAAGAAGTAATTTTATCAAACAACTCTAACAAACAATTAATGCAATCCGCTGGTCAAATCAGTTGATTGAACTCAATCAGTCGATTTTTAAAAAGCTCAGGAGGAGTAGCGTTTTACTTTTGTTGATTGAATAAATGATAGAAAATACCCTTTAACCCCAAATGCCAATTACTGTATTTATCTTAAAATTTTATTTTAAAATAAAAATTAAAAACTATACACAAATTTGTTTTTAAATTATTTTAATTTTAATTTTATTTAAAAAGTTAAAATAAAATAAAAACAAAAACAAATTAAATTTTTTCACGGGCATGACTTAAGTGTCATGTCCGTGACACAATTTTTTATCAAATTAACAATAATATAATTATAATTATAATTATAATTTAATTTTTTATTAAAGGAATAATGAGGAGATAAAGAAATGCACGTAGACTTTACATATGTTGTACCAGAAATCAGTTATCAACGAAAATGATAAAACCTAATAGAACTGCAATGCACACTAATTGGAAAATAAAGGAAACCATCCTTGCATAAACTTTAAGCTTTCCCTAAAAAATACAAAATATTGTAGTGTGCAATATATTTCCATCCATAAACTTTAGGCTTTCCCTGAAATAAAACAAAATATTGCAAACAATTTTGACAATTCCAACCAAGCTACCATCACCCTCAGTAACCCATTCATGATGTTCAACTAAAAGGAAAAAACGTACAAGAAATGAAATTGACATTGGAAGTCATTGCATTCATTGTTTAATGTAATTAATCCCAACAACATCCTTACAATTTATTGTTGTTCAGTTCACAAATATCACAACCCTTGCACAGTTCACTAAAAATTAAATGTTAAGTTTACATTTTTTTCTTTCCCTTTGAAGATGCATTTTGACTTTGCTAGCTTGGATTCACATGCGTAGTAACAACTTCCTTCTCAATTGTTGATTTTTTTCCCAAGGTTTAGTAGTCTCTGATTTCTCCTTCCAGACTGTAGATAAAATGCAAATGTTTGTTAAGCTGTATGAATTAATTAATGTTAAGTAAGAATCCAAAAATTTTACCCATCCCTTCCATCCGTTTCTTAATCTTCTTATTTGTTTCTTGTTGAAGAGAAGAGTATATGACATGACTTTTTCCTTTAATTTTTTCTTGAGAATTTGGACTACATCTGCCAGCTGCCAACATCCTCAATCTGCTTCCATCATCTACAACACCCTAACCATATCCTCTTCTCCCTTTGGTTTGGTTCTTGGTGGCGGCCTTTGAAGATGTATATATATTTGTTGTTGTTTATGAAGCACCTCTAGGTGTTAGGAGAACAACTGAGGTTGTTGCTTTTGCACTCCCACTTACATCAGTAGTACTTGAGGTGTTGGCAATACTTTAAGCAATTGTGCAACCAATAGATACATACACAGTAACAAAAGCAGAAGCAGATGCTTTTGCTCTTCTTTCACCTTTCTTTCCCCTTTCAGTGTTGGATGCAGATTTAGAGGTACTTACTAGGTTGTCAGTGTTGGTTTCAACTGTGAATATGTTTTCAGGGGTTGACGGTGAGTTCGTTGTGTGTTGCTCCATATGGAAATTAGTTGACTGGTCTAGGTTCAAAATTTGAATCTGGGCTAGAACTTGTCATTCATAACAATGATAACAAAATAAAAAAAATCTAGAACGTGACCACTACTATGGAAAAGAAAAGAATTTTAATTGTACCATAAAAGACAAAACAACTTAGAAATTACCTCTCGACCCTTCCAAGGACAACCTCTTTTGCTGTGTCCTTCTGTATGACACTGGCTACATGTAATGATCATGCCCCTCCTATACACGTGGTTAACAATTTGCTTTTTGTTTATTTTTGTATTCTTTTGAGGATTATCAATGCCCTTTTTTTCTAGTCATTTTGGGCCTACCAAGCCCTTTTTTGAATTCTGGTAGCTTGATAGTTTCTTCATTGCTATTAGGCCAGTCCTTCATACTAGGCATCGATTGAATTGTCTTCCTATATGCTTTCACATATTCAATCTTCCATAGTTAACTAGAAGTGTACTCTTCAATATTAACCCTACTATCTATAATAGCACATATGGCGTGTGCACAAGGAATGCCAGAGAAGTAATATATCCTACATGAACATATTTTGTTATGAAGCCTCACCACATATCTGTTCTGTCCATGATCAATCTCATACCCTCCTTCTCTATGATGATGCACTGAATAATGTTAATCAATCATGACACACTTCTCAATTGTTTCCTATATTCTTGGCCCTAAATTACCCTTCCACTTGGCAGCTTCTTTCCTTTTTCTTACAATTCTTTTCATCGATTCTCTTCTAAGATGCTTAAATAATCCTAAAACTGACATTTTCCTTGCATCAACCAAAGTCATATTGAAGGCCTCATATGAGTTATTGTCAACCAACTCAATCATGGGATCTTCCTTCTAGAAAGTCTGACACCATTGCTAAACTAGTGCATAACTCTCAATATCTTTTGCTACCCTTTGGTTCTTGGCTATGAGCTTATCCAAAATTGCTTCCTATTTCCTTACTGTGAAGGATTTTTCAATTTTTCAAAAGTGCTCTTTCATCTCTTCCCCTTTATGTCCTTTTCCCTGTTAATTAACATAAACATGTCTAGCACAAAACTTGTACTCAACATCTGGACACAAACTGTTAATAGCTCTATGTAACATCCCATGTTCAGGTCTAGAACCCAGAATAGAATTGAGTGTACTGTGAGAAACTAGAAGTGCAATTTATGCTCATGCATCATTGTATATTCACACACATGTGAATATTTATTTTGATACATTAAAATAATTGTACATGCATTCATTGACATTTTTCGGGTACGATTGATTGATTGAAATGTAAATTGTGACTCATTTGCATTAAAATTTTATTTGGAGACTATTAGTATTATTTCAAAATTTCTAGTGAATTTTAGGAATTTTCGAAAATTTGGAGGTCTTTTGGATTAGGACCTAAACAAATGAAACAGTGACATGTGGTGGCCTTGCATGTTGACACATGGCTCATATGCAAGGGATACACTTAGTAACGTATATTTTTGGGGAAGAAAAGAAAGCATTCGGTGGGTCACCGAATGCCTCACAAAAATTTTCCAACACTGTTTTGGATCTTACACCAGTTTTACCCTATGCAAAACAAACATACCAACCCGACCAGTGTTTGATTCCGTGTAATTTCATTGTTTTCCTTCCCCAACCACCGAAGCCCTATTCATTACTGGCAGTACTGGAAATTTTACTGAAACATTAAGTAAGTTGTATTTAAGTTTTTTGGATGTTGTGTAGATGGTTTTGATGATGTTTAGTGTTAGAAATGAATTCATACATGAAGGGTAGGTTCGGTGTTGTTAAACTGAAGAATCTAAAATTGATGAGAACTAGAAAAGAATGCAGAAATCACACTGAATATGTTTATGTGAAGTGAGAATTTAGAGTTCTGGAAATACACTAAGATGAAAAGTTTATGATAAAATGA
The DNA here is from genome assembly GCA_027563595.1 of Erythroxylum suave. Taxonomy (NCBI): domain Eukaryota; kingdom Viridiplantae; phylum Streptophyta; class Magnoliopsida; order Malpighiales; family Erythroxylaceae; genus Erythroxylum; species Erythroxylum suave. Next base: position 20,734,175 of record JAOSBN010000006.1, read on the forward strand.
AAATGTTGTTGCTTGTGATACAAAAAAATAGAGAAGTGCAGGAAAATATTAGTTGTTATTCATGGTGCTCTGTTATGTTTATCTTGATTGTGAATTTGTGGGAATTTGTATGAGTGCCTAAAACTTGAAGTAAGTGAATTTAGAGGCATGGGATTTAGACAAGTGTAGAACACTGAATTAGGTTCTGCTTGTTTTGGGTGTATAACGAAAAACTAAACAAGTGCAGAAAAATGAAATTTGAGTGTTTGAGTATACGGTTGTTGATATTTAAGTTCGAACCTTGGATTTTTGAGTTGTTTTGTGTTGTTGAGCTGAAAGGGGAGTAATATAGATGATGTTTTCATGCTTGTGGATGGATGCATGCATAAGTGGCGGTAGGTTCTGATTTGGTTTGTGGGTTGTTATTGTTCATGAAAACAGAATTTACATTAAAGAGAGAAAGAAGAAGGTGATGGTTTACATGCTTGGTTTTAGTTTTTGAAGTCTGAAAATGAACTAGAGTATTTTTACTGAACAACTTTGCTTCTTTTGATTATATCTTGAGCTATGTTTTGTCAAATGAGTTGAATCTTGGTTCATATTAAAGTAGAGACATATGTCTACAACTTTCTTGAAGAAGTCAAAATTTAGTTCTATCCATAAGAGCCTTGAAATTTAGCTTGAATTTAAGAGTAGTATTTTATTGAGACGTAAGGAACAACATGGAGTATTTTGATCATAACTTGTGCGATACAGGACCAAAGTGTATGATTCGATGTCGTTGGAACCTTAAGACATAGAAAAACATTTGATTAGGAGAAAGTGTTGTCTAAAAACATTTGGTTGTAAGTCAAAATGACAAGAAAGAATGAAAGATAAGGAAGAAAATACAACAGGTTAGCACGATCGCGACTCTATTGAAAAACAAGGAAAGTCGAAATCATGCCTCAGCACGATCATGACTCTACTGATGAAGGAAGAAAGTCACGATCGTGCACGACTCTAAAAAAAAAAGGAGGGACTGTTTTAAACATCCTTTGATCTTTTGTTCATATCTTCTTCTCCCTACCCCCAAATGAAATGGGACTTGAACCATTACACTCAAAACACATTGTTTTACATCTCCACCAAAATTTATAGCCATATAAAATCATTTGGGAGAGATTAAGTGATAAATTTGAGACAAAATTGATCAGGAGGAATTTTGTAACTGGAGCATTTTCACTGAACATTCTTCAATATTTTGACAATATCTTCATATGTATATATCCAAATGGAATGAATTTTGACTTGGAGTAAACTAGAGACATCGGGCTACAAATTATATAAAGAAATAGAATTTTAATAGAATTTTAATTCTATCTCTAAGAATTTCAAATTCTAGGTGGAAGTTGAATACAGATAATAACTGTTTTAGTATAAGAACAGTTCGAAAATGTTTGGAAGGTGTTGAAATTGCTTATAAAGTGTATTAAAGAAACATACCGGAGAAATTGTCATTAAACACGCATAATACATGATACATTCAATGAATGTGCTTATGATTGATTATTTATCTGAATGTGTAAATTTTGTATATGATTGCATATAGAAGAACTAGTAGATCGACCACTTTCTGATATTGCCTGAACTTCGAGGCAATAGCTTTGGGAGCAAACTATAAGTAACCTAGACGGTCTCACTCAATTAATTGTTTTGATTATGATTGAATTCTCTTATGAATGTGTGATTGATTATGCTAATTCCAGACATGAAGGTCCAAAGATTCTGATTTGATGATTGTGATATTGAAGTGCTTCTTGCATGTGAATTTGAATGAATAAGTGATATTTCACATTATTGTTGAATGCCTGATCAAGGTTTGATGATAAATGTGAATGTGAATGTGAAACTGAAATCAAGTGACTAATTGTATATATATAAATGTGAAGCATTTCATTACATGAATGTATGAAAGATGAAGGCAGTTGTGATCGGAGTTGCCAGTATAAAGAGCTTAAAGCTCATACTGTGATCAGAGCCTCAAGCTCAGTTATAAAAGCACCCGGTATCTACTAAGGGATATGGGACATTATCTGGTACATCTCGGTATCCACTAAGGAATATGAGCTAGTGAAAAGGCAATCGGTCATAACAACAACAATAACAAGTGAAATTGAGTCTCACATGCATTGCATATACATTTTAATACATGTGTTTGACTGATTAAAATTGTATTGGTACCTTGTATTTGAATGAGAATGTGATATATAATATTTCTTACAATATACAAAGATGTGAAATATTTTTTACATGTGATAAGGTGTTACTGAACCATCGATGATGGTTACCTTATTGAATTCGCAAAACTCACCCAAAATTGCACATTGACATTTCAAGATCGAGAAAGAACATTAGCTATTGAGAGACTACAAGAAGCATAATTCTTGTATTTTTGTGAAGAAAAAATGGCTCAAAGGTCGGTCAGCTCAGACTGAAGAGTTTAGATAGATCATTTGTATATTTCCTCTTTCATGTAGCATATTTGTATTAGGCTTGATAATGTAAGTACTCTGATGATATTGGAGACTTTCAATGTACTTGTATGGATGTTGAAAGCTACATTAGCGTATTTGTATTAGGCTTGATAATGTACGTACTCTGATGAAATGAAAAGAAGAATACAATTTATTAATTTTGTTAATTTTGGTGTTTAATTTTTAGTGACTTTTATGTACAATAATTTATGCCATCACTAAGTCGGATATATTATCATGTTATAAAGTGAAGGTGAGATAGTTAAAACACCATTATTATAGATTATATATTAGAATGTCCACAGGGTGTTTTGGTATATAATTTATAGTAATGGGGTGTGACACTCTATCATGTCCCTACAATGGAAAACATAACCATTTGAATAGGCATGTGGATGGCACTCTACATATATCATAACAGTTACACTCTCAACAAAAGTAAAAACAAGATTGATGTGAAACTTTTACCTTTTGTTGGTCAGTCATTATAGTCCATCCAATTCTAGAGCCCAAGTGAGGTAAATCTTCTTTCAACCTTTCAATAAACCACTTCCATGTGACTGTCGACTCAACTTCAACCATAGCCTAAGCAACAGGAAATATTTGATTCTTTCCATCTCTTCCCATAGCACATAGAAATTCACCATTAGTTTTGGTTTTTAGCCAATATCCATCTAGGAAAAGAAGTGCCTGCATCCATGCCAAAACCCATGTTTAATAGCTTCTAAGCATGTGTACATTCTTTCAAATACAAGTGAACATGATGGAATTGGTCGAGACGTTGTTAATGTAACATTGCTTCCTGGGTTGGTCTACCTAATCACTTCAACATAAGACCAAAGCTTCCTAAACTCCTCTTTAATGTTGATCACAACACTGTCTACTATTTTTTTCTTTGCTCTTCTCACCATACTCATGGACACTAACACCTAAACAATCCTAATCATAAAATTGTATATCATCATTCTTCATAAATGGCTCCTTTTAAGCTTATCCTTCAACAAGTCAGCTAAGATGCTGGTGTTCATCCTAAGATTTGTATATACCCTATTACAGTCATGATTGTTCTTGAATTTCCTAACTTGTAATGTAGCTTCCTATCACATACTCCATAAATAAACTAAGGGCAGTTCTTAGTTCTACATTTACCTTGGACAAAGTTGGGCTTATTTTTGGTAAACATGATAGCCCTACTTGTTTTAATAGACAACAAACTCACAGCAAGCTTATATTGCAAATGATTACGAAAATCATCCCTAATTCAATGTAAGGCTTAGCTACATTTTCACCATAAAGAGGGTATTTCCTTTTCCTCCTAGTAGCATCATCTACCATATCATCTACATCACTAACAAGTTCTCCATATTCATCACTGTCATAATATTTAGACAAAACTACCTTATCTTTATCATTTGTATCACCTGCATCAACTTCATGTGGTCCATTATCTTTATTTAGACCACTACCTTCATCTTCTTGCTCTAAATCCTCTTCAGCATCTTCACCCGGACCATTACTTTCATCTCCTTGCTCTAAATCATCTTCAACATCTTCATCAAGACCATTACTTTCATCTCCTTGCTCTAAATCCTCTTCGTCCTCCATATTGTATCATCTTTGTTTTCCATATCTACATCATTTTCATCCTCCACGTTTAGCTCATTGTCTACATTACCTACATTATGTCTAACTACATTATTAAAATGCTCGCCATTATCTTCAACAACATTACCCTCATTAACCTCATTACAATCATTCTCAATCACTTCAACAGGGGTATCCACACCATGTTCAATATAAATATTAATAGCACCTATACCCATCATCTGATTAACCATATGTAACACATTAGCATCATCTTGTACTACTCTCAAACCATTACATAGTTCAAAATCAAGCATAAGATAAAATATCTTCTTCACATTGTTATCCCCACTTCTTTTACATACATCAACCATTTCAAAATAACTCAGTAAGTCAGATCAAATTCAGTTTTATCTATAGAACCACCCTCATAGCTAACATTATCACCCACATTAACAAAACATCCCTCATGGTGAAACTGCAGAGTTACTTCATCAAATGTCATTCTACCAAACCGAAAAAACCAACTCTAGGAAAACGAAAACACTCAATCAAAATGTTGAAAGAAAACACTGAAATGAAAGTTAAAAATTCAAGCCTAGCACAGCATATGATGCTTACCATATTCATAACAATTCCATCAACCAACCTACTAAGTTCTAATGGTTTATTATAGCTCAATGTTTAAATACAATCCTTATTCAATTCAATTGTTACATCAACTTTAAGGTACTAGTAATTAGAGTCTTTTAGATTGAAGTTGCTAATAGAATAACAAAATTAGAACTTTATTTTATTACCAATGATAGTAGCAATATTGCAAACAACAACATAAAAACAATACATCAGTTGCAATTAAACAAATACACACTCATATGACAAATACTCCTACTAGTAAAGCAAAAAAGATGTAGGAGGGCAACGGAATTAAAAGCATCAAATTAAGATTTTGTTAGACCAATTGGTTTTCTATTATGCTCTGATTGGTAGGAAAGATGAATTTTTTCTACTAATTAGAGCACAAAAGAAAACCAATTGATTCTAGCAACTACCCATTCTGCAACTGACCATCTTCGATAGAAGATGAAAACTAATACTAGTTTGCTTCTGCCCATCTTATTCATGTTATCTTCCTTAGACTATGCTAACCTCAGGCTTCTTTTTACCACTCCAACCACTTCTCTAACCTCAAACCTTGTTGAATCAAATGTTTACAGCTGTTAAGTCTAATGGCTAATACTTTAATTGTAGGACGTATCTTAGTTTCAAGAGATGATGCATGAACCAAGCAATTCAACCCCTTCAACGAATGATAAAGCATGAATCTGGTGTGGGTAACCCTTGGTGAAGATGTGTGAACTAAACAAGACAACCCTTGCACGAAGACTTGAGTGGAATGGCCGATAGTGAAGATGCGTCAGAGAGGGGACCGATGATGGGATTTAGGGTTTTATGTAAATCTTTCATTTCTTTATTTTTACTTTATGAAAGTTATAGAATTAACGAAAATTTACAAAATTTTAGGTTAAAATTGAAACCTTTTACTCTTTTATATGTGACATTTTTTTCAAAGGTAATGGTGCCATATTGTTTAATGTAACGGCACGTGTAAATACGCTCTAATTTTCGTCCAAAAAAGTCTTTAATTGAGTATACTTGTGAAATTATAGCCCTTAAATGAGATGGTTTAAAGTTAATGTCCCAAAATGATCAAACTCAAAAAGGTTAAGTCCTAATTTGGGCTTTAGCCAATAACCTAAATAGTCTAAGATTGTCTTTTGAAGGCAAAACTTTACACAATCTTTTTCCTTATCGTTGCTTAAAAGCCTAACTATCGATTTTGAGGAAAAGGGTCATTTTCGCAAAAAAAAACAACCAGTGTAATGGTCTAGCTTCTTACTCGCCCTCCTTCAGAACTTTAAGTGTAGGGGAAAATGTACATTCGTTAGTATTGTTAGGGGTGGCCTAGAGCAACCTCTTAACCATCTACTTCCAATTAAATCAAGGTTTGATGCTCGGGATTAGTGCAGAAAATATGGTTTGGGAATTAAAAAGCATAGAAGTGCCATCTTGATTAGAGCTAGGAATAGCTGATGAAATTGAAGAAGATAGACCAGAAGAAAAGGGGAGCAACAGTTTGGGGGAAGAGCTTGATGGAAGGAGTAAAATTCATTTGCTTGGAATTAAAAAAAAGGAACTGTTGTTAAAAGGTTTTAAAAAATCCTTGCTAAAACAATAAAACTTAAGGAGGTGGGAAGGAAAAACATTAGGAAATAACAAGAAAAACCCTTAGAGTTAAGGAGCTTCCAAAGATTAGGCGGATAAGATGAAAAGAACATGTACGGGAACAACACAAAGATAGAGTACAAAAACTAAAGGGAAGCTAAAGAGCAATGCGCAGGAACAGGGAAGTGAACATAAAAGAATAAAATCTCAGAGTGAGGAGATCACCTCTCTTTGAAAACTCTATTTTGTTGTTGTATACAATTTTCTTAAATGCTTTGTAAGCAACAATATTTCGATTCATTAATGATTTCCTTATTAAAGTTGGTCAACACTAATTAAACTTAAACAAGTTGGAGGTAAAATTAACAAGCGTTAGTTAAGAATTTTTATATAGCAATTTTGTTGAAATGCAAGTGTGAGTTTTAGTTTAATCTCAAAACTTCAAATTGACTCAATCTAATCTATATCCTATCATTAACTCTAAAAAGCAAAATACTCCAACAATTTAGCTTAATAAAAAAATTTATGGAATTGAAAACAATGACCTAAAGTAAAAGTTATAAAATCAAGCAAATTAAATTTCAAACAAGGAGAAGATATCCGTCTCTAAGTTGACAAATTTTATAACAACGAAATGAGATATAAGAGAACACCTAATAAGATTATCCCATAGGCAAAGGCCTAAGTCCCGGTGTTGACGAGGACAGATCTAACCCACCTAGCCAACCCAGATCAAACTCAACGCGCTGCATCACTAGAAAAACATTGGTTGATATTCGCTAAATTTCCAGAACGAGAATGCAGTTTTTTATTGTCCCTGTGCTTGGCAACCTGTCCCATTAATAACTCATCGCCCAGTTCCCGGTTTATGCTTAACATACACGGATATCCAGCTCTAAAGCTAATTTTGACAACAGTTCAAGTTAGTATGTACCGTCTTTTAAACACAGCTTGGACTTGTTTGTCACGTTTTAGAGAGGAATTCATCGTCTTTGATGAGAAGAAAAGGAGCTTTCGAGATCTCTATCTCTCTCTCAAATGTCTTCAGATTGCAGCTAAGGAGGCGTTCCCAGTTTTCATTTTCAATTTTGCACGGTAATCGCCGAGTATATTTTGACGTTAATTTGTTCACTAGATTCTGCCTTTTTCTTTCATCAGAATTTTTTTATTTAAAGTTTCGTCCAGTTTTCTGCAACTTAGTCTGAAGATATTCGTATTGCATGCTCATCATACCAGTGAACCACGGTAACAACTTCCTATGTCTCGTCTTTCGGGCAATATCTTCTAATCCGAACTGTCACTGTTGGTCTTTAACTAAATGTGGAGCCTTTTTCTCCTCTAGTTTTTCTCATTTTATCATTTTTATTAATCTGAAGTCTTTTAAGTAGTTCGAAACGCGGGAGAGGAAAGAAGAGGCAAGAGTTGCAGTAGGTACAGAAAAGGTTACTGGTTCCTAAGACATGAAGAGGCTGTGCTCTCCAAAGTGCAGATTAGCGAGCGTTATGGGATGGCTTCAGATTATATTGGGGGGGCTCGTAATACTTGTAAGCTTGGCAAGCCTCTTTAAGCTTTACAATGCGGGCTTTTTCCTTCACAATGACGATATGTGCCGCTATTTCTATAGCGTTAAGGATGCTTATGATGAATTTGATCTGAAATCACTTAATGATCGGGTCGAAGAAATACTTGAAAGGATGGATAATCTGCAAGAAACGGTGGAAAAAAATGCACAGAATATTGAGAAGAACAAAGATTCCTTGGATAAAACTAACTTCTCAGTACAGGAATACAAGAGATTTTTGGAACAGGAGGTACTTAGACCTCTGTACAGTGCATACATGGCTCTCAGGCAGATACGGCTGCCGAAACCAGAGGGGATTAGAAACTCAACGATGAAAGTGGAGCCTTTGATTAATACTTTCATTACCGAGGAGATTCGTAAGTACATAACTCCCAAAGAAAACAGAGTTGGGAAGATCAATGTTTATGGAACCGAAAGGATATATAACACAATAGGACATGCTTGTGTCCTTATGAAGAAAGAATTGGAAGAATACATGGACTATGATATTGGATCATTCTGCAAAGACGATTGGAATTTGGCCCAAAAGCTGATGCTCAACGGATGTGATCCTCTGCCACGGAGACGGTGCCTAACAAGGGCTTCAAAAGTGTACCAGAAACCATATCCCATCAATGAATCCCTATGGAAATTACCCGATGACAGAAATGTGAGGTGGGGCAATTACCAATGCAGGAATTTTCAGTGCTTATCAAGCAAGAATTCCAAGCGAGGTTATTCGAAATGTACCGGGTGTTTCGAGATGGAAAAGGAAAAGCTCAAGTGGGTCACCGCCAACAGCTCAGTTCCTGTGAATTTCATGGTCAGAGATGTTCTTGCAACAAAGCCAGGAGATATAAGAATAGGCCTAGACCTCGGCGTAGGCACTGGGACATTTGCTGCTAGAATGAAGGAACACAACGTAACGATTGTCTCAACTGCTCTAAACCTCGGAGCACCTTTCAGTGAGATGATTGCACTGAGAGGTTTGGTCCCTTTGTACATATCCTTGAACCAACGGCTACCATTCTTCGACAACACCATGGACCTGATTCATAGCAGTGGTTTCATGGATGGGTGGATAGACTTGTTATTGATGGATTTCATACTGTTTGACTGGGATCGTGTGTTGAGGCCAGGAGGGTTGCTATGGATTGACAGATTTTTTTGTAACAGGAAGGATATTGAGGACTACTTGTACATGTTTCTTCAGTTCAGGTACAAGAAACACAAGTGGATTGTTTTTCCTAAATCCAAGGACGAGGTTTATTTCTCTGCTCTGTTAGAGAAGCCTCCAAGAGCTATCTGATAAAAGCACGTTTTCTTCTGTTATCGAAGCCTTCGATTTTGTTATTTCTTTCTTCTTTCCATTTGATGTACCTCGTTTTGTAATGCGAGTTACTTAAGTAAAGATATATTTTATGTATTATGGGGCAGCTAACTGAATTCTCTCAATAGTGAAAATGACATGGTACCCAATCCTGGATTAAAATTATCTAAAATGACATTCAATATGTCATCCTTGAGATGTAATGATTGTGATCGATACTCTTTGCTGTTTTGCGACTACTAATCAAGCACGCCTACACAACAGAGTTTGACTAAAGGAAGCTTACAATTAGTTATGTTACGAGTGTTAGGAAATCGGGTCGAGATCTGATCTTAATCGCAGCATAATAATTACGAAATTTTTTCGTGACTTTTGATTTTCCGAAAATTAAGATCTATTTAATTCTATAAAATGATTAACACAAATCATAATAAAGCAGAAATTTAATTTGTACCTTATTTCGAAGCTTACTCTTCATCTTATCATATCCCTCAAACCGTTCCTGAAACTCATTTGTCTTAACCATCATAGCTGCACAAATGTCTGGCCTCTAACGGTATCCACAAAACGAGTTGAAAGAACTCTATAACTGTTACAGAGGGTTAAGCATGAAGTACTAGCTCCATAGAGCTCAAGCCTATTTATAATAAGCTTTGGATATTTAGTAATTTAATTTAAATTAACTAATTTCAATTAAACTTTAATTAGAATTATAAATAATTCTAATTAAATACCAATTATGCCTATATAAGA
>JAOSBN010000006.1:20744223-20782646 GCA_027563595.1 Erythroxylum suave
ATAAATAATGCCTTTAAATAATTTGTCACTAAACTACAACCAAAGCGATTGGTTGTAGGGCATAAACCAACAATCTCTTATTTGTACTAAGCCAATCATTTAAGTATCTCATATCATATCACCATATGACGATTATTCTACTACTGGCTTAATGAGAGAATTCTACAAGATTCTCTATAGTGAGCACTTGCTTCAATTTTACAACTCTCATCTTAATTATCATCATAACTAAGAAAATTTGCCTAAATACATTCTTAGATCTTTGATGAGACATTAGCTTCTTATGCATGCCCAATGGCTCTAATGTTTTACAATACATTACTATCCTGAACAATGCAAAGAAACTCTATCAAGTTCACTAAAGAACTTGTTGATCCAATTAACCATTTCCACTAAATGAAAAATCTATTATGGCTCAATTAACAACAATTGCCACATTGGAAACTTTCCAATCCTAAACGATATTGTTCTAAGTAAATAAACCTTAATTAGGATTTACTTCTAAAGTTATATCCTTAACATCTTGAACTTAAATATCAACTCACACATAGAATAATGGATATCTTTAATACTTCATAAATATCTAATATCTTAATTACTAAACATCTTTAGTACATTATCTATGTACTTGGACTTAGAATAAGTTAACAACGCCCAATCTATCTTTATAGATCTAATTCTCATAATTAAGCTGTTACCTTTTCATATCCAACAAGAGTTGTTCTTTGACAATTATGTGTTCAACAATTGAAAGCTAGAATTATTGTTCTCTGTGAGCAATATGTCTCCACATATTCCCACTAAAGAGGACAACTATACTCCGCTAACCTTCTTGTGGATGTGATAAATTCACAATCATCTCCAGAACAAACTTTTGAATTTATCATGAAAGTGAATCTTTCAATATCTCGTAGCCTTTTAACTATACATCAAATGTATCATTAAAAGCACTAATTCCAATTTGATGTAATATTATGAGATTTGAACATTTCAAATTCCTTCTTACTTCCACTGTTTATCTTAAGAACCATTCTCCTATAAGTATACATTGAATCAAACAATTTGTTCAATGAATCTGTAAGATTATATCCAATCTTTTGGATATCTCATAACCTTTTTATCCAATTTAGCTCTAAACTTAATGGACAATGTATGCTATAACCAAGCATCACATTCTTAAATCATTAACTTTGACTCTTTCAAAGACCTAGCATTTCATATCTAATATGAAATCTTGCTAATTGATTCAATTGGAACTATTGAAGGTAAGTTATTGTACTATGCATCGCTATAGAAGAAATAGTATTGCATCCTACAATATCTCATATTGTATGTTACTCCTTACATAAATCCATAACTTTATGAAATTTTTGTTATGACGGTATTTACTAGAGAATCTCATTCCCTATAGATAACTAAAAATATAAAACTTGCTACAAAGATCTCATTGATGTGCTTCAGCATTCTCAATGCTTAATTTCTATTTAGATTTAAACAGTTTGAACATTTTCAAATTTTTAAATCATCATTTCATTTAATACGTATGACTATATCATATAAAGTCATTAGTAATATAATGAAATATTATATTATCCTTTTTATGAATTTTTGTTCCATCCAATACATCACATGTATACAATTTAACAATTCAATACCATCATCATCCTTTCACCAAAGGTTGATTTGGTTATTTTTCAACTTTTCAAGTTTCACAAGTTCCATATAATTCATAATCAAAAGGATACATATATCCTAGTTTGTAACTTTATGATTCTCGTTATGTTGATTTAATATCTAACTTTTAATTCTTGCCACTAATCTTAAGCATAAGTCTCCTTTGATCTAATGCATACAAACTCTTTGTATAAAATTGGATCAACTACTTTTACTTAATAATCTATTTCTAACCATGCATTGTACATTACAATAATGTTGAATCTAAATTCAGTATCAAATACTTATAAGCATGAATTAGAAATATATATGATCTCTATCATATCACATATAGGCAAGAAAAGTCATGCAATTATTTTCTTCTTATGTAAACTATTATCATACTATAGCAAAGCGTTTAATTGTAGTCCACAATTATGTTTTTAGGAGGCCCAATTAAGTGAAACAATTTCACCAAGGTACTATACCTTTTAGCTCTACTTCCTGCAACCTTTTCCATTTTGCTACCATAGTGTTAACATACATCTTACATGTTGTCTTCAAAGTTTACAAGACATTAGCCAACTCAAAATGTCAATGCATTTTATCATCTATATGATTTTGACGTATCTCTATAATTTTGTCGCATATCCTCAATAAGGATTACTGCAAAATTGCATAATAAATATACAATTTTCTATCTAACTTTTGAGAACTTTTCTCAAACATATCCTATGTCCAAGAACTTGGGTTCACTAACTTAGCATCAACTATACTAAATAAGGTAGATTTCACTAAGAACAAAATAAATGTAAGAAAGCAAGTATTCAATTATATGCCATGATTACCAAATAAGATTAGGACTTTAATCATGCATTTGGTTACTCTCACTATTTTATTCGAAATAATAGCCCTTACTACTATTCGGAAAGATTACTCTAATATTTCTAGTGGGCTAAGATCCCATTCAAGTATAGTTGACCTTGAGTTTGCTCAACAAGCCAACTAGACTTAAATTAAGTAGATAACGACTTTATCAATCACATCTAATGTGAATCCTAGATCCGTTAGGTGACAACTCTTACCAAAATATATCTTATATATTATTCCTAACCTTGCTTCTAAATTCATGTGATCATGAGTTTGCTCATCCAAATCACACAAATTTAGTTAAGTAGAATTCACTATCATAAGTTTAAACATGTTCGGGTTAAAGTGACCTTGAGTTTGCTCAATAAGCTTGCAATAAATAGAACTCTGGTTTGTTCTTATAATAAAGGAAAGCAACAATCACGTTCTCAACGTGTACTTAATATTTTAACGAGGGATTTAATTTCATTTGTCTCATCAAACATAAATTGCACGTAAAATATCACACATATGAAACATATAATTTATCATGCGTCCAACATATACATCAACCATATAAATAAATTATGCAATTTATGCATTCATAATCAAATTATATGCATAAAATATCAAGCTTCGTTTAATTCTAGTTATTGATCTTCATTATCTAAAATAATATTTCCAACTCTTTAGAAAAATCAAATTAAATTAAAACCATTAATTCCTAAATAAATTAAATTCCTATTTCAAATAGAAATTTAATTTAATTTGAAAACAAATTTTCAAATCCAATTGAAAACTATTTCCAATTATTTTGACTCATTTGATAAAATTTAATTGAAAACAATTTTCAACAAATTATACTTCTTATTTATTATAATTTAGAAAAACTCTTTTCAAAATTATATAAATAACATTTTCTAATCTAATTAGAAACTATTTCTAATCTAATTAGCAATTACTATTTGTAATCTCATTAGAAATTACTTTTCTTTAATTAGAAAACTATTTTCCAATATTAAAAGCAAATTGCTTTCAAAATTAAATAAAACTTTGTTCATATTTAATTAAGAAAGTCATGACATATTATTTATTTAGAGATTGATTTCTTAATTAATTAGAATATCTTTCTTTAATAAATTAGAAAACTATTTTCAAAAAATTAAAGAAAGCACATTTTTCTTAATAAATGAAAACATTTTTGAAAATTTAATCAAGAAAAATACTTTTTCTAAAAATCAAGAAACTTATTATTCATAAATAAACAATTTCTAAATAAATAAAATAATAATTCTCTAAACAAATAAAATTAAGAATTTAATTTATCTCAATCGAATTGAAATAAATATATTTAATTAAGAAACAACTTTCTTAATTATTTAAGAAAACACTTTTCTTAATTTTAAGAAATCTAATTAATTAATTTCAATCTAATTGAAACTGATTAATTCTTGTTTTAGAAACTACTTTTCTAATTAATTAACTTCTATCTAATTGAAAATAAGTAATTCTAATTTTAGAAACTATTTTTCTAAAATTAATTAGGAATCAATGTAATTATTAATCTTAATCATATTAAGAAAAATAACTACTGAATAGATAATTTAATTTAATTTAATAATCCAACCCCTTGAAAAATTAAACTAAATTGCAAAGTTTTCCTAATAAAATTAACCCTTGAAAACAAATTTTAAAAATAGGAAAACAATTTTTCAAATTTTATTAGGAATATAAATGAATTTAGTCTCCGTTAAATTCATCTAAACGAAATTAAGTCCAATTAAACAAGGTGAGAAGACGAGTGGCACGTGTGCAGGTTTCTGTGAGTTTAACTCCAGAAACGATGGGCCATCGTCTTCTCCAAATCTCCATGTTTTCATTCAGCGGTTCTTCAACCACCAACCTATGACTGCTTCTCCATTTCCTGAAATGTGGGTGCGTGTATGTGCCCACATTTTCTCCCACTGCCATCTCCATCTGATTCGGTTGTCTCCACATTGCTCCACTGACGTCACACCGCAGGAGCTGCTAGAAACGTCACACGCGCAGGAGCTGCACATAGCCTCTCAATAGTAACTTCATACGCCGCCAGTGATAATAGCTGTGCTTCTCCAACTTATGGGCCGCAAGGCCAGTGTCAACACTCAGACGCATACAACACCCAAAACACAGATAAAACGCATAGCAATTGTCGTGGTTCTCAAACATTGCAAACCAGAAAATCAAACCCATTTAGTCTTCCAGATTTTATGATTTCCAAAAGACTTATTCCATGCGTTTTTCCAGATTTTGATTTCTAGGCTTCGGCTATTTAATCTTAACTTTTCAGATTTCAAACACAAAGTTTCATAAACTGCTTCGGTAATGAGGACTCAATCGTAGAACATATTACGCAACAGTATCATAGGCGGTACACAACAAACAAACCCAAACACCATCTTTTCCAAAATTTCCAATCTGTACTTTATTTCGAAATTTGATCTTCATCTTGTCGTAGCCCTCGAATTATTCTCAAAACCGATCTGCCTTAATCAATGTAGCCGTACAAATGTCCGGTCTCTAACGGTATCCAGAGAATGAGTTGAGAGAACTCTGTAACTATTACAAAGAGGGTTAGGCATGAAGTGCTAATTCTATAGAGCTCAAGTATTTAGGAATATCAAAATGATTTTGACTAACCCTTTCCGTATATAATTTTTCTGTATAATTCAATCTTTTCATCAACCAATGTTCCAATTAGACATAGAGCATGAAATTAATGTCTACTCTATTTTGAGTCCAATTATATTAGTTCTCTGCCATTAGCTATTGATTCAATTAATGATATTTATAAACTATTTACAAAATATCATTCCACCTATGCCAAAGATTTCCCAAATCAATACTAATTGAGAATAACGGAACATTTTTCCTAATTACTTTAGGGTGATGAATCCTATCTTGATCACACAACAATCTTCATATAATTCATGCTACATCCAATAACTACTGATTGAACAACCATTGATTAAATAGGTCATAGATAGTATCAAAACGTAGTAATCTCTATACGAGATAATTTTGGTGATCTCAAGTCAAAAGATCACTTATACAATCACCACAATGAGAATTCTATAGATATACAAGTAATGTTTCAAATGGATTTCTCATATTGTTTTTATTCAGTGAACTTGTTCTCTAACAAGCACCCATACGTATGTTTAAGTATCTTTATAGTTTAGCCTATAAGATCGACTATTTCTTTTATAAGGAAAAAACACAATATATGTTAGTCTTTTTATGTTATATTAATATCCAATCTTAATAGAACAGTGACTAGGAACATTTAGGAATAATATATAAATGCAATATGAATCTCATAATAATTTCATTTGCAATGTACAATTATTCCATGGACTTTATCATATACATCTAAACATCTACAAGATAAATAATGTCTTTAAATAATTTTTCGCTAAACTACAACTAAAGCGATATGCTGTAGGGCATAAACCAATAACGAGGATACCTACTGGAGAAGTACCCTTTACAATAAGTCAAGTAATCCTATGTATAGTGGATGGTAAAGATTTATCTTATCCTTATGCATTGATAAATCAATATGTCTAAGCATCCCATTTGCTAGTCATCGAACACTTCCAACATCAATATCGATGCAGAAAAAAAGGGAGATATAGGATTATTGACTAAATTATGTTGAATATCCTCAATTATTAGAAAATGTCAAATATATTCATCTTTTATTTTATAAAAAAATGTTTATGAAAGCAAATTGTTTTGTGATGTTGTGAAAAGAAATGAACATATCTTCGTAACTGATAAGACTTAAATGTATTAACTATTATTTTTAAAATTTAAAACTTTGACAAAAATTTATACTAACTGTTAATATTTAATGTATAATAAGGAATGTAGAATTGGATTCTTTGTGGTTTGATAAATAGCAATCATGATTCCTAATAAGCCACTATCTTAAGGGCTCCTTAGCTTTATTTTACCTAGCTCTATTATTAGGAATGAAGAATGGCAAGAGTTTATTTTTACAAAGGCTTGGTCACATCTTAATTTGAAGGACTCTTTTTTTTTTTAATCATCCATCGAAGAAATTTAGGAAAGGTTTTTGAAAACCTCATCCAACTAAGCAGCTATGGGCGTATATTATATGAGAAAAGAAATTATTGCCTAAGGTCTATTTTTCTCTTACTAGTTTTAGAAAAAATTAAAGAAATTCATTAAAGTCAAATAAATGTTAATATTACAGGAGGCCTAAGGGGAATACCCTTCCAAGACAGTTTAAAACTCTCTATAAACTTAACATATTGAAGAAAATGTTAGCAAATTAGTTTCCTAGAGAAGAGACCAAACTAGAATTGCAATTTTTTGCAACGACCCCAAACAAAATCAACTCCCTTACACTATTAACCACTTTTGAGATTAATCCATTCGGTTTATTTTTAAATATCCTAGATTTGCTTTCCTTTCAGATGGTTTGCACACAGTCCTTAATGCAATTGTATATACTTTAAGAGTTGCTTCTAATATGTCGTATGATCTATGAGTTATTAAATAATTACTAAATTCCCGTTAATGTTCTATATGCACATCCCTTCACTATATTGAGGATGCTAGCTGCAAAGTTACACACAAAAAACAAATGGTCCTAAATTTCATCCAATTCTAGACATAAGGGGCAAATTTTGCTTGTAGTCATATAACTTATTCTGCATGTTATGCTCAACCTATTTTTGATGGTCAACTATGCAAGAAAAGATGTTTTAGGCAGTAAGCATTTACTACATATCATTTTATGCCAAGCTACTCTAAGGTTTCTGGTTTATCAATTCCCTGGTGTTCTAGGTAGTTAAATGGTTAACAAACTTTCCTTGTCAAAAGTATCTGTCTGATGCAGAGGGATTAGGTGAGTAATTAGGTTTGAGATCCCTTATTTCTTCGGGAAGTTGCCAAACACCTTCCTTAATCAGTGTGCTCACTTTAGAATTTAAAGGATAAATCTACATAGCATCATGAATCCTATGGAGTTGGATAAGTTGTCCATAGCCTGACCAGTTGCCAATCCACACAAATTTAGCTTCTCCATTACCAATTTTACAACTCATTTCTGGCTTAACCATATTCTCATCTAAGCAATTGACTCAAAAAGAAGGAGAATAAGGAGCTATTTTCAATAGTCTTTCCTTTAAGAAAGTAGTTATGCGTCCATTATTCTTCAGTATCCACCAAAGCCTCTTATGAATTAGAGCAAGATTTGTAGTTTTGATAGAATTGATTCTTAACCCTCCTTCTTCTTTAGGGAAACAAATATTAGACTATTTGACTTTTGCAACTCCCCCTTCACCATTAAAATGGCTCCATAAGAATTTCCTTAGCATTCTTTTAGGAGACTTGATGAGACTTTTAGATAAAACCATATAAAAGCATTAATATATATGAAGAGAACAAAGGACAAATTTGATCAACTGAAGTTTACCTGCATAGAGAAAAGATTTATTTACCCAACAGTTAAGCCTTCTTTGAACGTTCTCTACCAGAGGAAGGCATTCATTGAAGTTTAGTCTTCTTGTGGATATTGGAAGTCCTACATACATCATAGGGGGCTGCTTCTTTTGTATACTAGTGATTCTTATTATATGAGTCTCTCTAATTGAGCTACCCTTTTAGAGATTATGAAGTGAATTTTGTTGAAATTGATTTCCAATGAAAAAATTCCTTTGACCTCATCTAACATATTTATTAATAATATTAATATCAGAAGACTTCTGCTAAAATTGGTTTTGAATCTAAAAATTCCTTTGAACTCATCCAGAATATTTATTGATATCACTAATTCTATGTGAGCTCTATAAAATGATGAAAGATTATCTGCAAAACTTAAATTTATTCACTCAACTTTCCTACATTTAGAATGATATCTAAACGTTGTGTTTTTTCCAACTTCATGTTTGATAAGCAAATTAAGAGCTTCCATGCACAATATAAAGAGGTAAGGGATAACTGGTCCCCCTGTCTGAACTCTTTTGCCCCTTTGATGATCTTTGAGGGGCTGCCATTCACCAAAACACAATAAGAGGTTGACATGATCCACTCCTTCATCCAACCAATAAATACTCCAAGGAAACCAATCAACTTAAGTAGCTTTAATAGAAAATCCTAGCTTATAATGTCAAAATCCTTGGGGAAATCCATTTGTATGGTGCAATTTTGAGTGGATTTACTTCTTGAACACCCCTTAAGTAACTCTTGAACTATCAAAATATTATCTCTAATATATTTATTCTTCATAAATGCCCCTTGGTTCTCACTGATCAAATGTGATATGGCACTTTCCAATCTGGCATTCATAATTTTGGAAATAATCTTATAAAGGAAGTTGCAGCATGCTATGGGCTTAAAGTAACCAAAACAGGAACGGTTGGGGCCTTTATTGATTTCCTTTAGTAGGATGCCATTTGTCATTAATTCATGCACTGCATCCTTTACATACTAACCTATCACTTCCTAGGATTTGTGGAAGAAAATAACCACCCATATAGACCATGAGGTTTCATTTCATTCATCTTAAAAACAATATCCTTTATCCTCTATAAATTTAGGTAAGCTTATGACCTCATCAATATAGATCTTTTATAAATGAATTTCTTCAAATGAGAAAGGATAAGGAAGATCTTGATGATCTAAGCAGAGATGTATAAAATTCACAACTTTTGTTAGATATCCTGATATTCTTAGAGTAAGATGTAATCACTAAATAGGATATTATTGATTTTTTTTCTTATTTCTTCTATCAAGGACAAAGTTAAAGAAAAATCTAGAACACTTGTCACCCTTTTTCAACCAGTTCACTCTAGTTCTTTGTTTAAGTAGAGAAAAATGGTTATTAAGAGCTTAGAGATAGTTTTATATGATCAGTTTCTCTACAGAAATTAAAAATGGATCATTAGGATTAGTTGTAAGTTAGGACTGCACAGTAGTAAGCCCCTTTTTAGTAGATTCCATGGCTACTTTAATACTAATACTAATTGTTCATTTCTATGGTTATAAAGATTTATCAGTTTTGACCGCAAGTGTATGGTGAAGCTGTTGTTAGCACTAACAAGTACAAGTTGATCCCATAAGGATTGTAAGTGTTAGTATTCACACCTAAGGAATTTAGTTCCTACATATAGATAACAAAACCAATAATAAACATTCAGGAGAGCAAATAGAAATCAAAGAAATCATATTCTAAATCTCCCTTTTGTCTCTAATGAATTTTCTTACAATTTGGATTGAATTATGCTCTCTATCAAATCTTATGACAAAATTTTCATGTTTTCCTTGTCCTCTATTTAGAACTGCCTCTTCTCTATGTTTCTTATGACTCAAAAATGCTTCTAAACTTGCCTCCTCATCTACCTCTAATAATGCCCATTTATAATAAAAGCTAAGATTTTTTGGATATACCTGATTAATTACATAGTTATGAAGGTGATTGTGTATCTTCAAAAACACATAAATTCGTGATCGTACACAAGCATAGAGACTTACACGGGCAATATACATGGCTAGATACAATATCTACAAATCTCCTTACATTTACAGAGATTTACACGGTCACTATACACAGTTGTGTATCTCCAAGTTGCTTCAAATCTTTGTTTTATGCCATTATTTCATCCAAATTCTTCTCCTTTTGGTCCATGAAGGTAATTATCACCTACAAATACATTTTAAGCAAATTAAGTACCAAAAGCACTATAAAATTCTTAAGTAACAAGCAAAACACATTAAATATAGGTATATAAATATAGTTAAATAATCATTTATTAGACATCCTTAAACTTAAGCTTTTGCTTTTACTCAAGCAAATTATAATCTAAATTATCAATCTTACAAACAACCATCCCTTATTAATCTCAACCTGTCTATTAACACTTTACATGATCATATCATATCAATCAAACTGACATACAATTAAATTCAAGTTATCATAAAACTAACCTTCATAAGTTAATATCAAGAATAATCACATTGATAATCTTTTTGAAATCAAAAGCATAAATTTTCAACTCTTCCAAGGATTCACTCAATGCCCTCAAAATGTTTAGGGTGAAAGGTGTAAGAACTCTCAAATGAATATATAGACTAATTCTTAACCATAGGCTTATAATAAAAATCATATCTCCACCACTTATAAGTAAACTAGAAACAAAAATCAAAAAGTCTTATTACAAGGTTTTAGTGAGGCTTAGTTAAGGTATAATAGGGATAATAAAAAGGGCGGTAAAATTGAAGAAAATTAAAAAAAATTACAGGAAACTTAATTCTTCAAAATATAGGTCCTTTATACCTTTAATTCATTGGTACCATAACTTAAAACATTCTTTTTTTAAAATCATTCATCAAGTACCAACAATTAAAGAAATATTGGACCTCTTTAAATTTCTTCAATAAAATCCAACTTTTAGCAATCAAGTAAATGTAAATAACCTTTAGGGTTCAAATAAAAAGACTTCAAGAAAAATAAGGTAAAGGTTGATAATGAGATTATAATCAATAAAAAAGGCTAAGTGTCAAAATTAGTTACTCATAAGGGATAAAATATGGTTGGATAATTATCATGAAAATAGGCTAAACAAGGTCCAATCTAAATGCCTTTATCATTTTAATGCATCTAATTTAACAAATTTGGTCTCAATATTAATAATAAAGCAAGTTCTATAATTATTCAACTATGCGTGATAACACACATGAAAGAATAAAAGAGTTTAACTAATAATGTATTTGCTATTAGTCATAAAATCTCACAGAAAGGTCTCTTGTGTGTAAACAATATGCAATTTTTATTCAAATTAATTATCTCAATGATTATTAAAAATATGACTTAGAAAGGCAAGTTTATTCTAACTCTTATCCTTTTACTTATTGATTCAATTAATAGTCAAGAATGATCTCAAGTATTTAGTACATATTTTAACTACTATGTATATCAGTTAATAAAACTTAATAAAAATATCTTAATAAACTTAAGAAATCCCTTTCTCACACTTAAAATTGCACATTGTCCCCAACATACATAATAAGTAAAATATCAATAAAAAAAGAAAGGTTTAAAATTGGTATTGCCTTGAATAATAAGAATTACAAAGTTTTGAATTTGATGAAGGGTCCATCTGATATTAAATACATCCATCCTTATAAAATTATAAACAAAAAGGGATGAAAAGATAAAAAGAAAGTAATAAAATAATAATCATAAAGAACATTATAGCATAAAATAACATGAAATAAAGTCCTATGCTAATATAAAAATTGGAAACAAAATGAAATAAAAGTGAAACATATAATAATTCATGGGTTGCCTCCTAAGAAGTTCTTATTTAACGTCATTAGCTCAACGTACCCTTTATAGTTACCATCAACCTAGGTCTATAATTAGTGTTTTGTTTCTACCTGTTTCTCTATATAGAGGTTTAGTAGCCTGTGAATAAGCCATATATTGTAAGATAATAATAAAGGCATAATTTATCAAATTAAGAATCCTATTGACTCCATTAATACCAATCCTATTGACTCTATTAATACCATTTTCGATAACAAATTGTCAATAAACTAAGGAATAATAAAACTTCTTGAATCTTTGATTGACTCAAACATTTTGTCTTGTGAGAAGTAGAAATCATCCATAGTTAAGATGACTGCTAATAATTCATTAATAGTTTCCTTATTTGACTCCTACCTTTGTTCTTCCTCAATCACCTTTATTTACGCTTCTACTTTCTCTTCTTTGACAAGGTTTTCCTGCTCTTCTTCTTCTTCCTCTTATTATCTTTTGTCACTCTTCTACTTCCTCTTTTTGGACAGAGGCTTCCCCCTCTTCTTTTTTCTATACTTCCTCTGTCATCTGTTTAATTTTCTCTTCTAAAGCAATAGTTACCTCCTCATCTTCTTGAAATGCAACTTCATTTATGAACTTGACCTTTATCTCTTCTCTACTCTAAGTCATGAATAATCTCAAATAATATGTTATATTTAGCTCAATAAGTGAAGAAAGTCTCTTTTTAAATTTACGTTGGTGACTGCATTCTCATCAATACTCAAATAATAACTTAAAAGACCACTCTAGTGATTGCATTCTTATCAGTACTCAAAAAGATCCACAATCATAAGGGATAAACCTGTGTATTATCCTCACATTCTCAGTATGTGATAATATGCCATTAATAAATGCAAAATCTGGATGCATATTCTTGTTATCACATATTAGTACTGAAAACATTATCAATGAATTTTATTTGAGACTTTCTTTCCTGAAAAATCTCAATTAAAGTGACTATCATGCGATATCGAACACTAAACTTACCCCATGAGACAAAAACCTCGTGTATCTCTCCCCCATGCCAAGGTTGAAGCATGAAAATTCACTCAATACAGGCTTTAAAATGCTTTATTTCCTTTTTTTGAGTTAAACTTCATTTATTACCAATGTAATAAATCCAGAAAAATTAAAAACTCACTTTATGAAATCCACAAACTCAAAAATGACCTAAAATGACCCATGATATCATTACGGAAAATTTTAAATCTTTTTTTGAGTTTTTTTTGGTTAATTTCATGTACTGTAGTGTTGACGTTAGTGTAACGTCAGACTAACGTCATAGTCCATATGGATCTTGAGGGCACATGGGTTAGTGTGCCTGGGTCCTAATGGCATATAGGGCACATGCACCTTACGCACACAAATGCGTTTCACCGTTCTAGAGCCTGTATCACACACACTAGACACGTGCCCTCACCCACACCAGCTATGTGTCAAGATAGGTGGTTTGTGTATACAATGCATGTAACTTTCCCACCGCCTCCAGCAGGTACTGTTCACGAGCTAGCGTATGTCTCATATGCACAACACGCGTCCTTCATCCCGCTATGGCACACATTGCTTGTTTGTTTGGCCATGAGCTAGACACATCGCCTCTGTACGTGCACTATGCACGCGCCCAATATTCTCCCACATCCCGTCAAAAAATGAAAATTTTTGGCAAGTTTTGGCTGGGTTTTTAGCACTTCGGAGCTGATTATCAACCCATTTTTTAATGCTAACCACATGTAGCACATATTCAAGCATCCACATGTAAGAAAAAAATCGAAAATTGGATTATTTATCTTCAAATTCTTTTTTAAAATTGAAGTTATATATATATATATATATAAATATATAAATATATATATTTTTATTTTTATTTATATTTAACTAAACCAAAGCTAAAATGTTATATACAACCCTTTGACAAGGAAGACCAAAAAAAACCAATCAAAAACCAACAACTGCTATAGCTCTACAGCTGAGCACCACAAAACCAGCTATAAGAACCAATTCATTCTACTATTGGGACTCACCTGATCACTTAACTGCTCTAATACCATGTGTATTGTATAACACAAGCCTTAATTTCGGTTTTATGAATTTAAACGAGCTTTTCGAAGCTGAAATGAGCACTATTCCACCGACATCTTCATGAGAGTTGCTCATTGAGACGTAGTTAACATCTTTCTGTAGCTTTCTTAATACTTGAACCTCTGAATGAGTAAGAATATTTGTCTGTTCACATTTTTCTTAATCAGCTACGACAGACCTTAACCTTATATTCATATAGCATCCATATCGAGCTTCTCCATCACAGGCCCAATACAGATTTGGTTCTCACTGATTGAAGTCCATTTTCCTCACTGGACTTCAGCCTACTAACCCAAATGTTTTATTGGGCTACTTTATGATTTTTATCTGGATCAAACTTGAGTAGTTTAACTGATAAGTTATTTAAAAACATTAAAATGCAATTAATTGTTGTCTAACCTGTAGGAAAATATCTAACAATTTGAGCATTTTATCCTCTAGAGTATGTGTCCTTTAAGCACATAAATCATAACAGATATGGCATACAATTTAGAAAATAGGAAAATTGACTTTAGAGACTCATCGTTGGGCATAATACTGACTTATTGAGTTCCTAACTAATATGGAAGATAATAAGAAAATATCTAGAATATCTAGATCATATTTGTAATATATATATATATCGATATTCCAAATATATATATAAATATTCTAAATTTTTTCTTATTATCTTCCATATTATACATGAATGACATGCAAGTAAGATAGAAGTGAAGGGTTTTGAGGGGGCTTAGGGAGAAATTAAACTGGATCCAAGTGAGCCCATACAATCAGGATATCACATCTCAGAGCTATAAGTCTGATTTTTGTATCTAATTCACTTCATCCTTATGTTTTTTTCAATGTAAGATTACTCCGCTAGTGAATTTCCAACACCCCCCCCCCCCTCCCCAATAGATTATGAGTCTTATCTTTATATATAATTCACTTCATCCTCACGTCTCTTCCCGATATGAGATTACTCTGTTTGTGAATTTCCAACAAGTACTAAATAAGAGTTTCCTAAGATACATAAAACCTTACCATGTAATTGACTTGAAAATGTCTCCCAAAGTAATCATTAAGCGTAGTAAGAAATCGTCCTATTTCAAAACGTATGCCGACTATCCGCAGGTGACCAATCACAGGCTCTGGCATTTGATTTGGAAATGGGCTGGCCCACCACGAATTCGTTCGTTTCTCTGGCTTCTCGCTAAGCATGTTGTTCACCAATCAACAGCGTGTTGTTCGCCAGTTAACCACGGACAATAGGTGCTCCTTCTGTGGGCTCGAAGAGACCATCTCGCACACACTTAGGGATTGTTCCAGAGTGAAAACCTTCTGGAGGCGATTTCCCTCTGTAGTGACTGACCACACTTTCTTCCAACAGGCAGAGGGGCTATGGTTGGTTTCTAATATTGCTAAATCAGGCCATGGACAACTGGACATCTGGGCCCGCATATATGAGGTCTCCTACTGGTTTTTATGGCAGTGACGCAACAAGAGTATTTTCAAATCTGGATTTGTATGGCCGGCACTCAACCACAACATCATTGTGGACTATGTTTCTTGGATATTTACAGTGTAAGAAGTAACTGCTCGAGCCATTGGAACATAGGGTTTGCCTTTGGAAAATCTAGTTGGGTGGAACCCGCCAAAAGAGGGTTGGATTAAGTTCAATACAGATGGAGCTTTTCACCAGGAGTCAAACACTGCAACTGTTGGGGGACTTCTAAGGGACCATCAAGGCCAGTGGTGGGGATGCTTTATAAAGCAAATTAGTGGGTGCTCGCCACTTCTTGCCGAGCTTTGGGGGGTACACGACGGACTCAACTTAGCATGGCACCTCGGATATCGACGAGGCATACTCAAAGTGGATTCCTTAGAGGTGATCAACATTTTATCTCCTGCTCATCACATGTCGACCGAGATTCTTTCTTTGATGCAGGTTATCTGCGGTTTATTACATCGGGAGTGGGACATTCAGATCCACCACGTCCATAGAGAAGGCAATCAGAGTGCCGATAGCTTGGCTAAGCTGGCTTTTGCCACCAGCCCGGGTTTGCACGTCCTACAGATGCTGCCACCGGAAACGGAAGAGGTCGTCCACAAGAATCAACAAGGCGTTCTATATCGCTAATCTCTGCGTTAATTTCGTTTTGTCCGTTTGTAACAAAAAAAAAAAGAACATGTCAAGAATCCGTTAAGAGTTAAATGGTGATTGATCACCATCTTTCATATTTTCTATAATCTCATTAAATTTTCAAGGAGTCTTCAATGTTAGATGCCAAAACTACATAGGACGATTGGCGGCGAAGACGAAGAAAGATGGCCACGGTGAAGAGCGAGCAAGAAGATGATGTCCGAGAAAGAAGACAAACGGCTAGTAGGAAAATTGGCGACAATTAATAGGATGGCCAAATGTTAGCGAAGATGACAATGACGGGAGGATAGTAAAATGATGGGGATTTATAATTTTAGAGTTAGGGATATTAAAAATTAGGGGTTTGAAAATTAAGAATTTAGTTTAATTAATTTTAATGAAGATATTAAAATTAAGAAAATAACTTGATTAATTAATAATTACAAATGGTAAATTTAAAAAATTATACATTTCTGTTACATCATTAATGATATGACAAATAACTCGTTAGATTTTCTGCCTACTTGAGATTTAACGTAAACATTTTTCAAACCATAAGGTTTAATTTGAACATCGTGAAACATTAAGTTACAACTTATTTACAGATGTAAACATTAGGATTATTTCATCAACTTAATACAAAATTGTTATCGTGAAGAGATAATTATGGTAGTTAGTCAAAACTTCAAACAATCACTTCCCTGACATTACACATCCAACAGCAATTTTAAAAGATGGAAAGGGAAAAAGAGATCATGCAACCATTCTGGATCGCTCCTATCATAATCGAGCAACAAGATTAACGAAAGCCTCCACATATCCCCAACCATCATCAGTATCCGGCCCCACCCAATAACCATTTATACTATGATTATGGGTACTTAGGTTCATACAGGAAGGAAAAAATTCACTACAAAAGCAAGTCGTTGAATACCAGCAAGAGCTTTGGCTCAAGAGAAATTGACACCTATTTCTGTTGCAGATAGCAAGATGGCTGGCTGCAGCACACGAAATTGATATTGTCAGTTAGAAGGGAAAAGTAGACTAAATAAAATTGTAACATATGTCTATCTACTGCAGCATTAGAAATTCACCCATAAATTCAATTAGATTATAAAGGGTTCCATGACACTCAGACTTTCACTTCTATATTAGCAAGTTCCTTTGCACAATTAAAAACAATACAGTTACAGCCGAGGTGCTTGAGAAGACATTGAGAAACTAGTGTAGATAAGCACAAATCATAAGGTTACAAAAAATTCAGCAAATCAAATCACGTGATTGATACTGATTTGTGCCAAGTATCATCCTTTCCTTCAAAGTTGGCATCGATAGCTGCTCTAGATTCAGAAGAAAGCAAAAGTTAAAGAAATGATTTGACAGGACAACATTGACTTTACATTTTACAAATATACATTACTTAAGTTTCTCCAGTAAGGATCACTTTCCATACATCTCAAAGATGGATACAGTTAACCTGATGTCAAACTTTCAAATAAACTCCAGTCAAACATAGTTTTTAACGAAGTGGTAACTTCCTATATGATGTTTTTGATGCTGAGCCCGAGGCCAGAAAACTATATTTATGTTTCTTGATTGTCACATAAAATACATAGATTCAGGCAGATTAGAAGAGGGTACCAGTTCCATTGGTTGCTTTCCTTGGAATTATGGCCACAGCTCCTTTCTTCTGTCATAATTGCTTGTCAGAACAGATATCAAATTTGTATATGAAAGAGCAACAGAGATCAGGCAGCCCAACTATCAACAGATATTGAGTCTATCATAACTGAAGCCATGACTAATGAATCAAATGTGAGTATTGAAACTCATACAATTACCATAATGAGAGCACAAGAAGGTAAAAACGAGATGGACTCATTATGAGAATATGAAGAGTAAGTTGTTTCTTATTTCAATGACCAACAAATTTCATGTCCCAAATAGTTGGGAAAAAATGTCCAATATTATATATATATCAATCTTACGCAGCTATGCCCCATCAGCAGTCAATGTAATTGATAAGAGCATAGTCCATGTAAGGATAGTATAGAAGGAAGGGAAAATTAACAGGACTTAAGTCACTCGATTTTGTGTAAAAGTTTCACCTAAGCATTCATTAAATAAACATGCAAGAACTTAATGCCCAGAATCAATAAACAGTAACACGACGTTGCACTCTGGCCATAGTCAGCTTCTAATGGCATTGCATTGCAAAAGCTTGAGCAATTAAAATCGTATCTGATTGATGACAGGTAACAACTTAACCCTGAAATTTCGGATGGTAATGGATCTTGTCAATGATTTGGAGCAAAAATGTAATGTTTTCATGACCCACAATTTGTTAAAAGGTTGCAGCAACAACATAGTCCCTGTACAGTTTCCCTTGCAAGTAATAATAAGGCAGTATATAATCCGAACAAAAACGTAATTCTGGTGATGCTTCTCCGAGACTCACGCTGGAGAAACAAGATATAATTTCTCACGCTCGGTGATAATAAATCAGAACAAGCGAAAACAAATCCAAGACTAACTTGAAGCAACCTATCATTCCCCATTGCCCATCTATAGGCTAGAGTGATAACTACAAACAGCAAAACACGTGGTTAATAATAAGAAAAAAAAATCAATTCCAAGTCGATGGAACAATTCATAGACGTCTACGACATGTCTAAACCGCCATCAGCACTTAAATGCAGTACAATTTGTTCCAAAAAAAAAAAAGTTCATAATTGCTTACCTGCGTCAATAAAATGACTTTTTTTTTTTTTTTGTGTGTGAAAAAGAGAGCTCTTAAGTTAATCGATAGAAAGTTATACAGTAAACAAACAAAGATTGGAGATAGGAATAATTACGTGAATAGGGGGATTAGGGGCTGAGAAAGGCGTACAAAAGCCAGATAAAAATAGGGACGCCATTTCGGCTCCAAGGCGTAGGTGCTTCTTGAAGGGGTTTAGCGAAAGATTTACGCTACCTAGTAGCAACGCCGTCGTTCGACTGATAGATAGCCTTATTGTTTATAAATTGAAATATCAATTTTGTATCAGTTTAGAGTCCAAATGAGGAACATACAAGTACCAAATTACACTAAAAAAAAATTCAAGTGAAGATTTAATAATTAACAAATTATTATAATATTTCCTCCAATTTTAAATTATCTATCTCAAGCATTTTATTATGTAGAGTGAAATTTTCGTTTGGAAAATAAAGTTAAAGAGAACCTATTTGATTTTGAAAGGAAAGGACATAGGTTAAGGTTAACCTAACAAGTTTTGTATGTTGATTTCTTGATGGATGGACATCATATGAGGATGGATCGACCAGTCGGTGAGTTTATAACACTTAGTATTAACAAGTATGTTGATTAAACTATTACTTTTTGGATCAATATGTTACAAAAATTTTTTCTGAAATTTATGTTTGTTTAAGGTTCATAAAAGTTGCCCACCTTAGACTCCACTTGACTTGCGGTAATATATATATATTTTTTTTGGTCTTCCTATGCTTTACGGTTAAGAGCTTTAAAAATCGGTGATTTGAAAAGAAATTTAAGTCATTTTTATTATTTACCTATTTTAAATATTAAAACGACCATTCATTTCAACTATATTGCATTGTCAAAATCTATATTGTATATTTAAAAGAGGTTAACCTCTTTTCAGTAAACCCCTTTTTCCTTAATCCACAAAGACAAAATATAAGACTAGAGACTAGAGCCAACAACAATTCATAGAGAATTCACTGAGCCAAGATCACTAATTAATACTAAAATAATAGAAAATATATATTAAAAAAAACAGTCTATTCTAATTTCCCCCCTTATCATGCATGCTTTACACAATTGATCAGATTAAATAGATATCCTTTCAACTCAACATATTTCATCAAAAAGATCCGACAGACCCACCAAGGCACGAAAGCCATTATTAAATTTTTACAAAAGAAATTTGAAGGTATTTTTACCTTGAAGAGCAAACTAATAAAGAGCAATAAGGGAGAGGAAAAAGGAAAGAAAAATAAGATTGTGACAAGAAGAAAACATTACAACTACTGGATTTACCAGAGTTTGGATCACTAGTTTACTGAAGATGAACCGGATGCCGATATAACTAAAGAAATGCGTATGGACTTTATAATTTTCCAGACTATAAATCCAATTTGATTAATCTCAAATTCCATTTAAATTATAAAAATATAAATGAGCCCTTGATAGAATTGAAGGCACTAATGTTTTTAATGTACCAACCAAGCTTTAATCTACTAACAGGCTACAAAAGAGTAGAAAGCAAGCAGCAAAGCAAATGCCGAGCAAGGCACCAATTTTCACATTCGCGCTGGCGACTTGGCTCGTTCGCAGATTTATACTCAGCAGTTCGTACATGCAAAAAACTAAACAACAGTACTATTCAGCAGCAGGATCAATACAAGCAATAACTTAGCATCGTTTTTTTTCTGCATTGAATTGATTTACGTATTCAAAACCACTCGACCATACACTTTGGGTATAAACCTTTATCTGTAGCAACAGAAGACAGGCCTTGAAGTTCCTTCTGAACCTTGCGTCTCTCATAGAAAACCGAGCACGCAAGGGAGGTGCACTTGACCCCACCTTCCACCAGCCAGTCACCACCTCCACAATGTCGGCATATCTGCAAAAGTATCGATAGTCTCAGATAATCCAATGTTTCAGTTGTGAACTAAGTTTTGCAATCCACGAATTAACGCCATATAACATTTGCTAAATGAGGATAAAATAATCTTTAGTAGTGATCTTCCAAAATAAGTTGAGAACACATCAGTCCAAGGATAGCAATTGCAAATCCTTATTCTATATATCTCATGATCCACGAGATGATGCTAGGAAAATTATAGCCGACATGAATCATTGACACGGATCTGGTGTGTTTAACAATAAACAACAACAATGTACAATGCATGAGAGAATAGTAGTAATACTTACAGCAGCAAGATGCTGCGTCTCCCTCTCCAATTTTGAAGTTCTTCCAATAAGAGCTGCAGCAATAGCAGTTTCTTTCCCTGCACATTGATCACATATATGTGTGGATGCTCGAACTAAGTCGCCGCACAAAAAACAATGCTTTGACAGATAGTAATAGTCAATTCTGGTTTTTTGAGGATTCTGAACAGATAATGGTCGCTTAGCAAAAGCTTCCCTGGAAGGGCGAGGTATTTGAGAAAACCACTGGTTTAAGTCAGCACCAACCAGTCCAAATACTCTCTGCAATGCTGGAATTATTTGTTTATTGATGTAATATAAATTGTTTAATCTATAAGGTGAATCAACAGCCAAAAGGTCCAACGGGTCCACAACCATATCAACCAAGCGGGCACCAGGCTCGGCATTGATCACAACATAAGGAACTCGCTCTGCATATCGTGGTTCTGCCCGGGGATCAACTCTCATTGCTTTAGTAGCTACAATTGCTGCAGGTGGCAGTGATGAAGATGACCTTGTACTGTAGGTACCCAAGCGAACCTCCTTTGCAAAAACAAAATCTTGAAGTGAAACCCTGCCTGATAGAATTCGTGCCCACTGCCGCTGCAGATATTCTTTAACCTGTACAAGGAATATGGACACTTAAAATCCAAAGAAAAAGAAAAAATACCTAATAATATAAAAGGACAAGATCAGCTGTAGCAAAGACAAAAGCTTCATAGAAGTCAAAATATGAAGAAATATGCCTAGACAGGGCTACTGCACATGACTTCGATAGTCATGATGATATTTCGGAGGAATGTCTTTTTCAAAATAATTTTTGCTTCTCACTTTGGGCAATTAGCTATCATTTTTCCGTGGACTTCCGAAAATCTGACAAATGTAGCTTGGCAAGGAAGCACATAGTACTGAATAAAGCCATTCACTAACAAAGTTTTAGACCATTATGAAGATGAATAAAGACATATGCACAAAATGCAAGTGTTCACACCTCGGAGATATCCTTGTGTTCAAAAAAGAGCCTTAAGGATTGCTCCATTATTTTGGCAACAGCATCACAACTGTCCCTGCGAACTGTCTCAATACCTTTGGCATCAAATATA
The DNA here is from genome assembly GCA_027563595.1 of Erythroxylum suave. NCBI lineage: Eukaryota > Viridiplantae > Streptophyta > Magnoliopsida > Malpighiales > Erythroxylaceae > Erythroxylum > Erythroxylum suave. The sequence continues at coordinate 20,766,360 of JAOSBN010000006.1, forward strand.
GGTTTAACCTGATTAGCACTTTCATAACTGTATCCAACATAGCGTTTCTTGGTGAGGAGGAAGCATGGATGATATACTTTCTCCAATTTCAATGTGACTGGATTTGGGTTCATTGCAGTTACTGCAGATGCTATCTCTTGGCCAATTTTGAAAGATTCTTTGATAGAGCGTCCCCTGAGAAGGACGAACATGCTGCATAAAGCAAACATAAAAAATTAGAAGAAAAGGGAAAAAAAACAGATTTAAATCATAAATTAAAAACCATTTCTAAAAATTCAGTTTTTCTAAAAACTTTTGCAGCACCAGTCAGTTTGATCATGCAGAGATTTGTGCTTAAGTGTTCCTGTGCAATTGGATCCTTTAAATGTTAGTAGCTGACATGGAAATCACCTTCTGAATAAATCCAATTGAATTTCAAAATTATGACAATGATTACATTAAGAAAGTGGTGGTGTGAAGAAACTAACCACAAGTTTGTAACATAATAGAATAATACCCATCCAACCATCTAACATAGTTTCAGCTAACATAGTTTTATTACAAGGCCAATCACTAAACAGTAAAAAGGTATGATATACCTGTCAGTATCACCATAGACAACTCTAGCTTTCCACTTATCATTTGCATTTACTAAGGAAATAGCGTTTTCCAGTGTGCTACGTCCACATTGGACTATACTATCAGCAAGCTCGGCACAAGGCATACGACCACTAAACCCAGCAGCAGTATAACCGTAAGTTACATTTGCAATCAGCTTTAAAGCAAGCTGTCTTGCATTAAATATCTGAAACAGATCAACGTGCAAAAGTTAGAAATGCACACCATGACAGAAATTGGTTTAGATGTCAGAAAAGCAATTCATCCAGTCCAGGGCATATATAGCAGTCAGAAGATTTCCTGCAACAACCACTAAATGCTAAATTTGCACTGAGCAATAAATAATATAACCTCACGCCGGTACTTACATGCTCAAATAAAAAAATTAAAAATAAAGATGTGTATTATAGGATCTGCTAAGACAATCCAGCAATAATTGATCACATTTTGGACAAGCATAATACCCGACACATTATCCACTTCAGGATACTGCATAGTAACTTATTTACAGCCAAGTAAAAATGACAAAATAATATTCAAAATGTCAAAAATTTCCCATAAGAAAATGAAAAGAGTAGAAAATCCATGTAAATTCAAGCAGAAAAAAACTCAGAATACTTGAGTTTGCTTCTGATAGGAATTTGGATCCCAGTCATACCCTGCATAGGACTTGCTGTGCTGGAACCAATTTCTTCATCGCTTGTTTCACCATGACTCTAGTTGATAGTATTTCTTCCAGTAACCTAGGTAGTATGCCCTGTCGAATCTGTTAAGCATATGACATGAAAGTAAGATTCCCACTTTTTTTAACCATCATGATGGGAAAGGAAGAGAAAGCACAAATGGGTCCATGAGGGAAACCAAATGTGAAATAAAGAATGAGGATAAAAAGAATCAGTTACGCTACTAAGGCTAAAACATTAAAGCTACAAAGACTAGCAATCTCTTGCAAGCCTTAGATTAGGATCTAGTCAAAGGACAATTCTACTTCGGTTCTTTTTTTCTTTATGGAAACCTATGGTGAGAGGAGTGGTGGAAGGGTAGAACTAATCAAAGGGGCTACATACCTTGGAGCTTGAAGGAAAACAAAGATGCATATCTCAAGTTGATAAAACTTTTCTGATTGACTTTCTCATTATGTTAAGCTGTTTGAATAACCAAGCTAGGCTGCTATTTTAGATGATACATGATAATAGGATTTTTAATCCCCTTATTATAGGGCTTGAATAAGAAATAAAAGGAATAATCCTAATAAAATTCTATAACGTTTTGTAGGATAATTTTGCAACATGATTAACTAATATCATCTTCATTGTTTCCTTAATTTATGGGCCCATGGTTGCAGCCTTGATTCTGGTCATCCTTCTTCATTTTGTTTTACCCTATCATTCTTCTTTCCTTTGTGAGCTTGATCTCTCATGATTCCACTTAAATGCTTGCCCCAAATGTGTCTATACCAACACCCTCGGCCTCAATTATGAGTTTGTCCTTAAACTCAAACTTGAGTAGAGTTGGTGAAATCAATCCAAGGGTTCCCAAGTGACCTCAGCAGGTGGTATAGCATCCCATTGAACCAAAATTTCTAAGGCAGCACGATTGAGGAAAGAGTGGAGAATGTGGAGAGAAATAGGCTTCACAAATCTTTTCATTAAGGCTAATAGTGGTAGTCTTGCAAAAGGTAGCTCAACAATGAACTTGAGAGAAACATGGAAGACATCATGTATGCAACTATTGAGAGGAATATCTAGCTGATAGGCAACCTCCTCAATGTGGCAGAAAATCCAATAGGGCACATAAAAACATTGTGTCAATTTATGATGTCAATGGCATGGTAGATAGAGCTTTTTGTACGGGTGCAACCGCAACAAAACCAAGGTTGAAGGACAACTCCCTATTTGCCCCATTATACTACCTCTTCATTTGAACAAGGTTTTAGCGAAGCTAACTGTAAACCCCATCAAAATCTAGTCACACTGTTGTAAGATGCTCTCCATTGCTCTCAACTTCGTTAAGACCCTTCGTATAAGAGAGAAGGCATATAGGGGCTCTTCCATAAACCACCTGAAATGAAATAGCATGTAATGTAAGATAGTGATCCTCTACAAAGCATCTTTAGTACATATCAAAGATCCAAATGAGCACCTCGGTTTGCCCATCTAATTGTGGATATGCAAATGAGAGATTGAGCTTGAACCTATTGAGTCGAAACAACTCTAACCAAAATTTACTTGCGAACACAAGATTACAATCACTAATAATGGACTAAAAGAGACCATGAAATTCATCTAATAACTCATCCATCAAAGGAATAGGAAACTCGTCCTTCACCATTTCTGCATTAAACTCCCTGTAGTCTACACAAAAACACCATAATCCATATTATTCCTTTTACCAATAAAACTACCGAGGGAAAAGGGGATTGACTAGGATGAATGATTCCTTTATTAAGCATGTCTTCACATGACCCGTTCCCAACAAGAAGGGAATGAAGTGGTCTTCTACGATCTAGTGGCAGTCCTTCTAATTCCCTAAACAAATCCTAATACTAAACCAATAACTTCTCTAACACCAGATTAGAACTTGTCGAATACTAAATTGAAAACACCTTAGGCATGAGTTTCATACTTTCCCCTACCATTTCACCCTTTTATCATCGAGCCAAAGGACATTGTCAAGGAGGAAAAATCCCACACAATTGTATCCAATGTGGGCTGCCAATTCACACCTAGCACTACATCAAAATCATCCAATGATATCATATAAAAATCAACACAAAAAGAGTCAAAGGGAACTTTTAAGCACACCTCTTCACACAGGTCGGGACTTGGAATTTCTTCACCGTGTGCTATAGAGACTTGAAGGCTTGATTGTTTTTGGTAAGGAAGACCAAGCTAAAGCACTACTCCTTCACTTACAAAATTACGAATGCGTCCATAATCCACTAAACCAAAACCTATCGCCCTTGTATGCATGCCTTAATATGCATAGTTTGTGCGTTTAACTTAAAATTGCATGGAAAGAGACCTCAGTCTCTAAGGCAACATAACTTTATCCTCATCTTCACCTTGTTTGAAGTCTGCTACTTCCAACAAAAAAAGGCATTTGCCTTTGTGGCCACTAGCGTATGCCTCATCGCAATTGTAACACAACCTTTGGCCCTTCTTTTTGCCATTTCAACTTGATTTAGACATTTGATAAAAGCTGGTTGGTGCACGTCCTACTAACTCCAAATTCCTATTCTACCTTAGTCCTCTCTGTCTTCCCGTGATAATTTGTGTTTTGTCTTAATGCTATCCAGTTATAACCTTGGAGTGCCCCTTTATTGAGTTCTGGCTTCGTCTCGAATGCCTTAGCAAGCCTCATGGCTAAAATCAAATTTATAGGGCGATAAATTTCCACATCGAGGGAGATGGATTGAAACAATCCCACTATGAAAATATCCACCTCCTGATCCACGTGCATCCTATTGGCCTACACAAGCAAACTCTAAAATTTGCTCATGTATCTTTCTCTGACCCTATTTGCTAAAGGGTGATGAATTCTCCAAAGGGAATGCTTCACATTGATGGTCCAGAATGAAGATGGCACAATTCCTTGAAATGCTCCAATGATAAATCCCAATTTTCATAGGATAAATTAAAAACCAAAGCTGGTGTCTCTAGTTATATAGAATGAAATGAATCTAACCTTGTCCTACTCAATTATTTGTTGGTTGTAAAAGAACTAATCACATCTATATAAAAATCCTAGTTAGGTATCACAATTGGGTTTGGCCCTTTTCCTACTCAATTGTTTGTTGGTTGTGAAAGAACTGATTACATCTATATAAACATTCTAGCTAGGTATCGCAATTAAGTTAGGCTCGACCTTGCTTGACGCGAAGTCAATAGACCAAGCTCAATTTGATCAAACTTCGAACAAGCTTGGATGGCCCAACCGCTTACCCAAAACACCATTTGGACCTAAGTTCACAGAATCTTAAGACCAAAACAATGTTGTTGTATGAATGTCCCCCTAATGTAGATTCTAGTCAAGCAAGCATTGGTACCTTGTTGCTGGTTTCCCGCTCAAGTCTTTGGCTTACTGAGCCTTCTTGACTCTAGGAATATTGTCAATTATGGCAGTTAGGGCATCAACTACCGCCTAACGCTCACTCTGTCTTCCTCCAACATATGGTTTATCATCTTCATTATTTGGTTCATTAAGTTGCTTGAATCTCCTCTGACTGCAAGCTTTGATACCAAGATGTTGAAAGACTTAGATTGGGATCTAGTCACATGACAATTCTGTGAGGGCTTTCTAGGGGAAACCATGGTCAAAAAAGTGTTGGAAAGGTGGAGCTTATCAAAGTGGGCTACCTACCTTGGAGCTTAAAGGAAGAGAGAGCTAAACTTTTCTACTTGCTCTTTCATTATGTTCAGTTGTTTAAATAAAAAAGCTAGGCTACTATTTTAGGTAGTACATAATAATAGTTTACAAGACTTGACTAGGAAATAAAGACAGAATCATAATAGAATTCTACAATCTTTTGTAGAATACTTTTGCAGCATGATCAATTGCTATCCTCTTCATTGTTGCCTTAATTTATGGGCTCTTGATTAAATCCTTGATTCTTGCCATCATTTTCTTGACTATGTTTTGCCATATCATCTTCTTTCCTTTGTGAGCTTGATCTCCCTTGATTCTACTTGATCTATTTTGTCTTCTTTCGTAATGCGTCTATAACAATCCCCATTTAGCAGTACAGAAATAATGGACAATTAAGGCATTGAATAAATTTCATATGACTTATCTCCCACAACTAAAAAGTGAATAGAGATCCACGCAAAGATGAATGGCTAACTACAGAGAAGGGAGGCCATGAGTACAAGACCAGAATCAAGAATGGAGAAAGGAGTGAAAAGATGCAACTTTTACATATGCCTCAATGAAAAAGGAGACACAGTGATGAACCATGAGTACCCAAAGAAACTAAATCAAGGTCAAATGATGTTTATAAAGGATAAATAATAGTTCAATCAGCCACATAGATAACAAGTTAACATGTAAGAGAAACGAAAAAAAAGTAATTCAATTGAGCATATAAGCTAATATTAAAGCATTTATGTTTGCAATCTTATTCACTAAGATATATGAAAAATGATTGATGTGTCTGCTAAAAATTTTTACAAGAAAATTTTCAAAGAAGGTAAAATAGGGAAAAAGACAAGAAAATACATTGATAGTACTTACTTCAGCTGGAACGTACAACACTCCATTGGGAGTAATCAACATTTTGTCTTTCAAGTTGCGCACAACATTTGTATCTGGTGAAAATGAAGAAACCCCTAGAGTGTTTACCTTTGAAGGTGAAATATTTCCAAGACAAGTACAAAAACAAAGGTTGTAGGCAATAATCATTGAGGGATAAAGAGACTGAAAGTCAAGGACAACAACTGGATCTGCATAAAAACCAGATTCTGGCTCCATCACAAGTGGCAAACACTCCATTGCTGGTTGAGAAGCAACCTGTATAACAGACGGACAATTTGATGTTCAGAACCAAAGCTTCTCATCGTTTCATGAAAACTGCGAAGGTCATCAGCAGCCACAATGCAACATGATCCTCCCCTTACCAGCTCCCAAAATTAAGCGGAAAAAAATTAGGATCTATAAAATAAGTTTGGATCTTGTGTGAGTTTATCTATGCAGGGTGAATGGTTAACTCAAAACTATTGTACAGATGCTTAAGGTAAACGCAAATATGGTCACTGCTTTGATGCCAAGAAAACCTTGTGAAGTATTGCAAGAAAAGAAAAATGCAGAATGAAGCATCATTAAGAAGAATTTGCTACAGACAAACTCACAGCAAATAACTTGGGTACTCATTGAACAAACAATGAGGGAAAAATTTGACCTTTTTTATTTAAATTTAGTGGCCTCCAACACTTCCCAGTAATAGACACAAAGAAGATAAAACAAGTACAAATAAAATCCATACAAATATAAGGAACCTAAATGACGTAAAAACATAAATCTAGAAAGCAAGACTTGGGATAATCATAACCTGTTGATTCCCCGGAGAAATGGCCAGATAGTTTTGAGTATGTGCTAATCTTAGAAGCATGGATTCGACACGGTATTGTGAACCTCGACAGATAACTGAAAAGAAGTCAATGCCAAATATGCGAGCAAGTTCTGATGTTCGATTGATCTGAAAAAGCATGCACATCATAATCATGTGAAAGTGAATAGATTTTGTTGTTTGAAATCAAACCGTCTTAGTCAGTAAATTCATACAATTATCTAGCACTATATCCATTCAATAGTTCAAAAATATTAAGTTATAAAGACAGTCCTTAACATTGAAAGGGTTGATTTTTAATATACTTTGATTAATTGCAGACAAGCAATAGACAACAAGTTGACCTATCTCATCTAAGAGAAATTAGAGAAGGCACTCTTTTCAAAGTTACAGTGAAATACTTACTAGGAGCCTACCAACAATGTTTTAATCTCATGAAATCATTCTTAATATCTTATTCAACATCACAAGTAATATATGAATAATAACCAAACATCATATAGAAAACAACAATATTGAAACATACAGATTTAGCCTATGTTATTTTATATCACTAGAAACTGTGTGATTAAGCTAATAAAAGTTTCATGGACGTAGTTAATCTATTATGGAAAATGAAAAGAACAATAAAAATTAACAACAATGTTGTAGCAAATACAAAATGTCAATGGGATGAGAATTCAGAATGGTGCTCTACCATATCAAGTTGATTCATGATCTCAAGGTTTAGTTTTGCTCTTTCCATCACATATCCAATACATTTATATCTTGCTCTCCCAGGCCCACTGCAAAACCAATTTGTTAAAACCTTGTAGGGAATAGAGGGAATTTTTCGTCTTAAAACAGCTTCACCCACAGCTTCAACAGTATACATATTAAGTTTAACTTCTCCACGCATGAGCCGCCATACATTGAGGATGATTCTGCCACCAACATGGATGCCACTAGCATGAGTCCGACCCCACTCATCCTCAACTATTGCATCTTCTGAAAAAGCAGGGTCAGCAACCAAACTCTCTTGCATGGTATCCATGTTGGAAGTTTTCGTCTTGGTAGGGCCTCTGTTACTTTTCATTGGTATCCGAGAAATGTCATTAAGTAAACCAATACCAAGATGGTCAGCCCTCTCAGCCAAAAAGCCAAGTGAACCACCTTGTATATCCCAACCCATGATGATGTCAGGATCCAATGAACCAACGACTGTTATAAAATGGTCAAACAGTTCCTCCTCTTCAGAGAAAAAGAATATCTTTTTTGCAGAAATTCCATCAAAACTCCTGCTTACAAACAATTAATTATGAATGGTAAGACATATTTGTTGTGTAAACGATTTGTTTTTACAAGATGTAGAATCACAGGTGAAAAAAGGGATTTATCTTGTCACAAGAAAAAGGATGAGAACTGTCCAATCTAGATTTTGTTAGTCATGTTCAGCAAAAACAAAGTTTTGACCAATGAGATCTAAACTATGTAAAAAAATCAAACGTTCACACACACCAAACCCAAATAATCAACCAACATGCACATTTCAAAACAACTTAAAATACACTAATCCTGAAATCAAGTTTCCATAGACTAATAGTAACAACTTTGCAAATCTTACTATTCAACAATCCATGTACATATAAAGAAGAAAAGACCAGGAGATAATAGCAAATTCCTACTAATCATATACCTTAAAACATTAAAGACAAATGTTAAGCAAAGGAAAAGGATTTCTCTCTCAATGCAAATAGTCGTTTATATGCAATAAAAACAAAATAGATAGCAAATGAACAAATTCCAATACCTGTGATCAGCATCAGTGGTACCGTACAAAAGTATGTAATGCTCAAAAGTAACATCATTATCGTGTTGAAAAGCAAGAGCTAAAACGTTGATGGAATCAAAGCAAGGATTTGGCCGAAGATCTCCTCTAGAATTCGCATGCACCTATCAACAAGTGTAGCATAAGGAAGATTCATAGGATTATTTTCTTTTCCAGTTAAAACCAATAAAGCATGCACCACCAGGTAACATCAAGTATTAAGTTCTAAATAACATGTCAAAGGGCATGCTACTAAAGGGACATGAAAATACAAACACAGAGAAAAAAAAAATGGAGAAAGCATTTCCATGACATTAGTAATACCTCCACACTTAACAATGTTAGTTGTTGTCCTGCACCAACACTGGCAGGATCTCGAAATCCAATTTGACTCAAGGGAGTAGGCCTTGATCTCTGCTCTGGCCCCGAAATATGAGACATATCTACAAGTTCATGAGCACATACATTTCGTGGTACAACATTTCCTTCATTTTGCAACATTTTTTTAGTCCTATCACCACTATGGTCAAATCCTACATCATGATCATCATTTCCCCGTTGAATTTCATCAAGAGTAGGCATCAAATGTGATGAAGAACCTGATTTAGTTGAGGCCTTGTTGCCAACTATGGGTGGTGAATTATGCAAACCAATCTCAAAAGGGCCTACAAAATGCTCAATGCTGAGAAAGACTTCTAAACTTTCATGCCCATTGGATTAACAAAACAAGTTACCTTTCATCAGCGCAGGCTTAACAAATGCCTCTTTAGGCTCTCGAGAAGCATCTGAACAACCAGAACCAAAAAGTTCAAATGATATATAAAAGCAATGTGTAGACTAACAAAATTCCCGCTAACTCATTCCTTACCTTGTAAAAATGATCTATATACACAATCTGCCGAAGGGGGTGAAATGACTGGTGTCAAAAGATACAAAACTGAACCATCATTTTGAATGTGAGTTGGAACACCTATGCTAGCTTCTTGCAGAGTTTTGGACTCATCATTCCAAAAGTGCTTTTCAATTGCATTTTTCCCTAGATCGTACTCTCCAAAAAATGGAAGAAGATGATCCAAAGTACTTCCTTTAACTAATAAAATATGCAAAACAAATGAGAAAAAAGGGAAGTGGATCAGCAATATTTCCAATAAGGAAATCAACAAAATCTAGAAGCATGCGTACATAGGATCCAAGGCTTTTTTTCCATAAAAACTCCCGGCAGACTACAAGAGACTATTAGTTTGACCAAGGAAATCAACAAAATCTAGAGGCATAATTACGTAGCATCCAAGGCTTTTTTTCTATAAAAACTCTCAGTAGTAGACTACAAGAGACTATTAGTTTGACCAACTAAAATTCTACCCATACATCAGAGAGGAAGTGAAAGCTAAAGGGTCTAATAAGAATGTGAAAAGTGCAACCTGACATGTCATCTTTATTGTCCTCATTGACAAGAGAAGGGTAGGAGGATACAGCAGGTGACGATGAAGCATTTTCACAAGCAACACCTTTCCAATATGCCACAAGGGGTTTTTTGGGAGTCAAGCCAATAGGGTCTGGAGAAGGTGAGTTGTCAGCTGTGTGCAAATCAAAATCTGCTCGCTCTTTTGAAGAACATGAGATTTGGGACTGAATGACACAACCTTCCAAATAGTTTAATTGTGATTTGGAAGCTGGTAGAACAGTGTTGGGATAATGAACCTGCTTATTACCATGTCTACCTAAATCCAATTGTTTTAGCAAAAGACCATTATCTTCTTCTCCTCCTACTCCTGAATTAACTTTACTAACCCTAAGATGCCTATAATCCTCCTCAACTACATGTCGACATCGTTTAATCCTCATCAAGTCCCGCAAGGAGCATCCACCCAAAGAATTTGATTCAAATATATCCATTTTTGGTTGTGTAATCAAGGGATCAGAAAGTTTCCTCTCAACATTTTTTACTCTTGTATCAACACAACATTTTTTTTCACAAACTTCTATATCAGTAAAGTGGGGCCTCTCGGTTTCTAAACCATCATTAACCTCTTTAGTCGTGTTGAATGGTAAAGAACCCCATAATGACTCCTTCCCTTTGTTCTTCTTGGTAAAACTTGTGCCAGGATTCTTCCATGACCTCTGTGGTGTACAACTTTTCATCTCTATCACAGATGAAGGAGACAAGCGCTTGAGATCTACCTGAGTGGTCTGCTTGTCAGATGATGTTGGAGAACAATGGCTAAAATCAGAAGAATCCGAAGTTTTTGTCTGAAATCTCTCAAAGTCAACAATATCCTCAACTGAATCAAGAATATCCTGGCATTCTCTTTGGGATTCACTCTCATAATCCATGTTAGCCTTTTCCAGCACTTTATCCAAGCTTGTTGCAGGTAACAAGGGACTCAGAATGGTTTCGCAAACAAGTTCATCATCCGAATGCATCTCCTCAGCAGTTTGGTAAGTGGCAAGCCATTTTAAAAGGCCCAAGGCTTCTGTATCTGCAACCTGAAAACAAACCATTTTTAATAACATATTATGCTATTACAATTTCATGCTAATGTTAAACAAAGTCTCTCCTTTCTATTACATAGCTAGCAGATATTCTATACTCGTTTGTCAAGTGATGAAGGATTATCCATGTACTTAGTTCTTATGCCATTTGGCAATACTTATCACATGGATATTAACAATGAAAATAATTTTATATCATTCCCTTTGTTGAAATTGATCACAGTAGCAATTTAGATTGTAATGAATGTTGGAGATGCTCCTCTACCAAATTCATTTGATTATAGCGGCCAATGCAAACCTAAAAGGAGGCTGACCAGCACACCAAAATTTTAGGTTCCACTTAGAAAGATGAAGGAAAAATAGATATCCTAATAAAATGCCTTTCATTTAGTTTAATATGAAATTCAAATAACTACCTCTGGATCTCGATTTCCAAGTCTATCACATGACGGCAGTTCACCTCGAGACAATGGCATATTATGTGCATCCTTGATTTCCAAATATGCAGAACCAACAACATCTTGTACAGAACAATTCACCGAGTCTACACCATCACCTTTGTAAATGAGATTTTCACATTTGACACCATTTTCTTTGTTAGAGGAAGTTGTCATTGAGACCAAAGCTTCCAAATTATTCGGAGTTGAAAATTCATTGTCCACTAATTTGCTACACAAATGTTTAATTTTCCTATCAAATTCAAGGTCATGTGACAAAGTTTTCAAAACATCTAAAGGGTGTGGTTTGCTTGGATCAGGAAGCATAACTGATCCATGTATGCCAATTCTTTCATACTCCTCCTGCATCAAAATACATTGGTTAACATGGGATAACTAGCAAAAATATTGTCATTCTTATAATAGTTACAAAGAAGCACTGAAAGAGCTAACCTCCCAAATTGGTACAAGTGATTGCACCATTTTCACATCAGAATGTCCTTGTGAGAGAGATGTGTACACTTTGAATTGTTGATTTAGAATTTCTACAAATTAAAAATAGGCGATCATGTTGATGAAAATCATGAATATATATAGTTCATATACAAAAGGTTAGGAATGCAAACCATCAACAATAGCATCTCCCTCGAGTTCACAAACACTTTGACGCTGAAAAAGGAAAGTTTCGTCAAATTCACCAGAACTGTGCCACATCCAGTCACCCGGAATGGTAGAAGATGTCCAAGATGGGAGACCCAAATCCTCAAAACCACCCAAGTCTGCCTAATATGAATGGGCCACAATGTCATAGAGCATCAGGAACAAACTAAAGAACTTTTCAGTGTACTGGTACTTCAACATGCCTAATTGACACAAAAGGCATACAGATATGACCTGAATATCAGAAGAAAATGGCAGTGGCTTGTCCAAATCCTGCCCATATGGATCACTGGATGTAAACGTTCTTGGAGTAAAATTACTTGGAATAGGATTACGAAATTTAATTTTCGATAAATGTACATGACCCATTCCAGATAAGTTGTAATCAACCTACAAACAAGAGAAGGTGTGAGTTTACAAATGAAATATAGATGCAAAGTCACAAGACAATGATGTCCAAGCACGTCCAAAAAAGTTCACGGAGCATACAAGACCCAGCTATGCAAGGCCAAGTAATAAAAAATCAATATTGATAATTAATGATGATCCAAGTAAAATACACAGGTCAATGTGAAGACACCAATAACTAGACACTTCATAACAAAAAGGTGGACCATACAACAACAAATACTTGACGCCCACAAAGTAATGGAAGTCAATATCCAGCCTAAGAAAGACTTGAGTACTAAAAGTCTGAACCAACAAACAATGTAATTGAAAGTGCAACCAATAGAGTTAAATCCATAGTTAGAACTGGAAGCGTTATAGTTGTTTGAAACAACTTTTTCAGTTTTAGAAGTGGTCAAGCGTTTAAAGAGAGATACCGATGGATAGAACAAGATGGTTAGAAGAATTGTCACCATGATTATAAGGAAAGGCCTGTTTAGTGCGTGCTAAAACCTGATTCAACAATTTTAAAGTTTAGGACGTAGCTCCCATGACCAAGATGAACAATTTAAAAAGACAGCAACATGGTGCTTAAATGGGTTTGGAACAACTAAACAATGTGGCAAAAGAAAATTATCAACTTAGCTACAAGTTTAAGAAACAATGAGTCTCAGGCAATAATTCACAGGTCAGTACTACTTTACCATAAACTGAAGTATAAAAGGAATATGAGATTCGTGAGGCTGCACACTTCTCTCAAGCACTGCACCACTCTAAACAAGAGACAGCAAGCATGTTCAAAATCAATCTCATTATATGATTATCACAACAAGATAATATTATTGTAAGTTTTGAATAATTTATCCTAGTAGATGCATCTGTTTGATAAAAATTGGAAGCATCTTTGGCATTTAATATCAGGTTGATAAATTTAGAGAATTGTTTTTCTCTATGAACTGAAGTGCGGAGCTATTTTTTGCAGGTTATAGGAGTTTCTTCATATAAGCCGTACCAAAAGAAGATTGGCAGCACGCAACACATCATGTGGATAATAACTACAATTATGTCAAGGAGTTCCAAAATGTAATAAAAAATTTGAAAATATGCAACAGTAGCAGAGGCAAACTATTTGGATACAGGTATATTTTGACAAACAACTCCTCTGAGGGATGGTAACCATAAAATTTCCTTGCCCGCACAAGACTACACCCATGTACATGTTGTCTTTTCAAGCCAGCACTACCTTTAAGCTGTAAATTCATAACAGTCACATATCCAATCATATGAACACTGTCAGTTACGCGAACTGAAACTGCCAGATTAAAAAAAAAAGGGCAACTCAAAAGTAGAATTAATAAAATATACCTTTAAGGCTTTTTCAAGAGAAAAAGCTAATGAATTTGTGTAAGCATCACCTGCATAGTTTGAACTAGTTAAAGCATCAATTTAACATCTCAGGAATAATTCTATCAAACACTAAAGAAAGATTGCAACTTATTCCTGAAAGCAATACCTTCCTGATTTGAATTTAATGGTATATCTGAACACGGAACATATAAATAGGGAAAAGCCTACAAGCAAGGAAAAAAGAACAATTATGGAACTCATGACAGGAAAAGTTCAAAACTAATTAAAAATGCGTTCCGTAACAGAACTACACCACAGTGAATTAAACTCCATAAAATCTAGGGCCCATTATTCTCCCGTCATCCACAGACTTATCCAAGTTTGACTCATCACAAATTCGACTCCAAACACTTAAAAAAGCAGTAAAGCGTGAAAGAGATACCGAAAATGCATACAGATGAATAAAAACTATCTAGTGCCATTTCGTGGTTAAAAGAAAGAAGTAAACCTTACCCGATGCACTTACCCGATGCACGTCCAAGCAAGTCTTCTGAACAGGAAAGCGTGAAAGAGATACCGAAAAAGCATACAGATGAATAAAAACTATCTACTGCCATTTCGTGGTCAAAAGAAAGAAGTAAACCTTACCCGATGAACGTGCAAGCAAGTCTTCTGACCAGCAGGCGTCGACCCATAAATCCTAATCACTGGCACCTCATTCACTTTGCCACCTTAAATTTTACCACTAACTCAATCTCAGATACACCATTAATACAACAGTAACGATATCTTTTGGGCAGCCAACAAATCCATGGAAGCTAAAACACCTAATATATAGAACTAAGGAAACAACACCTACTTCCAAAGGCAAAGATCATATAAAAATGTTGGTTTGGCATGAGTAACAGTAGCTTGGAGTAACAGTAGCAGTACCTTGGAAGCTACTGTAACAGACATCGAGTCCGGGGATCGGCGGCGCCATCCAATAGTCGATAGAAACGATTCGAACACTAAAAACCTTGGAATCCGCCATAGATTATTATAAACGAATCACATGAAATAAAGAAGAAGAGGAGATTGGAAATGAAACGAGTAGGGTCTCTATTTGGCGCCACGATGAAGGTTTGATTTAGTTTTATACAGCATGCTGGAGGATTGTAGAAGAAGCTTCACATTAAATTTTTTTGTTATTTTTATTTAATTTCTAGACTTTTTTATTTTTGGAGCAGAGAAATAGATACCATACTAGCCAAAAAAACAAATAAAATAAAATATTAATTAATATTGTAAGGTACTAGTCGATCCGATCTTTCCAACTGTTAGATACACAAAATACTGGTAAATGTCGGTCTTAATTTGCAAATTTTGAAAAATGTGAAACTAAAATAAAAATAAATTCTTCTGCTATCTCACCCTAGTGGCCCCTTTTACGGGATTCAAATCACCTAATGGTTGGATTTTACGAGGACCAGCGGGTATAAGTTATTTGTTGTGTTTGGTTAGCATCCTCTGACGCGAGGACGGAGGACAAGGACATAAAAGTTCTGTTTTTTGTAGTGTTTGCTTGCTGTCCTCGGTTATTTTTGTTTTGTCTTCAGAGAACAAAGACAAAAAATTTTGTTCCATCCAAGACTGTGGTACAGAAATTTTTGTCCTTAAGACAAGAATAGAACAACAAAATAAAAAGTCTGGAATACCCTTAACTCCAAAACGCACCGTCGTCAATCCCTCACAAATGCACGTCTGCCAGAAACTCCTTCCTTCTTCCCTCTCTGTGTGCAGCTCCTTCCCTCTTCCCTCTGCTTCGTTGCTCTGCTTCCTTCTTCCCTCTGCTTCGTAATCTCCGCAGGTAATGGGTTGCTCTATTCATGAATCTCCCCATGTTTGATTTTTGACGCTAGTCCGAAATGCTCTCTCCAACAGCATAGCGTCTCTTTCATTTTTGTGTTCCCGTATCTCTCTCTTCTGTTTGATTATTTATGAATCTCCCAAATTGTTGTTGTAATTCAACCCTGAGTCGTTGGTTGTTCGTGCTTTTTCATCTTCTTCCCATTATTTAAATATCAGATTGAAGTGTTAAAAATACGAAAATTTAGGAAATGGTCCTCTGGTTTTTGAAGGGCGCTTACGACATTGATGGGTTTTACAAATCTCTTTATTCCTGCTTTCTTTAACTTTGATGAACTAATTGTGAGTTGGCGATGAATTATCCCCAACTAGAATTGGGGTTATCTTTGTTTTCTATTTACATTTCTATCGATAATGATGGACTGGAAATTTTCTTCTCTTCAGGGTTAATTCCTGCAACTTTTGCTCTCAATTGGAGGGACAATCTTCTTGGGATTTCTCATCTGGTCAGTTTTCTTATCATTATATGTATTGGCTGCTCTGCATTGTTTAACTCCATGCTGTGTATTGGTTGCTCTGCATTATAAGCAGTTTCTGTCACTTTTATGTGCCATATTCTTGAATGATAACAAACAAAAGCAGTGCTA
>JAOSBN010000006.1:20787781-20807936 GCA_027563595.1 Erythroxylum suave
AAACTGATTTTGTAATTAAATTCATGAATCCTTCGACGGTTTCTTAATTTATTATGGACTATAAAATGTAACTTTTATGATTTATTTAAATCTGTTATGTAATAAATTTCACAAATGCTTAGATGTTTTATTAAATTATTATGTCCTAAATTTATAACTTGTATTTTTTAACTGATTTTATAATTAAATTAATGAATCCTTCGACGGTTTCTTAATTATTATGGACTAGAAATTGTAACTTGTAGGATTTATTTAAATCTATTATGTAATTAATTTCACAAATGCTGAAATGTTTAATTAAAATATTATGTAGTAGAATATCTAACTTGTAGCATTTTTTTAATTCATTAACTCATTGTATTTAATTTTTAGATTTCTCATTTGAATTAATATTTAGTTGGCTCTTTTTTTCATCATAATTAAAAAATTACACATACTATCATTTTATTTCTGCAATGATATTAATATGATATTGGGAGAAAACACAAAGAGGAAAGTCGCGATCGCGACTAGCAGGAAACTTCCTAATTCGAGATAAATACACTTTAAAAAATAAATACACTTTAAAAAAACTGCCCAAATAAATAATTTTATTTCATCGTAATTATACATTTACAAATACACTTAAAAAAATTTAATACAATTATAACAAAATATATGAATTACATATATCTAATCATATTAAATTGCAAGGGCATTTTCGTCATAGCCATTGTTTTCTTGTTCTGTCCACTGCAACCAAACACATTTCTGTCCTTCAGAAGAAGACAATATTTCTGTTCTGTCCTTCATAACCAAACAGCTTACTGTCTTCAATTTTTGTTCTGTTCCGTCTCCAAATTTCTGTTCCGTTCCGTCTCTGCCTATTGAAGATAGCAATCAAATGCATCGTTTGAGTACAGGTGATTTGAATCCCATAAGACTCCCGGTTCCCATTTTTTCAAAAAATTTTCACTCCTCTCTGCCTTTAGCTTTTCACTTTTCAATTCTTTAAATCGTCGTTGTCCATCTTCATCATCAATCTTCAGTATTCAAATCATTGTCATCATGCACCTCCTTCGTGGACCTATTTATGTGTTGCTCTCAGTTTGGAACTTAGGATACATAATTTGTGTGGTGTGTGTAGTATGTTGTCGTGAATTTGTGACATTAGACTAGTGTATTGTGGTTGTGGTGGTGTGGTGTCCTGTCTGGTGCGCATGAGTATGCTGTGGCCTTGTGTAGTTATGTAACATTGCCCTAAGTCAAAAATTTCCCCTTTACGGTGTAGTAGGATAATGAGATACGACCTCAAAGTTAATGCTCTCTCCATCAGCTTTGGTGCACTCCAAAAGGCGGAGTAGGAACTATCTCCGAAAATTAATAAGTGGACATAAAGGCATAATAGCAAAGACGAGAAGATATGTGTTTAAAAAATTTTTTATATGAAAGATTTGTGACTTGTATAGGAAAAAGTAGTTTGAGAATCATGAGTGTGGGAAAAGCTTTGAGAATGGTGAGTGTGAGAAAAACTTTGAGAATCGTGAGTGTTGGGAGAGAAGCTTTAAGAATCATGAGTGTTGATAGAAAAGCTTGAGCAAGAACAAAGTGAGCAACTTGATGGGAACGTTGACAATAAAGGTGGCAATCAACGTAAGAAACGTATGAGCAACCTGATGCTGAATGTTATGACTAGCAATCAATGTAAGAAACTTATAAGCAACTTGATGGTGAACGTTATGACTTGGGTAACGTTCATAACGTTCAGCATTACGTTGCTCATACGTTTCTTACGTTGATTGCCACCTTTATTGTCAACGTTCCATTCTTCCTTAATGTGTCTTTATTGCCATTGTCAACATATGAACTCGCTATACTATATAAATGCAAGTCACGCTTTGTTCTTGCTCAAGCTTTTCTCTTAACACTCACGATTCATAAAGCTTTTCTCACACTCACCATTCTCAAAGCTTTTCCCATATTCACGATTCTCAAACTACTTTTTCCTATATAAGTCACACATCTTTCACATAAAAAGATTTTTTAAACACAGACCTATTCTGTCTTTATGTCCATTTATTAATTTTCGAAGATAGTTCCTACTCTGCCCTTTGGAGTGCACCGAAGCTGATGGAGAAGGCATTAACCCTGGGGTTAGATCCGATTGTCCTGCTGCACTGTAGAGGGGCAATTTCTGACTTAGGGCAGTGTTTTTTACAATGCCTTGCATTCAAATAAGCCATTTCAATTTTACTTTATTGCTATTTTTGCTAACAATTTAAGTCAAAAATATATTTGTTGCTTTAGTACTACTATTGGAAATTGTGTTGTTCTACTTATTATTTTCGGGTTTGCTATTGGTTGTTGGAAATTTCTGCAATGTTTGCTGCTGTGTATTTAATTTCGATATAAGTTGAAATTATGTTGTGTGTGAATGAGACAAACGTATGTTCTACACTTACTGTTCCTTACTTAGGTTCTGCCTCTTTCACTATGGCCTTGAAAATTATACTTGACTTTACTAGATTAGAGCCTCTAGATGGGAGAAATTTTAAACGATGATTTAAGAAAATTTTGTTTTATTTTCAACAATACGAGATTGAATATGTACTGTTTTAAGAGACTCCTAGTGACAACACTGATCCTAAGAGTATCAAGGATAAATGTACTGTTAGGGGAGTGTTACTCAAACACATAACCAACCCTTTATTTGATATCTATTACAAGTACAAAACTACTAAGGAAATTTAGGATGCTTTAGAAGTGAAATACGGAACGGATGATGCCGGTACTAAGAAATATGCAGTTACTGGTTGGATAAAATTTACCGTTGTTGATGATAAACCTATTATGGACCAACTACATGAGTATCAAAACCTAGTTGCTGAAATCCTTATTGAAGGTATGAACATTTGTGAATTGTTTCAAGCTAATGCCCTTATTGAGAAACTGTCTGCCTCCTAGAATGAGTATAAAAACCAATTGAGGCATAAGAAGAAAAACATGAAGCTTTAAGAGTTGATAGGACATATAAAGATTGAGGAGGCTAATCGTGCACAAGATAAGGCCAAAACACTCACCCTTGTCCCTACTGTTAAGGCTCATGTGGTAGAACATAGAAATGCTAATAACTTTAAGAAGAATAGTGGATAAAATAAATCTTTCAACAACAAGCAGGGTCAGTTTAAGCATAAAAGGATTGATGGTGACTGTTGGTGGTGTCACAAGCTAGGCCATCCTGCTGCCAATTTTCAAGCAAGAATTAACTATAAGAAGAAAGGCTAAGGACAGAAACCACGACAATTTGGGAAAAGAAACCAAACAGAATACAAATGGGGTAACCAAAAGAACTTTGGTAAGCCTCAAGCTAATATGGTTGAAGCTGGTGACGAGGAGGAGATCATTACTGCTATGGTGTTCGAAGTCAACCTTGTTGGAAATTTGGTCAAATGGATCGTTGACGTAGGAGCCACATGCCACATTTGCACCAATAAAGACCTATTCAAGGGGTTGAATGATGCTGCTGATGGTGAATTTGTATACATAGGTAACTCCAGCAAAGTTCCTGTCCAAGGAGTTGGCAAAGTCATTCTCAAACTCACTTCTGGAAAATTGTTGAAATTAGAAAATGTTTTATTTGTTCCTGATGTATGTCGAAACTTGATTTCTGGTGCATTGCTTAACAAAGTCGGTGTTAAATTGTCCTTTGATTCTGCTAAGCTAGTTCTGACTAAGAATGGAAACTTTGTTGGAAAAGGGTTTTGTAATGGGGGCTTATTTATACTTGAAGTTGAAATGAATGCATCTACTTCTTCTACTTATATTGTTGAGTCTTTAGACTTATGGCACTCTAGACTTGGGCATGTAAATGTGAGGTCAATTAAGAGGATGCAAAGCTTAAGCTTTTTACCTAACAAGATCACTAATGAAATGGAAAAATGTTAAATTTGTGTTGAGGCTAAGCTCTCTAAGAAACTGTTTAAGTTAGTGATCGAGAGAGATTCACAATTGTTAGACTTGGTGCACACAGAGATTCACAATTGTTAGACTTGGTGCACATAGACTTGGATGATTTTAAGAATTGTCTGAATAAAGGAGGTATAAGATATTATATTAACTTTGTGGATGATTGTTCTAGCTTTACTAAGATTTACTTATTGAAAAATAAAAGTGATGCAGAGGAAATGTTTATGAAATACAAAGCTAAGGTTGAAAACCAATTAGAAAGGAAAATTAAGAGATTAAGGTTTGTTCGAGGAGGTGAGTATAATATTCATGAGTTTTCAACCCCTTATGCACCTAAACAAAATGGAATAGCCTAGGGGAAAAACCAAACACTTAAGGATATGATAAATGCAATGTTAATTTCCTCCAATTTACCTAATTTTATATGGGGGAAGTTATTTTTTCAGCTTGTTATGTTCTAAACAGAGCCCCTCATAAGAAACTAGATCGAACCCCTTATGAAATTTGGAAAGGTTATCCACCTAACTTACATTTTTTGAAAGTGTGGGGGTGTCTTGCTAAGGTTGCTTTACCTGAACATAAGAGGAAGAAAATTGAGCCTAAGACTATTGATTCAATTTTTTGTGGGATATGCCTCTAATAGTGCTGCCTATAGATTTATGGTCAAGGAAAAGGGATCAAAAACTTATGGACCAATTATAGAGTCAAGAGATGTGGTGCTCTTTGAGGATATATTTCTTATGAAAGTGAGTGTGTAAGTGCCTAGAGAATAATGACATAGAAGAAGAGAGGAAATTGTTGAACTGAGGAGGAGCAAAAGAGCTAGAGCACCTACTAGTTTTGGTTCTGACTTTATTACTTCCTTTATGGTGACAAAACATGAGGAGATAAATGGTGTTTTTGTAGTGACATATTATAAAGGAAGATCCCAAAACTTATAAGGAGGCAATAAGATCTGTGGATGCCACATTGTGGAAGGAAGTCATAAATAGTGAGTTAGAGTCAATCATGTCTAATAAAACTTGGGTTTTAGTTGATCTGCTTCGAGGGTGTAATCCTTTGGATTATAAGTGGCTTTTCAAAAAGAAATTGAGACTTGAAGGAACCATTGAGAGATTCAAAGCAAGACTTATGATTAAAGGCTTTAAACGAAAAGAAGGATTGGACTTTTTTGACACCACTCTTCTGTTACTAAAATTGCATCTATAAGAATGTTGTTTGTTATTGCCTCAATATTTAAACTTCATATGTATCAAATGGATGTTAAAACAACTTTCTTGAATGATGATCTAGATGAGGAGATTTATATGGTCCAGCCTGAGGGGTTCAGAGTGCCTGGTCAAGAGTAAAAGGTGCGTAAGTTTGTTAAGTCTTTGTATGGACTTAAATAAGCTCCCAAACAGTGGCATGAGAAATTTGAAAGTGAGATTTTCAAACATGGTTTGACCTCTTGTGATGTTGATTCTTACATTTACGTAAAATCTGATATCAATAGCTGTGTAATCATAACTCTTTATGTGGATGATATGCTTATTTTTGGTACTAGTTTATCTGTCATTGATACTACCAAGAGTTTGCTAAAGTCTTCTTTTGATATGAAAGGGCCTATGGACTTTATTTTGGGAATCAAAGTTGATAGGATTGACTCTGGTTTTAGTTTGAATTAAACTCATTATGTTGAGAAAATTTTGAAGAAGTTTGGTTACTATGAAGCTAGTGTTGCTTTAAAGAAAAATCTTGGTGACAGTGTAAACCAAGCTGAGTATGCTCAAATTCTTGGTAGTGTGATGTTCTTGATGAACTATTCTCGTCCTGATATTGCATATTGTGTGAATAGACTTAGTAGGTATACTCATAATCCTAGTCAAGAGCATTGGAATGCATTGATTCGTTTGTTGAGGTATTTGAAAGGTACTATGCATTATGTATTATCTTTTGGTAGACATCTTCCTGTATTGGAGGGGTGTTCTGATGATAATTGGGTTACAGAGAGTGATGACCTACACTCTACCAGTAGTTATGCTTTTTACCTTAGCAGGAGCTATAGTGTCTTGGAAATCATCCAAGCAAACATGTATTGTGAGATCTATAATGGAGGCTAAGTTTATGGCTTTGGATTTGGCAGGATGGGAAGTTGAGTGAGTAAGGAATCTTTAAGAAAATATCCCGCTTTAGGAAAAATCAATGCCTTCTGTGTTCCTTCATTGTGATTCGCAGGCTGCCATTCATGATGTTAAGAACAAGGTATATAGTGATAAAAGTAGATATATCAGATTGAGACATAAAATTGTCTGTACTTTAATTAGACATGGTGTAATCTCTCTGAAGTATGTCAAGTCAGAGAGAAACTTAGTGGATCCGTTTACAAAAACTTTGAGTAGAAAACTAGTTTCAGAAAATGCTAAAGGGATGGGGTTAAGCCCAATTATGTAGTAACCTCATGATGGACACCCGACTTGGAAAAACAAGTTCAATGGGTCAAATGAAGTTATGTGGTGACTACTTACTTGTACGTTGTTTGTGGAATAATACTAAGACATTCAGTTATTGACTAGTGTTCTTTAACATGACTTTACTGTGTTTGTTGAGGTTGGATTATTTAATCCTTAATGAGTTCCATTGCCTAAGTTTGGATGGTGTGAGCAATATACACTTCATAGACTCACCTATGTGATTGTGGGGGGCTAGCCACCCTCCTATGGGAGTATTTGGGCTATCTCTCTAGAGCGATCATGAGATCAGGGCATTTTGAGGCTGTTTATTTCTCTAGCAGGTTCTGTCTCTGAAATTTCTTAGACACCAAGTTCAAGATTTAGTTCACCTGGTTTTTCGTCTATTTTTCTCTTAAATTTTTATATTTTGTTTCAAGTTTTGGACCAAGTGGGGGATTGTTGAACGTTTTGCTCCAAAACTTGGATAACGTTTATAACGTTCACCATTAAGTTGCTCATACGTTTCTTACATTGATTGCCACCTTTATTGTCAATGTTCCATTCTTCCTTAATGTGCCTTTGCCATTGTCAACACATGAACTCTCTATACTATATATATGTAAGACACACTTTGTTTTTGCTCAAGCTTTTCTCTTAACACTCACGATTCTCAAAGCTTCTCTCCCAACACTCACGATTCTCAAAGCTTCTCTCCCAACACTCACGATTCTCAAAGCTTTTCCCACACTCACGATTCTCAAACTACTTTTTCTTATATAAGTCACACATCTTTCATATAAAAACATTTTTAAGTACATACCTTCTTGTCTTTTCTATTTTGCCTTTGTGTCCATTTATTAATTTTCGGAGATAGTTCCTACTCTGCCCTTTGGAGTGCACTGAAGCTGGTGGAGAAGGCATTAACCCTAAGGTCAGATTCCATTATCCTGCTGCACCGTAGAGGGGGAATTTTCCGACTTAGGGCAATGTTTTTCACGACGCCTTACATTCAGATAAGTCGTTTCAAATTTACTTTATTGCTATTTTCGCTAACAATGTTGTGGCCTATGAGTGGTGTGGCTTGGCTTATGGAATATGGTTTGTGTTTACGAGGGTGTGCTGCTAGTGTTGATGTTTGCAGGTCAGGATCAGAATTCTTGTTCTAGTTATAGTGCTCTTATCATGTTCTATTAAATCTCATCTACATATTTACGTGGACTTTAAATAAATGTATGGATAAGTTTTGATGGAACAGAGTAACTAGAATAGAGGATTTAAAATAGTCTGACTCTAGTCTAGTCTAATGCGTGTAGGAGGGTGTGGTTATGCTGGTTTGTGTGCCTAGTCTAGTCTAATAGTGGTACATGTGGATGGTGACTAGTGCGGCCTTGTGTGATTTGGTCTAGCGTGAATGGTTTGGTCGATTGAGTTCAATATATGAGAATTAATGGAAAGATTGTTAAGTTATGACTTTTTGTTAGATAAACGTTTTGTGTTTTCTCAATTCTACTTTAGAATTGAATAGTTTCAATTAAGAGAATTGAATCAATTAATTGACGTTTAGAAGTGTAAATCATAACTTTTTCTTTTATTTCTCTTACTTTGGAACATTAATAATTAATCATTTTTGTTACTAATTTTGATTATATGTACTTTTTATTGGATAATTAAATATAAGGTAACTTGTTTTTCTATAATTATATTAAACATTAGGTAATTCAATTATTATAATTATATTAAACCTAAATTAACTTAATTTTTTGCTTGATTAAATTAAATAATTTCTAAGATCCGTTATAAGTATACTCAATTCATTAATCTAACAATTAAACAAATCTTCATATTCATAATGTGAAATTGCAAATATTTAAACAAATCTTAATATTCATGTCTTGTAGATATTTAGAAATAGGAAGGTATATTTAAATCACAACATTTGTTTAATTTAATATTATGAATCTTTTTTCGGAAAAATTTTATTGTTACCACGAAGTTATCTTCATTTGTAGTTTTTTGTGATGTTTTTATTATTATGGAGCTATCTATTTTATGGTTTTAGAAATGTAAATTGTTCTATGAAAGATATTTATTTAAGTCCACTGACTATGGAGTCTTAGACTCTTATAGTTTGGATATTAGAATGATTCGTTTGACATTTTAACATGGCTGTTCCACATTCAAATTGTTTGCTTTACATTATTAATTAAATTTTGATATGTCTTTATTTATTTTATTGATAAATGAAAGGAAGTTCAAGTACTCCTAATAATTCATTCACTTCAAGTTTAGGAAGATTCGATGATCTAGCTCAGGCTCACGTTAGATTGGTTCCTAGAAAGAAGAATCATACCATTTTTTTTGTATTGCAATAAAAAAAGGTGAGGGAATGACTAGATTAAAGAAGCATTTGACTAGGATCAAAAGTGAAGTGGAGCCTTATAAGAAATTGAGTCATGATGTAAAATGGCAAATGAAGACTTTACTTAAAGAGTATTAACATGAGAAAGATTAAAGCAAAGATTGAACTATGAAATTGATAGTAAAAGTTCTTTTATTAGTGCTTAGGATGATTGTGAGGATGTTGAAGTTAGTAAGATTTCCGACCAACTAGAAGGAAATGTTGCACATGATATTCGGAAAAGAAAAAGACAGATGTCTATTTTTTGTACCCCAAATAGCTCCTAGAGTTTAGCCTTCAATCTATAATGTCTTATAATCTAAAGAAGTGGCTTATAATATGGACATGACAATGACTAGATGATGGTATGAGTCAGGTATAACATTTAATATGCCTAATCTTATTATTATCAACCTATGATGGATGTTATTATCTTTTACAGTCTAAGATACAAAGCCCCTACAATTGATGACTACATAGGTTAACTTTTGAACAACTCTATTTGTGAAATAAAAAGTTATTTAGGTGAAATAAGAGTGACTTGGGCTACTTATAAGTGTTTAATCATATGTGATGGTTGGATGAATAAAAGACATGAACTTGTTATTAATTTTGTGGTTTATTCTAGAAAGGAGACAATGTCTATGAAGCTTATTAATGCATTTGGCCTTCTTAGAAATGCTGATACTTCAAACATTTGACAAAGTTGTGAATAAAGTTAGGCCAAAAAATATTGTTCAATTCATTATTGATAATGATTTTATTTATAAAGTAGTTGGAAGAATATTGCAAAGTAAGTACAATTCTTTTTATTAAACTCCTTGTGCTGCATATTGTATTGACCTAATACTAAAAATAGAAGAGATGCTAGGCATTTTTCTATTATTAATGAGACTATGTAGAAAGTTATAAATGTGAACAAGTTCATCTACAAGCATGCATGGGTCCTGAATTTAATGAGAAAGGATTTTACCAATGGTAAAAATTTATGTCATCCTACTATTGCAAGATTTGCAACTGATTTCTTATCACTTTAATGTTTTATTTTGATGAAAAAGGAGTTGAGGCAAATGTTTGCAAGTAATAAGTGTGTTGCATCTCAGCATGCTAGGTTTAATGCTGGATTGGAAGTTTCTAGAATTATACTTGAAGATTATGAATTTTGGTCATAATGTTAATTTGTCATCCGAGTGTGTGAGCCCTTAACGAGGACACTTTTTTTGGTTGATAGTGATAAGAAGGTAATAATGGGTTATTTTAATGATGCTATAGAAAAGGAGAAGGAAAAGATCAACACATGTATCAAAATAAGCCTTGTTTTTATACACCTTATCTTGCGTTCATCAATGAGAGATAAGAAAGGTAACTTTACTCTCCATTATTTGTAGCTGGGGCATTTTTGAATTCTAAGTCTATTTCAGATCAATTTTTACAAAGAAAGTTAAAGTTAATCGAGAATGTTAGTAACTATTACAACTATTATTGCCCATGAGATGATGCAAGATCTCTTAAGCTCACAAATGGAGGTTTAGAAGGATGCTTTTGGTGATTTTAGGATGCCCATTGCTATTTGTCAAAGAGATAAGCTTAATCTAGGCATATATATTTTTCACCTTTATCACCTATTGAAAATTAATCAGCTTTTTATTTTGTTTATATTATTACTTTTTTTGTCTTATATTTACTTAGTGGGACCAACTCGAGAGTGGTATTTCAGAATTGCAAAGATATGTAATTCAAATTCTAAGTCAATGCATGAGTGCAACAGGGTGTGAAAATAATTGGAGCAATTTGAATTCATCCATTCTTAGAAAAAGAACAAATTGTAACATAAAAGATTGAATGATTTGGTGTTTATTAGATACAACTTAAAGCTTTAGGAAAGATATGATCATTAGGAAATTGAATATAATTTCTTGTAATTTCTTATGAATTTAATTTTATTTGTTTACTATGACTCTTAATACAACAAGTAGTTCTATAGATCCAATTCAACTCAACCATATCAATCTTTTAATGAATTAGATTTATGAGGAACTAGGTTTGAAAGTTGAGAGTGACTTGGAAGACAACCTTGAATGGAAAAGCATTGACATGTTATTTGGTGCAACGAATTTGAATGATGATGATAACGAGACTCTTCTCAATGATGAGGATTTTGTACTAAATAAAAATTGAGGTTAGTGTAATTTAAGTGCGTTGTCGATTGAATGAAGTTCCAAATTTTTATATCTCCTCTTCTTTTAATTTTACTTATAGTTAAATATAATTATAAATATTTTTATTTTAGATTTCACATTTAGTTGGTTTTTTCCTCAACATGAACTCTTGTTATAAATTGTAATACTTAAAGAGTCATAAATATTTATGATTCTTTTTGTTTGATGTTTTGATGTAATTATCATTTATTATATGATAAAATTTTAACATTTTAAGAACTTTATATTGTCCTTACTTTTATATTTGTATGATCATTAAATGATAATTTTTCATATTAACTGTAGCAATTACTTATATGTGAAATATGTGAAAATTAATATTAATAGAAATAAATAGATTGTTATTATTTCAAATTTCTATTGTTATGCTTTTTAGAGACAAGGTTTATGTAAAATTATAAATTGCATAGTACAATATATTGAGGAGCTATTTTGTAATTTCAAAACAATTTAAAGACTATTTTGTAATTTTAAAAATTACCTTAAACGGCACCCAGTATTGACTGGTATCAGTATAGTATTATACTTAAACCAAATCTAGTATTAGTACTTGTACAATATTCATAAAATTGTTTTTGAATTATGCATCAAACTAAATTTGGATAGTTAATTTTAAGCTTGTGGGTAATTGATGAATTGCCAACGTAAGCTTGAGATGAGATGGACATAAGTTGATTAAGATGTTAGTGAGTCCATGGCAATATAGTAAGATATATTCTCTATTTTTAATGAGTCTTCTTAATTTTAAAAATAAATTATTCAATTAAGAAAATCTCAATATTTAAAATATTCAAATGAAAAGGATCATTATCATTTTAGTTATTCTTTTTACGTCTAAAAATCTTTTTAATGTCCTTTAAAAAAACAAACTCTTCAATATCTTCCAGAAAAGAACTCTTTGATGTCGAGAGTTTCATTAATTTACTAATTCATATTTCAAGAAATTATTAAGGTTGCCTATTTGAAAGATCAAAATAAAGAAAGTTTCATATAAAAAATAAATTTATATTGAATTTTTTTTAGAAATTAAACAAAAAATGATTTTATAAAAAAGGGTTAGGCATAGCCTTACAAGAGTTCCATTAAAAGAATAATAATTCTATCACAAAAGAGCTAAATTCCTATAGAGCAAGTTATAGGATCAAGTGGCCATTAGAACTTAGTTACCCTAATTCTGTACAAGGATGAAAGAATCACCTAGGACTATCTTTGATTCCATTAGGAGGCATTGTCTTCTCATTAGTTTAGCTAGAAAGTTGCTAGTTTTGGAGAATTAAGGTTGAACAATCCCAAGTTAAACCCTATCTTGTTGCCACTCTCCTTATGATTTTATCCCTCAAAATTAATCATGAAGTTTTCTTATATACGATTAAAATTGTTAGAGCAGGAACTACCTTTGGTTCCTTCGCCTTTATACTTCATGTACAACTATGCATAATGCTAGTTTAAGGAGGATAAAGTTGTTAGCAGGAAGGTCAATAGAATTCGTGACCTAGGCAATAATGTTTTCCAATTATTAACTTCACACTGGTAGTTATAGGAAAATCGAATTATTTTCCATAATTCATTGAAGTAGGGCATTGGAAGAAGAGGTGTGTTCCTATTTCATCACTATCAAGCAAATGGAGTAACGGTGGTTAATATGTTGGTTAATTTTCACTCTGTTAAGTGTGTTTAATCTATTTTAATGGCAAGCCTTATGATAAAAGCATCTTTTGGGCCGTTACCTTTAAACCACACCATTTCATACCAACTTACTTAGGGGGAGGGATGCTAAATAATTCAAATGTTGACTTTTTAGTGAAATTACCCAAAGGGGTTTTTGGACCATATCACCTTATCATCCACATTTTGTCTTGGGTTGTAGCCAAGAAGAGTTTTTTTTATAACTTATGGAATCCCATGAATCATATATGACACTATCTTTGATTGGTTATTAGACTTTGACTTTAGGCTTTAACTTTTTTCTAGGATGGAAGATGCCAGGGAGAGGATGTAGAGGGCTTTAGCAATCAAATGATCATACAATAGCTAGGTTTATTTACCATTTCCCACAATGTGTTTAATTTCCTAACATAGTATTTTCCTTAATTTTAAGATGTTATGGAAAGTCCAAGACATACTCGAGCTGGGCTTTAATTCCTAAAAGCTTTAATCTCTTAAGTATTGCACTTGCATTTATTGCAGCCAAAGTTTTTCCTTGTTTATTAAAATCATTCATATTATTTTAGTAAGGAGGGCTTTACTGGTGATTTGGATAGGTGATCTTAGTTTTTTTATGTGTGTAAGTTTTAATTGATTAACCTCGATAATCTACAATTGCACAAGTCTTTCGTATAGTTCCTAAGGGGTCGATCCCACGAGGAGGGATAATCTAATCCTAAAATCTAAGGGTAAAACAAATCGCATAAATTCAAATGTAACGAAACTAAAACAAGAGTGCAATTCAATTCAAAAATCAATTACAAAATGTTAACAATTTAGCAATTGCAATGCACACTCAAGAATCAACCTAAGGAACTACCAATTGAGAGAAAGGGAAATTTTACCTATCTTTAATGCTACCGTAATCGATTATGAATTATTGGATTATTGGTTCTAGACAGTTTTAGAGTTGATTACGCTCTTTAAAGTTATAACCATTAACCCTAATTTATAAACCCTAATCATATTATGGGAATTGCTATATCTTGATTAACAATCTATTTAAAACCCTAATTAGATATGAAGTTGTCCAAAAAACTATCAGAAACCTATGCAAGATCTCTCTTCGCACAATTTACCGATTTGATTTAATTCTTGTTTTATTAAATCACCTAACTTTTGTTAGCCCAATTTAGTTATTTTTCACTTGATTCACCTACTCAGTTTATCACCAAATTATGCAATTGCATAAATTAAATCACAATAAATCTAGTAAAAACACAAGCAATCAAATTTCATTAAATTAAAGATAAAACCCCCAAAGGTGAGTTTAAAACATCTCAACATTAAAAAATCCTATCATCATACTGTTATTCCCAATTTGATACAATAATAAAATAGAAAATAAACAGGAAATACGATCTAAATGGAGACAGGAAGTAGTGACGTCAGGAAACTCCTAATCTGGGAAGTAAGTCGAGTCGACTTCTTCTACAGTTCTCTCTTCCTTCTTCTCTTTCCCTATCTGTCGAAAATTCTCTCTAGGGTTCTTTGAAAGTGGCTGATGCCAAAGATTTTTCTTCTTCTTTGTCTTATTCTTTAAATACCTTTTGTTTTTTTGGGGTTGAAAATATAAAAAAAAATCCTCAAAACTTGACGTTTTTGAGTGTCTGTGTGTCTGCCAAACGTAGGCCACGATCTGGCCATGATCTTGGACCACATCCAAGCCTTCTGTCACGATCGTGGCAAGCATGTCCTAGGCTTTTGTCATGATTGTGGCCTATTGTGCCACAATTGTGGGTTATTGCTTCAGCCCTAGTGTTTCCAAAACTTCTTTATTCTTCAATGCTGACCTTGAAATACTAATAAATACATCAAGGTACCTTAAAAACATAATAATTAAGCTCAAAGACTTGTACTACCATAAAACACTTAAAACATAAATAATTAACAAACACACACAATTCTAACCTGAACACATACTAAACGATTGAATTAGCTGTTAAATACATATCAAACTAAGCCCAAAAACACGATGTAATTCACACTTATCAATAAGCCTCACCCTAAATCCTCCCTTATCATATAAAAATATTAAGAAATGTAGAAATTAATAAAAATGTGTTTCTTTAAATTTAAATAAGGGTTTAAATGTTTCTTATTAAATCCTTAAGTTAATAACCCTTAAGTTAATAATCCTTAGTATGAGTTAATAAGGTAAATTTAGTTAATTTTATAAGGATGTATTTTTAGATTAAACTCTTCTACAAAGAAACCTATATAAATATAAATTATAACATCATTCCAAAGGAAGTTCCTTAGCAATTTCCCAATGCCATTGGTCATTTTCTTTAGCAAAACAAGTTGAGAGATCCAATAGATATAAAGATGGATTTGGTGAGCTAGAACTTGCCATAAAGGATAAGCTTTTTTTTAAATACTAATGGTTAATCCTTCTTTCAATCATTTTATAAAAAGGCTTGCAATCTTTATAGTTTGTTCTACAAGTATTGATGGGAACTCCCAACTACATGAAAGGTGGCTACCAAACTTGTAGACTAGTTAAAGAGGCTAATTTAGGACTGATAAGCTTTACATCTTTGGAAACCATGATAAAGCTTTTGTCAAGATTCATGTATATGCCTAAGATCTTACAGAAGATATTGGTGGAGTTAAGAAGGGTAGAGACTAAGTTGATATTTACCTTATAAAATAATAAGATGCGATCAATATAAGAAATATTAAGGATTTTCAAACTAGAGTAGTGCATATATAATTTAAAGGAAGGATTTCTTTTAATGTTAAAGGCTATGAACTTTATTAAGACTTCTATACAGATGGAGAAGAGGTGGGGTGTGAGATGGGGTCCCCTTATTTGATTTTCTCCCCTGTGAATTAGTTGATTAGCTCACCGTTTACAACGATACTATATGAGGTAGTAGTTAAACATTATTTGATCCAAATTGATGAATTTGGTTGGGAAGCTAAGTACTTTAAGGGAGTCAAGCATAAAGTTCCAATTAACTGAGTTAGAAGCTCTTCTAAGATTTATCTTTAGGGCATAATAGTTCCCTAAATCAATCCTCAACTCTTAGGTAGAGAGTATATTATCGTTAATGCTTCTCCCACTTATGTATTTCCCTTATGATTTGCTAATGAAAGAGTTAAGCATCACTTTCAATCTAAATATAAGTATCTTGTTTAAAGTGTTTCATAATAGGAGATTGGTTGAAAGTCCTTCAAAAATTTATAGTTAATAGCTTAGGCATAAGACATATATAAATTTGGAAAAGAATTCCATGATTGCTCTATGCAATTAATTTGTGGTCTAGGTATAGGATTTGCTTGAAAAAGAAATCATTTAGCCCATCTAGTCTTGCTTTGTTATAATTAAGGCTTTTCAAAGTGCATCCATCTCTGAAGCAACTAATGGATTTATAGGATAACTGGCTTGGTCAGATGAAATTACTTCGATAAGGAATGAGCTAGGTG
Source organism: Erythroxylum suave (assembly GCA_027563595.1). Classification (NCBI taxonomy): domain Eukaryota; kingdom Viridiplantae; phylum Streptophyta; class Magnoliopsida; order Malpighiales; family Erythroxylaceae; genus Erythroxylum; species Erythroxylum suave. The sequence goes on from JAOSBN010000006.1 coordinate 20,803,912, forward strand.
CTTGCATTGAGGAGGGGCTTTAAGATTTAGAGCCTAAGGACTTTTTAAATAACCAGTAGACTAGCTCGTTGATTTCCTTTTGTTTCCAAATTCTATCTTGATTATCATTGATAGTGTGTAATTGTATCTGTGTTCCTCCTAAATGGTATTAATTTGAAGAAGAAAGTTGAGCACTTATCGCCCTTTTGAATCTAGTGCAATATAGATTTTTTTTCTTAAAATTGAGTGGTGGGCATTTAAATTGAGCTTCCTTTTCCCCAAGTTTCTAATTAAGATTGTAATCCTTGTTTATAATAACTTCAACAACCTCCAAGGTGCTTTTAACATCCTCAATAACCAATCTTTTGGTATTAAGGAAATCCTTATGTAGTGGTTTGAGCCTAACTTCCATAATGTTTAATTTGTGAACACATTTTTATTTCTCAAAGCCACTATTTTATGAGTTTATACTATCCTTAACCATTTCTCAGAACCTAAATAGGTGAGAAATGAAATAAAACTTGAAAGGAGAGATTCAAGTATGGTTGCTCACCAAATTGTGGACTTTAATTGATGAATGATATAAAGTTAGAGGTTTATTAAAGATAATTTTACTTCGTAATGGACCATTTATAATCTAAAATCTCTAGAATTTATGAGATAGGATGAGAGACTTACAAGGGCTCAAATTTGACTGCTTAAATCTGTATGTAAGTCTCTTAGCCCATGCAGATTCATAAATAAGTGGTTTCTTTCCTCTTAATAAGTGATTTCTTTAATCCCATGGTAGTAAAACATTAAACTTGAAGATTTGATTATTTGATTTGGATGAACTTATGAATTTGGAAAATTAGCTATTGTGGTTTATTAAGGATAATTGATATGGAAATGTTATAATGCTAAATTAATATTGGTATTATGTGATTTATGTTGTGAAAATTATGTTGATAGATTGGGTAGTGAAAGTAGTGGATTAATGAACTTTGGTATAGATATTATGAATTATAGTGAAGTTATTTGTATAATTGATTACCTTGTGTGTTTAAAGATAGATCCTAGAATAAAAATGGTGGTTAAGAGAAATATGAGTTATGCTATTTCTTTTATGGCAATGCCTCTTCTAGAGGAAGTTCCTAGGTTTACAAATTGGGAAAATAAAGAGTGATATAATAAAAAGATGAGACAACAACACAGTGGTTAAAAATACCATGAGTGTTAACCTTGGGAGAAACTTTAGGTTTTAAAATATTTTTCATATTTTGAGGTAGGAAAGGTTGTTAACTCTTTAGTGAGAGTACTATCTATAGTTGGTGAATAAGTTCTACGCCAACATCATTGAACCTAAATAAAAATTGATGGCTATACATTCCTACATTTGAAGCATTGATATTGTATGTTTGAAGAAGTTATCAAGGTGAATGTCAGTTTGCAATAGAGGATAAGAGGCTAAGTTTTCATAATGGGAAGACATCAAGTCATTATGAGTGGAGTCAATAGGATGAATTATATAGTTTATGGTAGAATTATAAAGTTTGGGGATTACTTATTCGACCAGAAGGACGATCTTCTTATATAAGAACTTAGCCATACAGCTTTGGCTAGTGGCTAAAATACTAAGCTAAAACATTTAACCTCACTATAATGTATTAAACTAACTCTAGCCTTTTTTTTTAATATCATAGATATCCTTTACAGTGGTTTTGGTAAGGCTCCATCCATTAGGATATCATCCTGCAAGATATATTATATCAGTAACGTGGTTTGATATATGTCACACGATAAATAATTTGTGTTCTTAATATTAATAAGCCAATTGTTAATGAAGCAAGGAGTGGACCTCTCTAGTGTTAGGGTTGCTACAAATGAAGAGAGTAACTACATTAATGAAGAATGGATAAGGTTGCTTGGGTAAACTTGAGGAAATAATATGTGAATTAATTCGGGAAGACTCAATATATGGTGTCAAATAACTTAAGGCAAAAGGAAGGATATGTTGACAATGATGAAGTGGCTGAAGAGGAAGGAAAAAACATAGGGGAAGCTACTAAGCCATAGAATTAAATGATGTATTATCTAGTAACATCCATTGAGAGTCTTTCTAATGAAATAACGATTGTTTATGCAAGCTAGATATTATGTGGTTCCACTCTTTAGCCCTTTTTGTCTGCTTCATCCCCATAATGACTTTGGGGACCACCACTCATACATACAAATATTTTATTTTTATTTTAAGCTAATTGTTTGATGTAATGTCTTAACTAAATTTTATTTGTTTAGTTTATTTGAATTAAGGATATTGGAAATTTAAATACAATTTAGATGTATTCTCTTCTTTTTGTGCTTTTATAGATTTTGAGTTCTTCTACTGCTAGATTAACTTGTTTGCTTTATAATGGAATTTCCCTTCACTTGTCTAAGTTTCTAAGGAGTTTTTCAATCCTTGCTGCATTAATATTGAGGCATAATATTGGGGACTATATTATTCTAAGTGTAGGGTTGGACTTGAGATTAATCTAGTTGCATCTTAATTTTTTAAATTTTGATCTTTTTGTTTCCTTTTTGGCTTTTCATTTATGAACTCATTTATTACTTTAAGTTAACCGAATAACTTTATGAATAATTCTTAGTAAAAATTGATTATTAAAGGTTAAGTGCATAATAGATTAAGTGATTACAATATGAACTTGAGTTTGGTAATGATAGGAAACCAACTATGTTAAGTGAATAATACTTTTATTTGACTTGAGTGATCTTGTAAGAATTAGACCTTCTTGCCAAATCTTTCATTTTGAACGTGGACATCTTCTTTGATTTTGAATGTCTAGAAATTTTATTTTATCTTTTTGAGATTACATAAGAGATATGTATAAGCATTAAAATGATAATGAAACTTATGATTGAGTTTGAGCTAAATTGTTTATCATTTATACAATAATGCATTAGTAAGGAATTTTAAGCCTAATATGATCCTTAAGCTTAAAAGGTTAACTGCATAATTTGATTAAGTGATTTTAATGTGAACTTGACTTTGTTAATGATAGGAAACCAAATATGTTAAGTGAATAGCACTTTGATTGACTTGAATGATCTTGTGAGAATTAAACCTTTAGGCAAAATCTTTCATTTTGAACGTGGACTTCTTTGATTTTGAATTTCTAGAATGTATATGTTATCTTTTCAAGATTACATGAAAGATATGTACAAGAATTAAAATGACAATGGAACTTATGATTGAGTTTGAGCTAAATTGCTTCTCATTTATACAATACTCCACTAATAAAGACTTTTAAACCTTATATGAACCTTATTTTTAAAAGAAAAACAAGTAATAGTCCGTTTTTCATAATTAGTAGAGCATTTGTATATGATTTAATATGGTTATTGAGTATGGTACACAAAGAAATAAATATAAGCGAGATGGAAATGTGTTTGAAGTGGTAATGAAAAAAGAAAGTTCATGAGAAGTTGAAAAAATAAAAAAGGAAGGAAAGAGTAAAAGTAAATAAAGGAAAGAGAAAGTGATGACAATCAAATGGCATGGATTTTGGTGTTTGAAAAGAATGAAGGAAAAATGGTTGTCACAAAGATATATTGTAGCACCCCTTTACCGTAAGGTACTCACCGGGACGTCCGCAGGTCATCCTGATACATATCTTACGATAAGGGTGAACTACGATCAATCACTACTAACACCTCACATGGCATCATATTAAAACATCAGTATAAAAAAATCACAATGTTTTTGAAGCCAAAATTTTCCTCATTTCATTTCATCAAAACCAGAAATGTATACATCAGTCATCTTGTACTGTCTGTACATCAATACCAAAAACCTAGTACAAAATACTATATGAAAGAGGAAAAAATACATCAGAGCTATCTAAGTCATCCCAAAAATCCCAGCTGATCGACCTGTGTGCCATGACTTCTCTCGCCAACACGACCTACTCGACTAGAAAAATCCTTCTGGAGCTAGGCGTCTACTCTCGGTCCTGAAAAATATGTTGCAATGTTGGGTGAGTTTGAGAACTCAGTGAGGTAACCAT
>JAOSBN010000006.1:20808036-20831006 GCA_027563595.1 Erythroxylum suave
ACACTGACTTTCGGGTCTACTATTTCTGATCATTTAAACAATGAAAATGAAGTAATTTGGGAACACTTTCTTTTTGATAATTGTCATTATATCTCATAAGTTTCTGATGACACCAAAATCATTCAATTTGGTTCAGTATTGTAAAAGTTATACTCCAAATATTTTTAGATTGTTTTTATTATGAGATAGTGCCCTATACTCAACTTCCACCCAAAAATTGAAATTCTTACAATCCGATTCATAATTTTATTTCTTCAGATAATTTGTATCCCTATGTCTCTAGTTTACTCCACATAAAAAATAATCCCTATTAAATAACTACAAGTCAAGATATCATCAAAATACTAAAGCATGTTTTGTGCTGGAAACTTCGCCACAGTGACCCAGAAAAGTTCGCGTTAAATCTTAAAAGTTGCCCACAGTGAACTCTTGAGTTTGATGCGGTGAACTTCATCCTTCAAATTGGTCGTGGCAAACTAAGGAGAGTTGGCCGCGGCGAACTTTGACAGAGCATACTCAGAACATGTTTCATTTTCCAGCTTTTCCCAACATCTCTACTTCAAACCTCCATAACTTTTGATCCAGAACTCCAAATTTTACAAATTTTATATAAAAGGAGAGATAAAAGAAAGATATACATCTTTCATGAAGACTACTTTGCCAAAATACATCTATATCAGTATAGTAAATCCGTGGAAATTTCAGATCAAAAATTTAACTCTCTTACTATTCATTCCCAGAAATTCTCATACTTCATATCAATTTTTGAGACTCTTAACTACAGAATTAAAATTTTGCGTCTTCATAAAAAATATATCCATGTATCTCTAGTTTAATTAAAATAAAAAACCATCTCAATTGAACAACTCTAGAAGATGTTATGGCTAAAACACTGAAGCATATGCGGTGAACATTTTCCAGATTTTCAAACTTCCAACATTTACATCTAACTCATCTTATACCTAGATTATCTCTTCCATTTCATTTACTCATCATGCTCTACCCAATTCAACTCAATAAATCACTCACAAACAAAGCATATTTTTCATCACCCACGACACGTACATAAACATTGCATAACGAAGTCATAAAATCTCAATTTACTCATCATTATAGCATAATTTAACCATACCCATGACATTTAAAGCATAACTTACTTGGTGTAGCTCCAAACTCTTCAAAACCTCACTCAACTCTAACTCCCAAGAATCCCACATTCTTAATCTTTCAAGGTGGTAGGGTTGGTTTTTTGTGAGAAGTGAAAGAGAGAGCAAGATGAGAGTAGCAAATGGAAGGAGAGAGCAAGGTGTAACTTTGATGAAGGTTGGTGAAGCAAAATTGTGGAAAGAAGAAGAAGAATGAAGAAGATGATGAGAGTTAAGAAAATAAGAAGGAAAAAGTAAGAATGAAAAGCAACTAAGTGGTCTCCAAGCTAAAAGAGTCGTGGGTTTTAAGACATGGCTTGGCAAGTGATATTTTCACTTGCCATATGAGGAGAAATCACTTGCCACATGTCATCTCCTCATAGGTTCACTTAGGTTCTTTCACTCAATTTATTCAATCAACTCCAATTTTTTTACTCCAATTGTCTCTAAATTTCAATGACATAGGTCATTAAATCTCAAAATAATTTATAACTGCCATTTGACCTTTATTTCTACCACCATTCATCAATTGTTCTGCCACTTGGTGTTTTCCTAGTCCAGAAATATCCTTATAATTTAGAAAATTCTCAAATTTTCTCCGAAAATTCTAATTCACTACTTATACATTTCCACTCAATTTTTAAGACATAAAACCATAATTTGCATCATATTCACATTAAAACAATCATTTATACCCGAAAAATGTCAATTGAGTGTATGAACAATTATTTTAATGTGTGCAATAATCAAATTCACATGTGTGTGTATGCTAACATTATGCACAAACATGTAATGCAATTTCCTTACTCTCTCTTTGATCTCATATGTACCAAATTGTAGGGTTCCAACCTTTAGTATGGGAATGGGATGTTACAAAGGTGTTTACCCTTTCTTGAACCAGAAGGGGTGGTGAGAGAAAAAGGGGATCACCTTATCAAAAAGGTTTTCAGTACCTTCCTAATCCCTCTCTTTCATTCTTCTTTTCCCCTCTGTCCCCCTCTTTAAATAAAGAAGCCCCTCACCTGATTAGAGATCTTGCTACATAGCTCTTCCTTATATCTAATTAGTTGATACACTGATATAATCAAATTTTGAATCATAAAGATATTCTAATGAAAACATTTTCAAACTCGAAAAAACTGCCCTTTCTTAGTTAAATTGAAAAACTACATTCAGAGAGGAGCTCTGCGCTTTCAACTTCAAAAGAAAGAGCTTATTTCTTTTGTATGCCCTTCCTTATAAATTTCTTTCAAAACTTTAGAGTGACTATAAAGATCCTCCCTCTCATATAGCTTAAAGATTGATTGGCTAGCTTCAATTTGCTACTGCTAAATTGATTGGTTAGCTTTGATTTGTTATTATGAAAATGATATAGCTTATGACAGATTCTTTAATTATTAATGCATGATGGATAATTTGATTGGTTAAATTCATTTTTTTCTTATTTGCTGGATTTATACCTGATCATCATAAATTCAATATTATAAATTATATAACTGACTAAAAGGAGAAGTATGATCCATGCACTAGGATAATAAACATTTTAAAATTAAAGAAAGAAATTATCCTAAACTAAGGTGATAACTAAATATATCAACTATGCCTAATGAGTTTGAATAGGTTGAATTACACATTGACAAGTGGTCATTACCCAATTAAATACATCTGTGTGCCTCGAGAGAGGGCATGTATGCATTAAGTAAAATGTATTTTAGTAATGATAATGAATCTTGTATAATAATTAGAATTCCATATAAGTTAACCCTGATGCCCTAAATTTATCTTATTTATTTATTTTTTCTAGTTCAAATGTATATTTTTATTAGTTTAGAAATTTAATTATATTTTATAAATTTTTATTTCAATTAGTTTTATTGTTAGGATAGGATTAATAAATATAATAGTATCTTCCTTAAGAATTGGTACTCTATAATGCTCCAATTTTAATAACTTACCACACTCGATTATGCTCACTTTTAGATAAGTTTGATCTCCTTTGATTATTGATAACATCTAAGGAAATAAATGATAAGACCAATGGTTTAAAATTTGAACGAAAATTAAACTATTAAGATAATAGGTTTAAGGTTTAGAAGGTTCAATAGGTATTAAACTATTATAAAATCGGTATACAGTAAATATTAGAAATATTTGAAGAATTTGAAATAGGATTGAAGAAGGAGACTATCCTTGTCTACCAGGGAAATTAAAATTTAATTGAAGAAGGATTTTGTTAAATGAAAATCTAACGGTTTATTATGGTTTATGAAAATTGATTAATTTAACAAAATTAGCTAGTTAATTGATAAACTAATTGATTCTTAATAATAATGGTTATTATAGTAAACTCAAATAGGAACTTAGTTTAAGGTTTTTGTAGTTGAATCGACTAGACTGATTTGAACTTTTAGTCACTAGACAAGACGATTAATCAAAAGATAATACAATAACTATATCTAGACGAATATTTCCCCTAATAGCACTTTACATTTTGATTTAATTAACCTATAATGGATATATTCTCTAGACTGGAAGGACTTCCTAGACATTGAAATTACACTATTTTAAGACCTTCTACTCTTTCATTGGTTAATTGATATCTTTACCGATACTAACCCCCTCTGACTGCGTGACGCTATATGAAAACCATTGAAGTTTACACCCTAACACCATTAAGATCACATAGGTCTCCTTTGAGCACCCTTTCTACCTTTTTATTTAAGCCACAATCCATTCATAATAAGCTCTCATGAGCCATCCTTAGGTGAATTAAAATTAAATTTAGTAGCTAATATGAATAAATTAGTAATAAGACTAACAAAGATAAGTCAAATAAATATATCTAATTTAATAAATTAAATTAAGTCAATCCATACAAAATTAACTACTAAGTTTTTCCCTATATAAATATAGAAAAAACCTACTAAGAAAGTCTAAAACATCAAAATTAAAGACAAAGACAGATAAATTATAGTAAAAGTAAATCTAGATGAACTCCCTAAATCTATTAATAGCTTAATCCACTAAGATGTTTCTCATAAGTGTTTTCTCAAAAAGATAGTTCAACCATGCTAAAAATTATTTTTTCACCCTTTAATATATTTTACTTCTCCTAGACCATGATTGAGTCCCAATATGTTGGTTTTTAATTGTTCTTTTGGGTGATAAATTTGACCTCTAACATGACATGTCTCCGAGCTACAAATCTTACTTTTTTCTTGAAGATGATGACATGACCTTTAATATGACCATGTCTTTAATCACGGATCAAACTATTTTCTCTCAATCTCACACATGATGTCCTATATGCTTGTGGCTCTTGCCATATCAGTTATTGCACTCAATCCTTTTAGAGCATTGGCACATATGAATGGACCAACATATATTCCTCCAAGAATTATGAATTTCTTTGTATTTTTGTCTTGACTTATCTTCAATTCTTGAATAATGTCATCTCAATATCCAATTTGTATAACTACTAAAAAATGTAACAAAAACTAAGTAGAAAAGTAATTTAAAATTAAAATCAAGCAAAATACTTAACAAAATATGTGTATACTTCAGGCATATTAAATATCCCCACACATAAGATTTTATTTGTCCTCAAACAAATCAATTCCATCATTATTAAATTAGGATGATTTCTTTATCCTAAATTATGCCTTACTATTAGGTGACTAACTTTAGTTAGGTCAATATTAAATTTACTGCATGTGCACATCGTAGTTATAGCTAGCACAAGAAAGTATAGGGCGATCCTACAAAGACTAGAAGTACTAATATTAACCTTTTCTATTATCTAACCAATGGTTTGGATTTTAATTAAAAAGTAAACTAAGTAAACAAGCTAAGAGTAAGATTAAACAATATTGAATGTAGGATTTTAATTAAAATATGTTGTTATCACAAACTAAGGTTCATCACACTTAGACACTAAACACGTTTGGTTACTTATAGAAAATGAAGTGGATAATAAAACTTCAAAAGAAAAACTAGAAAACAAAGATATCATAATTTTAAATCTTTCTTTTTCTTCTAATGAATCTTCTTGCAACTTTGGATTAGGTGTAGCTTTTTATTGGATCTCTTGATATTAACTTCATGTTATCCTCCTCCCTTAATGAAAATCGTCACCTCTAAATGTTGTTTATGACCTAAAAACTCTTAAAAATTCAGCTATCCCTCTTTTGCCTCCACTCATATCCTTTTATAGTAAAAACTAAGGTTTTTGGGATTTACATGATCACTTACATGAGCATGTGCAAAATCGTGTATAATAAAAAATACTTGAATTTGTGATTTCACATGGGCACAAAATCTTACACGGGTAACATACACAGCTATGTATCTTAATACAAGGGTATGTAACTCTATAAGACAAGAAAGCAAAATTTTCAATCTTCACACATTTACAATGACTTACATAGTTAATTGCTTTAAATCTTCGTTTCATGCCACGATTTCATCCAATTTCTTCTCTTTTTTATCCATAAAGGCAAATATGACCAATAAATATAGTTGGAGAGAATTAAGTACCAAAAATACAAAAAAATATAAAACAACAAGCAAAACATGTTAAATACAGATGTATAATTATAGTCAAATTAGCATATATAATTAGGGTTGCTTTGAACCGTGAAAGCTCCCTATAACGTCAACTTACTATGCTAATTCTTCTATGGTATTCCAAGCTTGGCACTCTATTCATTGATATCCTTCCTTATAAAAATTCATAACTTATAACTTGAGTTGTTTGACAGAGCTTAGGTTGTTAGGTTTCCATGCTATTGACTCCATTTGAGCAATCAATATAGGCATGACATATATATATTGAATTCCAGCTATTTGCCTAATCCTTGCTTGACTTGATTTGCCATTGTAATTGTTCATGCCATCTCTTTTATTAATTGTAAGATTGTTTCTAGAGTCATATTGTTTAGTGTTTCACCTATTATAAAATCTATCATCTACTTTATAAGATCATCCAAACAATTATAGAACGCTTGGACTTGCACCTATATAGGGAGGCCATTTTTGGGAATTTCTTTAACAGATCATTGTATCTCTCCTATATCTCATATAGACCTTCATTTTTTAATTGATGAAAATAAGAGATATCATTATTTAATTTTGTTGTTTTAGATGGTGGAGAGGATTTGTTAAGGAATTTCTTTAGAAGACTCTCCTACATGTTAATTATCTAGCAAATAATGTTTTTAGCTACTATTTTGTCTAATCCTTAATATGAGCATCCTCAACCTAAGGACATCTTTAGTTGCTTTATCCATTTTAAATGTGTCATATGTCTCTAATAAATTAGAGATGTGTGCATTGAGACCCTCGTCAAATATTCCATCAAAATTTACATGTTATTGAAACTTCTACATTTTGTTAGGCTTAATTGAAAAACAATGAGCATATAAGAGATGCTTTTGTTTACCCTACCGTATTTCTTTTTTGTTCTACCATTTCAAATTGTAACTCTGGTGTATCTCTAAGGCTTTTTTCTGGGTTCTTTCCTTTTATTTTGATGTAAAATTATCTTAAGTTTTAGATCTTCTTCCAAGAAATACAGATTATTAGCTTCTTGTCATACACCATAATTGCTCTAAAAATCATAATAAACAAAAAAAGATGAAACAAAATAAAACAAAATATTAAAATTTAAACAAAAAAGATAATAAAAAGAAATATAATAAAACTAAAATAAGAAAAATATATACAAAACTAGAAAAATAGTCAAAAAGTTTCCTAAAACTAGTTGATTCCCTGAAAATGATGTCAAAAACTCAATGAGAGTGTAAATAATTAAATATTTTAATGAAATCAAAATTTTACCTATTAAAAATCTATTAGTCACTAACTAGGAAAGTGTACTTACAATTGGTAAGAAATATAATGGTAAATAGGGTATTGATCCCACGAAGAAATTGTGTAGATGAAAAGCTTAACACCATTAACTAGCTTGAAGGCAATAAGTTGAAAGATAGTTTTTATTTGGATTTTTGAATAAAGAAGCATAAATAAAACTAATATAGATAATATTTAAGGAAATAAATGATAACATAATTATTCAAAGAGAACGTAATCAAATAACTATGCTTAGTATTATGTCTAATTTCAATTGATTTTGCTTGCATTCATATCTTGATTTTGGTTACAAATTCTTATGTTTTAACGTAAAGTTTAAATGAATTTAGTGAAAATGATGTGAACATTGCATGAATGTTGAGTGAAGTGTCTTGAAAATGTTGCATGAAAACAAGAAAAAATTATCCATGAAAGAATGAAAGATGGCATGACTTATGCATAAAAGAGTGAATTATATGTTAATTATGTATGAAAATGAGTCACACCTGTGACCATGGAAAGTCACTAATGTGACAATGGGAATCACATATATGACTCCCAAAACATGGGTGTGACAACTTATTCTGCACTCACTTTAAACACGTGTAGGTGTTGATGGTGTAACAACCTTAAACCTAGACTCTAGCTAATAGAAATGGGAAAGTCAGTTAAAGGGAGGATGGACAAAGAGGCTAGAAAAAAAAGAATAGAGAGAAGGTATGGTATGGAGGGGAAGAAGCAGAGAGCTTTGGTTGAGAAGAAAGAAGAGAGAAAGAGCAAAGAAAGGAAGTAGAGGTGAAAGCCAATATGAGCATTTGATCATTTGGGTGAGAACTAAGTGGAGGCACAAGGCAAGAGCTAATGTAGAGAGTTTGAGATCAGTAGGAGACCCACCGCCAACTCTCTCATCCAAACACCCTTTGTTTGCCTATTTTATTATATATATTTTATTTTATTTCTCTATTACATTATGGAACTTCTCTGTTGAACTTATTTTCTTTGTTAAAGTCTGATAATCCATTTTGGATTTCATTTTATTTATTTCTTTAACACTTCTCTAATATTAATAAAGATGAGATTGAAGTATAAGAAGATGATGAACCTTGTTTATTCCATGATGGCTTGATTTCTTTTTCTTGAGAATTAATGTAGCTAATTTAATCGATTATGCATGTTGAAGGGATTGTTTTATTGTCTTATTATTTGCTTTAGTTTTTGAGCTTATTAGATGTGTCAGAGTTGCCAAACTTTGCAAAATTTTGGAATAAAATTAAGGATCAAGAAAAGAAATTTAATATAGAACAAGAAACTATAAACGCTTAAGTTACGAATAATAATCACAGATATTGAATTGTATCTTTAATTTTCTTCACCCCTTGTATTAATAACTAAAAAGAGGAAAAGGGAATGTTGGTGCATCTAGGAAAAAACGAATGATCTCTATCAATAGACTCGCTAAAGACTTAAACCATATAGTACTTATTATAGGTGCCACGGATAGATATGTTTTTAGATCTCACATTTTGATTCCTCCTTCTTTATTTACTTATTGTAATTTGATTTCCTTATTGTAATATTTTCCCTTAGTCATGCATAGGAAATTAAATTAGTGAAATTAATTCTCAAGAGTTTTCACACCAATTAATCAATTCTTTTTTACTTTTAGTTAAATCAGTTCACTTTTTAGTCTAATTACACAATTTTCTTTATATCCTTTTCTCAACAAATCAAGATAGAATGTTTAGGATTACATTTTTTATTTTTATTAAAGATTAATTTGACTGGACCAATTTCACCTCCATGGAGATGACCTGGGTAATCAACTACAACTACCTCGTATACTTGTGAGTAGGATAGCCTAGGTATTTTTAGAACTTATTTTGGCACAACAATTAGATGACAACTTACCCTAATAGAACTTTTGAAATTATTATTTAATTAACCTAAAATGGAAATATTCTTTGCTAGACACTGAAACTAATCTCTCTAGAGTTAGAATCGGTCACTCTTTGATTGGTTGATCTCTCTGCTTATATAAACAATTCACTAAATGCAATGCTCTAAGAAATCCTAAGAAAGGTTTTACGCTAACACTAGGAAGCTCATATAAGTCTCTCTCAAGTACCACATTGAACCCCCTCTAAGTCATGGTTTACTTGATCTATTGAGATGATATTTGGATCTTTATTATCTAGTTAAACAAAACTTAAACCACGGGCTAGAAAAGCCTTCAAATAACTAACTAAAAAATGATTATTATACTATGTTTTTATATCTATAATGTGTTTCACTTATTATTTGAGATTTTTTTAATTTTTGGTACTTATTTTTTCAAGTGGATTTTTAGATCTCAACTGCCTTTATAAATCAAAAGGAGAAGAATTTAGTAGAAATCATGGAAAACATGGAAGAATGCCAGTTGTTTTAGAGACATGTATATGTGAATATATACATGCCCATATAAGTAACGTACATAACCATGTATAAGGACCGTGTAAGAGACTGAAATGTGTAAAGCTTTAAAGAACTTGTTTTTGCCCATATGGAGAGACACACTTATGTAAGTAACACACATGGTCATGTCCCTTATCGTATAAGTGACATACACAACTAAGTGATTGACCTTGCATAATCCAATAACCCTAGTTTGTAATATAAAAGGCAATTATAAAGAGGAGAGAAAGAAGAAGTTGCTAGAGTCGAAAGCTACAACCAAAGTTAGAGTAGAAGATAAGATTATAAATCTATGGTGAGTAAAATATGAAGATACTTCAAGAGGTCTGATAGAGACAAAATTTCATCAAGGATTTAAAGGAATCTTGTTAGAGATAAGGGGGATATACATATCTATAAACCCTTTTTTTTAAAATTCTTCTCTTAAACTTTTTATGATTATCTTGTTTTATGTTTGAGAACTAAGTTTGTTTAGTGCCTAGGTATGTGATTTGATTATTTATTTAATGCAATTTAATTGATTGATTTATTGAGATTTAATTATGGGTTTATATTCTTGAATTAATATGTCCAAGATATTAGTTCAATATTTGAATTCATATGAATGAGATTGAGAAATCTTCTTGTATGAATAGATCTACCATGATTGGAAGGAGTTATATGCAAACCTAGATATAGGTTGACATAAATCATCTGGATTTGGGTTAATCCTAATAGAGAAATTCTCAAATCAAAGTAACATGATCTTAGGCATTTTAACTAAAAAGAGCTTTCAATTAATCAACTAAGGATTATTTGTTAACAATTTTAATAAAGATACTAAAATAAGATAAGAATTTCCTTAACCTTGCACCTCAATGGGATTTCAACTAAATGTTGATGATGATGATGAAGAATTTCCATGGCCCAATGAATGATATTTGAATTGCATGATAAAGGGTTAATACTTAATAGATATCTTGGGGGGATTCATTACCTAGGTACTAGTTATTTGATATTGAATTAATCTTTATGATATCTTTGTCTTGATTCATTATTGTCTTAAGATTTAGTTTAGTTTTAAATTAAATCATCTTATTTGACGGTTAGATAACAAAAAAGGGACATTACTAATACTTATAATCCTTATGGGATTAATCTGTACTTGCTAATGCTAGCTATAGCTACACCAAGCACTTATGATTTAAAACGTAAAATTTACATTAATCTAGTTTTTGGTGCCCTTGTTAGGGACTATAATAACAGGAAAACCATGTTTTTAATAATCTAGATGTTATTGCTTGTTTTATTTTGTTTTTTATTTTTTTTACTTATATTATAGACTCTTTAGTTCTATTATTTCAACAATTATTAAGGTTAGTTTATAACCTAAGGTAATCCATCGCATGTTGTTAACGAAGATTTGAAAATTGAGAGGATAGCTTGTAGAAATCTCTATATAACCTAACTTAGGGAGTTTGAGTTAGATTGATAGATAAAGGACTTGGAAGGTTAGATTGAATCTACGAGTCAGGAACTATTACAATCTAACGAAGGACCATGTTTCATTACACTAGATTAGATTTGATAGGAGCGAAGTACAGCATCATAAGACTGAGTATTGATGCTAACAATTTTGACATTAAACTAAGTATTATGCAGATGGTATAATAGTTTGTCCAATTATGGGCTATAAGATGAGGACCCCAATGCACATATCACAAACTTTTGGGAGATTTGTGATACCTATAAGATCAATGGTGCTAATAATGATGCAATCAAAATGAGATTATTCCCGTTTTTAACGAGGGGTAGGCCAAAGTAATGGTTAAACTCTCTACCTATGGACTAAGTGATCAAGAAGTCACTTCTAAAGTACTTGTCGCTAGCTAAGATTGTTAAACTGAGGTCCAAGAAATTGAACTGATATAAGACACGAGCATGTTCTAAGTTATGTTCAATATTATAATTCAATACTTACATAATTTTTAAACTTTCAATTGGTCTATTTCTTAGATGTTTCATCTTTAATACTATTCAAAGTTTCTTACTAAGCTTATATATTCATTCCTCTGTATTTATAATTTTTTAGAATAAAATTATGTTTCTTAAAAGAAGGTGAGAGTACAAAAAAGTAGGGACTATGCTGGAAGAAATTGCTTCTTGTTACCTTACAAATCAAAACACAAGCACAAACATTCTAATCCTTTATATGACTTGAGTTCCATATATGTGATTCTCCAATTAGTATTGATTCCTAAGTTAATTCTATGCATGTTCTTGAAAATGCTTATGTGCAATATGGTTTTATCACTCATGAGCCTAAAGAACTCCTCCTTATTTCAACTTGAATTAGTGAACACTCTTTTATTTCTTTAATTCCGTACACTTGTGACAGATATGATAAAGATATGTGAATCACCCTTCTATCTCATTCATTTATGCTTGTAAGCTTCACACTCCATCATAATATCTCTTTCCACCTTTTAGGAGGGATGTCCATATTGCCATACTCATTATAAATTTCTAAGTTTTATTTGTGAATCTATACTAACAAATAAGTGGTCATGAGATTCTAATTGCATTTTGCATAAAGCATACCAATTTGGGATGTGTAGTCCCTAATTTATCCAGTGTGGGAAGCTTGTGTTGAACCGTCATCTATAATGTATTTGCTGCTATAAGAAAATTATCTTTACACTAGACTACCATGTACCTATTTGTGGATTGGCGTTATTGTTTAACAATCAACTTAAAACATTGGAGTAGAAAATAGAGGCTTCCAATTTCCATGTTACTTTGTCTTTAGTACTATTTTGCAATCTAAAATTTGACTCATTAATTTAGTTATTGAAATTCCCAAACCTCTTTGCTTTCTTGGTTGGCACACACTAGACTGTTTGATCTTGTTCTTATGTTTTCTTCCTTGCATCCTGACCGTAAGAACTTTCTGAAGATTCTATCAATTGTCTTTACGACACCTCAAGGGAACATTAAATGAGAGGCTCAATATATATTTATAATTAAGAGTGCTAATTTGATTAATTAATCCTTAAATAAGAGTGCTAATTTGATTAATTAATCCTTACCAGTTAAAGATAACTTTCTACAAGTTTAATTATAGGTATCTATGAGAGGCTTAAAATCCATTTATGTTGGTCTAATTAATGATATTGGTACTTTAAGATACCAAAGTGATGGTTAATGTAGCTTGAACTCAATTATGATTGATAACCATGAAATCACACTAAGGGAACTTGTTGAGACATACAAGTCAATCTTGTTTCTATTGAGACAAAGCTTAGACATCCTGCTGAACATTTTAAGAATAATAATAAAGAAGGAGACTGAATTGCTATCATCTTTGGAAGAAAAACAAATAATCAACAAAGTTTGAGCTTATAATTCTTAGCTTCTTGTACCTGGCATAGAATTTGAATGACTAATTTCTCTCCAGAACTCTTCTTAACAACGCTTTGAATACTTACATTACTAATGAGAATAGGTAAGGAGATAGAGAGTGTCCTGGGCTAATTCCTCTAACTCTTTTAATTAGACTTGAAGTCTTTCCATTCACCAATATATTAGAAGATATTGTTTGTATGCATTACTAAATCCATGCTATAAATGTACTAGGAAAAATATATGCAAGCAAAGTATTGATAACGAAGGACTAATTAACATTATTATAGGATTTTTGGATATCAATCTTTAATACACAGTTCTTATGAACTCTTTTCCTATTATAATGCTTGAAAATTTCCTAAACAATGGTAATAGTATAACCAATGCATCTGCTAGGTATGTAAGCTTCATGAGCCTGATTAATATGACTTAGAAGAACTGATTTCATCTTTTATGCTAGGACTTTAGAGATGACTTCGTAAATTGTGTTGCAATATGCAACTTGGTGAAAGTCATTCATGGTCCTCTGATCCTTTCCTTTAAGAACAAGGGTGATAAATATGCGATTGATTTCCTTCAACATTTTCTATCTATAAAGAACTCAAGAGTTGTATCCATAACCAATTGATTAACGATAGGCCAAGTTTTGATAAAGAAATTGATATTAAGTCCATCAGGCCTTAGTGCCTTGTGTAAGGATCTTAAAGCTCAATTTCGTAAGTAGTGACTAGTTGAGCTAACTTGTTAGCTTCTTAAGAAGTGAACAGAAAATATAATTAAACACAAAATATGAAAACTAAATAAGTGAAGTAAGATATAAAACTTATAATAAAAATAAATTCAAATTAAATTTTAAACAAAAGTATAAATTATTGGTAGATAATGCCAATAATAACTCCAATAAAACTTAAAAAGAAACTAAACTTCTAGTTGAGTTGTCTCCCAATAAATGCTTTTTATGAGTTTTCACTTAGACTCTTTCCTCAAACATTGATTAATTATTAAAGAAATATAGTTGCTTTCTTTTTCATCATCACTAAATATGCTACTTAAAGGGTCATTATCTCTCATGTAGACTTTTTTTTTCTTACTCTTGCCTTTATCCTCACTTTTGTTGGCCCTATTTATAAGATTATAACTATTAGCTTGTCTAGAGTATTTAATAATCATAAATTGCATCTTATAATTTTAAAAAAGAATTTTTCAATCCAATATATAATTACAACTTCCCTAACATTAATTACATTAATACTTGCTCCTAAATTTAATAATTCCTTATTGATATAAATACCACGAGATATGGATGAAATGTTAAAAACTCCCTATGTCACTTAGCTTTGGTAGTAAGATGTTTTTGAGGATTTCAATGTTGCTTTACTCGAATTGTTCCTTTGCATTTTTCTCCTCAAAGTCCTCTTCTCTAATATTTTCTTTAAAATCTTCTTCATACTTATCTTAAGTAATAGTCTCTTATTAATTATTCAAAATAATCTTACTGGGTATGTAACATCCCATTACCCTTGAGAGGTTAGAATAGTAAATATGAGTGATTAATGAGAGCGTAGAAATGCATTTTTCATGCTTATGCATAATATGACATATGCATACAAGTGAATAGTGAAATGTTGCACATTTAAAATGACTGTACATGCATTCATTGACATTCCGGGTATAATAGTTTATAAAAGGTGATTATTATTGAGAATTGTAGTTTGTTTGTATTAAAAATTGATTTGGAGAATGTGTTTGTTGATTTAGAATTTTTGGGAAAATTTAAGAATTTTTCTAGAATTAAGGGTATTTTTGGACTAGGAAAAGTACCAAGTGGCAAGACAATTGATGAATAGCAGTAGAATTAAGAGTCAAATGACAGTGAAAATTTTTATTAATGACTTATGTCATTGAAATTTGGAGACAATTGGAGTAGAAATTGGAGTTGATTGGATTAGTTTAATAAAAGAACTAGTTTGAACCTATAGGATTATGACATGTGGAAAGTGACCATGTCTTTGATCACTATTCTTTTGATTTTAAAGTCCCTCCTTGTTTTGTCTTTCGCGATGCTTTCCAAATTGAAAGACCATTAAGTGTTTTATCTTTCATTTTCACTCTTGCTTTCTCTACCCACTTCGTAACTCTCTCCTCTTCATTTCTTTCTCATTTTCGTGGCTTCTCCATCTCTTTTCTTCTTCTCTCTTCACTCCCACGAGCACTCACCTAACTATCAACACTTTGCTCTCATCTTTCACTTGCCACTCTCACCTTCTTGTCTTCCTCATTCCCCACAAAAGAAAAAACCAACCTCCCACCTTGAAACATGGGCTGTCAACCAAGATAGGGTTGGTGTATTCTTAAAGGATTTGGAGCTAAATCAAGTAAGTATCTTGTCAAATATCATGGGTTTTGGTTAAATGAAGCATTTGTGATGATATTTAGAGGTTAATCTCATGAAATGGTGTTTTGGGTATGTGGATGTCGTGAATAGTCGGGTCTAGAAATGAGTTGAAATGGAGTTGGGAATGAGGAGTAGATGGAGTAGAAAAGGATGATCTTTGTACAAATATGTTAGGTGTAAAAAATCTGGAAAAAACTTGAAGATGATGGATAGGAAAATGTTCACTGCATATGCTTCAGTTTTTTAGCCATAACTTCTTCTAAAGTGGTTGAATTAAGATGATTCTTAATTTTTATTAAACTAGAAATATATGGATATATTTTTAATGAAGACACTAAATTTTAATTCCATCGTTGAGAGTCTCAAAAATTGACATGAAGTCTGAGAATTTCTGGGAATGAATAGTAAGAGAGTTAAAATTTTGATCTAAAACTTCCATGAATTTACTGTACTGATCTAGATGGATTTTGACAAAATGGTCTGCACTAAAGTTGTAGATCTTTCTTTTATCTTGCAGTTGATATAAAATTTGGAAATTTTGGAATTCTGTATCAAAATTTATGGAGGTTTGAAGTAGAGATTTTGGTAAAGAAGAATAAGAATTGCACAATAGCGATTTTGAAGTTTTTAGGGGCGATGAACATCCGATGGGTTTTTGGGCAATATCTTTTTTTTTTCTGACTTCCAAATGAGATGAGACTTAACCCATTGGACTCTTAAGACATTGCGCTACCTCTCCACCAAAAATCATAGCCATATGAAATGAATTGAGAGAGATTGAGTGATAAATGTGGATGGGTCTCACTTGTACTCTCACCCAATTTTTATCTTTATCTGTCACACCAATGACTCTTGCACACTCATGTTCCTCTCATACCCCTAACTCCTGCACCCCGCGACTTTCCTCTCTCAAGATCATGAGTTGATTGAAAGACTCATGTTTGATTGTCACATCAAGTTACTGTTTTCCTCAATAGTACCCATGACTTGTAATTGATCTAACCACCCGAGAGGAATTTGCAAACTGGATAGTCTTGTTTCTTTTGACCATAACTTCTTCTCTAGATGTCCGAATGAGATGATCTTTGATTTGGAATAAACTAGAGACATAAGGATACAAATCATATGAGAAAACAAAATTGTGATTCAGTCTCTAAGATGGTTAATTTTTGGATGGAATTTATACATAGTACACTATTTTTGAATATGAACAGCCCGAAAATATTGAGGCATATCTTCCAAATTACTGAACCAAATTGAGTTATTTTGGTGTCAATAGAAACATAAGACATAGAGGAATACTTTTCTAGAAGAGGATATGACCAAATCACATCAGTTTCACTTTCTAATTGAATATGAACAGTGGACACCAAAGTGTGACTTGGAAAAAAAAACTGAAGTGAGTCAATGAGAAAGGAATGGAGATTTTAGTGGTTTTAGTGAGGCATAACCTAAGTACAAATTTTACTTAGATGAGTTTTCATATGAGAATGACTTTGCGATGAAATTTATGGATAAATACTCAGAATTGTCATGAACATGCATTATACATATTTCATTTCATACATGTGCATTATTAAACATTTATGATTGTACAAATTGTGATATATGTGTATGGTGTTTGATATAGAGGAGCAACTGAAACGTCAACCTCTAGACTTTGCCAGAATTTCCAGGCATTAGCTTCAGGAGCAACTTGTGAGTAACCTAGACAGTCTCACTTAATTACTTGTTTGTTTAATTTCTGTTTGAAATGATTGAATGAATGCGACTTGATTGATGGTTTTGGATAGAAGGTCTGATGATTGTGAAATATGGAATGGATTTTGAAGTGCTAATTGTATGTGAATGAGAAGAACTAATTGTTTCTTGAATTGATTGAGTGATTATGAGATGCATTACATACATGAATGCATGATCAGATAAAGAGAGTTGTGACCTGAGTAGCCACTGAAAATGAGCTCAAAGCTCTGAATGTGATTAAAAGGCTCACTATGTAAAATGAGCCCTGTATCCCCAACAGATAAGGGACAGTATAAATGAGCCCAGTATCCACAATGGATACGGGATAGTTTAGGCACTCAGTCACAACAATGTAATAAATAGAAAAGAGTCACATGTGCATTCCATGTACTTTTTATTAAGATGTTTGATTGATTAAAATGCAAAAATTTGCCTATGCTTAAGTGAAAATGTGATACTGATGTAAAGTACAATTTTGTGAAATATGTGATATATGAAATGATGTGTTGTATGAATTGAGTGAACCATCGATGATGGTTACCTCATTGAGTTCGCAAAACTCACCAAAATTGCAACGTTGTCTTTTAAGGACCGAGAGATAACTCTAACTACTGAGAGGCTCTACCAGTCGTGTAGATTGTGATTTTGGGCAAGAGAAGTCATGGCTCAAAGGTCAGTCAGCTGGGATTTTTGGACAGATTAGATAGACTTTGTATATTTTCCTCTTTTATGTAATACTTTTGTACTATATTTTGATGATGTACATATAGTAATTGTTGAAAGATACAATGTAGACTTTCGGTTTCGTGAAATGAAATGAGGAAAAAGTTGGTTTCAAAATATTGTGATTTTTATGATTCTTTATAAGTGAGTAATAGTATGATGCCATGTGAAGTGAATGTAGTGATCGAACGTAGTTCACCCTTATCGTAGGATATGTATCGAAATGACCTTCGGGCATCTCGATTTGTACCTTACGGTAAGGGGGTGCTACAGGGTAAAGGGAGTTGCTAATGGTTTTTCATTGCCATATTTTCTATCAATTGTAAGCTCACATATAGAGTTCATTATTTATCATTCCATAAGTTGCATCATCAATAATCCATTTTGTAGAATAAATCAAACCATTATAAAGATTTTGATCTTGCATCCATATGGGAAGGCCATGGTATTAAAACTTCCATAACAAATCCTTATGTCTTTACTATGTTTCATTTAAACTTTCACTGTTAAATTGCATAAAAGTAGAGATATCATTCATCATCTATATTATCTTAGACGGTAGAAAGTATTTAGCAAGGAATTTCTCTTGAAGACTCTCCTAAGCTGTAATTGATGTAACTTGCTTTTAACCATTACATAGTATGATCTCACAATGTAAAGGAAACAACCTCAACCTAATGGCTTCATCAATTGCTTCATTGATTTTGTACATGTAAAATAACCTCAAAAAATTAGTTTTGTGTGCATTGGGATCCATATCATATAATTAATCAAACTATACATTCTGTTGTGTTATCAAAATTATGTTGTTCTTAATCTCAAAATAGTGAGAATTTATCTTTATTCTTATAATGCTTAATTATTTTCATATGAGAAACGATTTAACACTCTCTATACTTTTTCTTCTTCCATATTTTAAGGTTTTTCTTCTGCTATATCTTTAAATTTCTTAAATGGTTTGTTCCTTTCAATTTTAACTTAATAATATCTCAAGGTTTAGATCTTCTTTAGGAAATATGAGTTATTGGCTTTCTTATCACATACCGCATTCCTCGTCAACAATCCTAAAAACTTGTTGCCAACTATATGTTATGCATTTATATATTAATGCTATTAAAGGATTCATTAATACAAATCTCTCACTCGCTAACTAGATAAGTGTATCTATCAATGGTAAGCAATACAATGGGCAATAAGGTAGAATTCTACAAAGAAGTGATTTGGATTAGAAAGCCTAAAAATAGTAACAAGTCTAAGGATAAAATTAGAAGAATATTTTATGATCTTTTAATGCCAAAAATATATAGTAAAACTAAAACTGTGATGATAGCCAAGATAATCAATGATAAGGTAATTTGTCAAAAGAGAATTTAATTAGTACTTCCCTTAGTAATGCTTTTAGCTATATGATTTAATTAACCTCTATTAGATATATTCTTTAGATCACTAGGTTCTCCTAAACTTTCAAAATGCATTATCGTAAGTTGCAACCATCTACTTTCTAATTAGTTAACTTGTAACTCTAACATTACTATTACCCCTCTAAAAGCCCTAAACTCTATGAAATCCTATGAAATATTGCACCTTAATATAAAGAAAGTCAAATATATCTCTCTTGAGCACCTTTTCTTACCCCCTTTACCTAAGTTATGGTCCATTCATAAGCAAGATCTCTCAAGTTGTTAAGAGGTGAATTGAAATAAAAAATTTGATATTGACATGAATAAATCAGTATTAAGATCAATCAAAGATAATTCATAGAAATGTATCTTATTTTATATATTAAATTAAATTAATATATAGAAAAAATAATCATTAGGCTTTTGTTTATCTAAATATAGAAAAGCATTTAGCCATAAAACATATCCAAAATAACAAAATTAAATGATAAAAGACGATGTCATGATGGAAATAGATCTAGATGAACTCCCAATTTTTGTTGACATTGTAATCCATAAAGATGATGTGTAGATCTTTATTCTATAATGAAAATATCTTAGAATTGACTTTTTGAGCATTGTAGAAACCTCTTGACGAGCAACTTTAACTTTCGAAGAGAAAAGATGTTTATAATAAATGTTTTTTTCTAAAATTTTGTTAGCGGTAAATGATCTATGTTTTAATTAGTGTTTTTGCATTTAAATATGTTTTTCTGTACCTTGAGCACAATTTTATGCATAGTCATGACCTAAAATATTGGCCTCAATATTTACTCTAGATTATGGATATGTCTATGTTAGTAAACTATAGATATCAATTTTTCTTTGATGTTAGTAAACTATAGCTATAGGACAATTATGTCACTAAACCATGAATCATCATATTTCTTCTCTAATTTGCATATGATCTCCTACATAACCATAAATTTTGCTTTATCACTTTCTATAGTTGAGATATTTAGAACACAACCTCGTATATAAGCATTGGGTAGGCAGTGTTCATTTAAGAATTATGATTTTTTAGGGTTTTGCTTAAAGTGGACTCTAATTTTTGAATATTATCATCCTAAGAAATGATATACATAATTATTTTTGGAAATTAAGGATTTCATTAAAATAGCTCCATAATAAAGTATGGTGAAATAAGGAATTGAGCTTTAAGCAAAGAAAAAACCAAAATACAACTGAAAACATGAAGCAACTATCTTAAAAAAAGAAGAAGCAGTTAACAAGATTAGCTAAGACTAGGGAATGAGGGAAAGTTTTTCAGCTTAAACTCTAATTTCTGTCCATGTTTATACTTATATTATTAGAATTCCTTTGGTTATGATAACCTGTTGGATCTAAGAAACTGTTTTATAGTTAAATATTTTGATATTTTTCACTTTATTTTTAAAGATACTATAATTTTTTCTTTTTTAATTCTATACATTGTGTAATTCAGTGTAAGCTTAAAGACTATAAGATCTCCTTTTTTGATATATGAGATTCTATACATTTATTTAATTGTTCTTTTCTAGTCATTAACTCCATAAATTATGCTATACCTATTATGAATCTCTTAACAAAATGATTGGGTGAAAAAGAACCAAAAAAATTAATGAGAAATTGGATTCATCCTCCTGACAACATAATTTACTTTTTTTATCCATTACATTTATTCCTTGAAGCCTGTCTAAATATTTAAGCTTTTGGTGAATAACCTGCTAGAGAATGAATGGAGATTTAGGAAAGATGTTTTTTAAATAAGGAAGTTTCCTATGGTACTTTGTGGGATTCTTTTAAGAAGAGATTTAGGCAAGATCTATTGGTGAACTCTCGAGAGCTATACCCAAGCCATACAATTACATCTTAAAAATATTTGTCACAAGAGTAATTAGGAATATTACTCATATAAATTAAAAGTCCTTGCAAGTTATAACTTCGTATATTCACTTGGATAATCATATCTACCTTAAAGAAAAATATAGAGTTCTTATCCCATCATAGGCCAATGTACCTTGGAGTTTTATTTTATTAAGGAATTGTAAGCTTTAAAGGCTTTAGAGAAGGAGGCTAGGTCTTATTTCAATATTTCTTGTAAAGTGACATTTGAAGGTTGGTGCATAAATTCCCTTAAGCTTCAGCTAGAAGATCTATAAAGATGGTGCAAACCTTACTTATCATTAAAACTACTCTTATTAAGTTCTTTAAGTTTTTTGTTGATAGCATTAAAATTTTTCAATCAAATAAAAGCTTTGTTAGATGTTATGCTAGTCTAAAGTCTATTTTTAATAACATCTTCAAATACCTCTAAATTGATAAGTTGTTAAATCTGAATGCAGCATTTTGGTATAACTTAGTAGCATATATCTTAACATCTATTAGTGAGTGATATGAGAAATGTGTTAAATGTTCCTTGCTTAGGGAAAATTTAGGCATTTATGCTGAGTTAATAAAATTTCTATCTAGCTTTTCCCTTATCATCCAATCTCTCTCTTGTTTGTTAAAGAAAGAGAAGTAGTTACGATAATACCTAAGATTTATAACACCTATTAGATTTTGCAATTTCTGAGGTCATCTAAATGTTGTTTTGTTATTAGTTGATGGCCATCAACTTTTAAGGAGTATACTATATATTTGAAGTTTCCAATGGTTATTTCTGTTCTACCAAATCCTTCTAAAGTTTATCTCTTTAAAATTTTAATTATAAAGATAGATGAATGCTATATGGATTTTGGTTGAAAAATGGTTACCTACCAGCTTTACATGGATAGTTTGTTAATGTAGTGGGAGTGAAGTACCAAAGTTACCTAAAGGTTATAAGACATAAGGATTCTTCCATTGAAATGAGCATTTTGATTAGTGATTAGCTTCCAAATCTCATAAAAAACCAGAGTACCTCTTTAATCTTATTAGCTTTAATTTTGGTTTAAATAAGTCCAAAATAAAAGGTTTATTGATGTTTTTATAGTCTCTGATTATCTTTTATTTGTCAACAAAATTAAGGAATTTTCCATAATAGAATATTCATTTAGGGGTAGAGTTAGAGCTGGAATGTTTTTTTTTTCCTAGGTTTCCTTTTAAGGAGTTCCCTAAAGGGGGCTTTCTTTATTGATTTATTTAAAGGTCTAGATAGGGTTTGAGTTGAGAATGGGAAAGGTTAAATGCCTACTAGAAGTTAAGCGGCTTTATTTATATGATTTATAGAGCTAGTCTTTGGTTCTCTTATATAAGATTCTTTTATTGGAGGAAGGATTAGGAGCTACTAAGGGAAATCATGCAATAGAGTAGTAAAGGTATAGGGTGTAAAGGTTTTCTTATAAGCTAAAATAATGTTTGGTGACTTGTTAAGAGTTATAGATATTAGTCGAGCAATTTGTAAAACTTCCCTCTATTGTGCGAGTAAGGCTATATATCCAAGTCTTATAAACTAGATTTTGGAATTGAATGGAAGGGATTCTATGGTTGTAGGGTAGTTAGGTCCTGGAGTGTTATTTTTGTCATTTGAGGTGGATTAATGTCATTATAATGGTTGTGTATAATGCCTCGTAAGTCCTGATTGGTTTTAAATGTTTTCTTAGTAGCTTTCCATTGGTTTGTTTTACAATTAGAATTGGATTTCATTTATTAGTAACTAGAATTGTGTCTTCTTACTACTGGACATTTTCATAAGTTAATTTCCTTATAAAATTTTAGGAAGTTGGTTATCTATATCAACTTCAACACATATCTAACTCATTTCATTCTAGTAGTTTGTTCATCCAAACAAAGGGGTTTATGTAGCACCCCACTCCTGCAAGACCCGAACCCGACATCGATGGTGATATCCGAGTCTGTACCTCGCAAGGGTGGTGT
>JAOSBN010000006.1:20839361-20853819 GCA_027563595.1 Erythroxylum suave
TTAATTTTGATGACAAACTAATAATAATAATGTTAGAAACAAATGAACGTTTTGACAAGTGTGTTAAGTGTGCAGTATAAAAGACAGAAGGAGCACAAAACACAGACGAAGAGAAAACAAAGAAGAAGCAAAACACAGAAGAAATACAAAAGAAAGAAGAAGCACAAAAGTAAGAAGAAATGCAAAAGCCAGAAGAAGCAAAACACAAAAGAAATACAAAAGACAGAAGAAGCGCAAAAGTCAGAAGAAATGCAAAAGACAGAAGAAGCGGAAAACACAAACGAAGCGCAAAACAAAGAAGAAATACAAAAGACAGAAGAAGCGCAAAGTACAGAAGAATTGCAAGACACAGACGGTACTCAGAAGAAGTTACGTCAATACATTGGACGGTTACTTAGTTGAAGTTAGTTACAGAACTCAACTAAACAGTGGTTTTCAAGAATCAAGAGACAGTTATCAAGATTCAAGAAGTGGTTATCAAAGATCAAGAAGCCGTTAGAGAATGAGACTATAAATACGAGTCTCAGTCGAAGCTTTCGGGCTAATGAGCGAATGAATGAATGTTTGAGCAAATACTAGTGAACGAATATACGATATCAGTGATCTTTGAGTGCTTACTTACAAAAGATATTTTTGTAGTATGATACTGAGAGAGCTATCTTACTGTAAGAAAAGCTCACACTACCTTTCTAGTAAGAGAGAGAAAAGTCTGAGAGCCTAAAGAGGCTATAGCAGAAAGAATACTTTGTGAAAGAGACTTGAAGAGGCTCTGGAAAGAAAGAATACTTGTAGTTGTTTGAAGTATAGTGAAACACTCAGATGAACTCTGAGGATTGGACGTGGCCCACGGTTTGGGGTGAACTAGTAGAAAATCGTAGCATCTACATTCTAACCTTTTACTTCAGTTTATTTCTGTTGCTAAATATAGTTTTATATAGAAGTAATTTGCGATTTGATTTCATAACAATTTTCGTATAAACTTAGTAATAATCTTTTAACAAGTTCAGGAAGTTCTTATAATTAGTATTCATGAAAAGGATACACCATTCAACCCCCCCCCCTTCTAATGTATCTAGTTTATCATATACAAGGTCTTTATTAAAGTGTGATTCACTTCAGCCTTAGGAAATAGAAGTGAGAGAAGATGGATTGATGGTGGTAGGCAACAAATTATGTATTCCGGATATGCAAGAGATGAAGGATGAAATTCTTGTTGAGGCACATAATGCTCTATATGCAATGCATCTGGGAAGTACCAGAATGTATAGAGATTTAAAAGAACATTTTTAGTGGAGAGGAATGAAGAAGGATATCGCATAATATGTTGGAAAGTGTTTGGTATGTCAACAAGTTAAAGCAGAACATTAAGCACTTATCGGTAAGCTTAAGCCCTTGTCTATTCTTGAATGGAAATGGGAAAGATTACAATAAATTTCTTAATGGGATTACCAAGGACCAATAGGAAGCATGACGCAATATGGGTGATTGTGGATAGGCTAACCAAGTTAGCACATTTCTTACCTATCAGAAAAACAGATTCTCTGAATGCCTTGGCCAAGAAATATATAGATGAAATAATCAGACTTCATAGGATTCCAATTTTCATAGTCTCCGATAGAGATCCTAGATTCACCTCAAGATTTTAGGAAAGTTTGTAAGAGGCTTTGGGAGCTAAATTGCTTTTTAGTACAACCTTTCATCCACAGACAGATGGTCAATCAGAAAGGATGATAAGGACATTAGAAGAAATATTATGAGCTTGTATTATGGACTTTAAAGGCTCATAGGATGAATATTTACCTTTGATTGAATTTGCTTATAATAATTCATACCACTCAAGAATTCAAATGGCACTTTATGAAGCTTTGTATGATAGGAGGTGCAAAACTCCTATTTGTTGGGATGAGGAAGGTTAAAGAAAATTTATAGGACTTGAGTTAGTACAAGCTACAGTTGATAAGATTAAATTGGTTAAATAGAAACTTAAAGTAGCTCAAGACAGGATCAAAAGTTATACAGATGCACATAGGAAGGAGATGGAATACGAGTGGGTGATAAAGTGTTCCTTTGTGCTTCACTATGGAAAGGAGTTTTAAAATTTGGTAAAAAGGGTAAACTTAGTTCAAGATATATGGGTCCTTATAAAATTATTGAGAAGATTGGGCCTCTTGCTTACAAATTAGCATTGCCACCAGAGTTATCAAAGATTCATAATATCTTCCATGTATCAATGTTGAGGAGATATAGATCAGATCCTTCACATATAGTCCAACCTTTAGAAGTTCAATTAAGGGAGGATTTGACTTATAAAGAACAACCATTGGTGATTCCAGATTCAAAGGAAAAGGTCTTAAGGAATAAGATTATGAAATTGGTAAAAGGGTTATGGAAGAATCATGCAAGAGAGGAAGCAACATGGGAATCTTTGGAAGCTATGAAAGAGAAGTATTCACACCTATTCGTGAATTCAGGTAAGAATTTTGAGGACGAAATTTCTTAAGGGGAGAAATGTTGGACCCCAAACTTTCTTAGAATTTATTTTATTAAATTGGCAAACATGAATACAAGTAGAATTCATGAATTAGAAATTTTTTGAGTTTAATTGGGTTTATTATTATTTTAGTGTGGTAGCATAGATCAAAGGGAAGGGTTAAAATTAATTGAAGGAGATAAGAGGAATTAAATTGTATAAGGAAGGGCAAGATAGAAAAGTTAAAAATTGTCTTAAACTAATGAGACACGAAACTAGAAGAGAGTCGTGAGTGTTAAGGAAGAAAAAGAGAGAAAGTTATAGAAGAAAATAGAAGGAGAGAAGGTGAAAACTGAAGCAAGGAGAAAGAAGAAGGAAAGAGTGAGGAGAAAGAAGAAGAAAGAAAAAGGTTCAGCTGAAAATATTTTAGGTATTTCCTATCTTTTCTTTTTGCTTTATTAGAGGAAGAAACTAATGAAAGTAAGTTTCTATGTGCTGAAGATGAAGAAAGAAGAAGAATAGGAGAAGTTTAAGAACATTCATGAATATTTAAGCTTATGGAAACTTTATTCGTGTATGATGATTAAATGAAAATAATATTGGTTCATAGGGAACCAAGATCATCAAAGGCAAGAACAAGAGGAGAGACAAACTTGATCTTGGAAATATCAAGTAAATAGGTGGGTAATATGTTTATAGTTTGTGATGATACGCTGTAATTATTCAATTATATGTGTACTAAATTGCTTGTTTTACTTGTTGTGAGTGTGGGGAAAATGTCCTATGAATATAAATTCTATTGTTTTGTAAGAATCTCTATTGTTGTACTGATAAAGGAAGTAGAAAGAAATTAAGAAGCATGAAAAATATGAATATGTTATGAAATATGTATACATTAGAAAATCTGCTTATGTGGGTAAGAGAGATACCATTTTGTTTATCAAGTACACATCGACTTAAAGCCTTCTCTAAGTTGCCCACTTGTGGTATATGAGCTCCGAAAGATGGACTCATTTTGTTCATGGTGTAAACGTCAGTTTTGCCATTTCGTTTTATGGGATTCTCTCAAGCCATTATATTTGTACATTGTATCTTGAATTGTTGAATATAAAGCATAATTGAGTTTCATGGTTTGATTATAAATTGATTTTGTGATCTGATTTGTGAGATAAAGTATCCATGTTTATGTAAAATTCTCAAATTTAGAATGTGAAGGTTGTGATATGTTGAAATTAAAATAATAATATGTGTGTGTTTGTGCGCGCGCGCGCGCTTGATTTGTTTGTGGTTCGTTATCACTACCTATAAACATATTAGCCACTAAGCTTCCCAGCTCACCTCACAAAATTTTCTACTCCTCAGGTGAAGAGAAAGTAGATCACTAGTGAGTCATTGCAAAGTTTGGCAATTCCAAGAATTTCAGATTTTTGTACTAAGTTAGTTTGGATCATTTTTGGTAACTTTAGAAGCATATCAGTATATATATTTTTGATTGTATTTTGTAATTATGATACTAGTGTGGCTTCTGGTATGAAATATAAAGATGTGAACCAACTCTGTTTTGTTGAAAGATGACAGTAGAAGTTGCAGAGATTCTCTGATATATATGTGCAAAATTTTTCTTTTCTGTTAAGTTGTCATTATGGCTAGGAATGAGTTCATTGGCTGTGTGATGATCTTTCGATGGATTTCCTTTAAGTAAATTGTTAAAAGGGGGAGTTTTTTATGTATGAATTTAAATGTTGGATTCTGGTCTCTTGGTTGTAGATAATTATATACATTGATACTGGGAAGAAGAGAGGAAAACAAGGATAAAATGTAATCTGAAACTTCAAAGAATAAACTATATCGTTCTAGATAGAATTAGGCTAAGTGGTCTTCATAAAAGTTGTATATTATTCTCTTAGCTTTCTAATGGTATAAAGATTGAAATTTTTCGATTTCGGACGCAAAAGATATGTCCTTTATAAGATAACATCATTGGTATTGGTATAGGTAGTAGCACAATTTTTGACAGAAATGGTATTCTTTACTCTCACGAGTAAATTGTATCGATATAGGCCAAATTAGAAAAATTGTTTTCATAAAAGTTGTAGATATTTCTCTTATCTTTACAATAATATAAAGTTTGTAATTTTTGGACTTCTGGATTGAAAGTTATGTCATGTTTAAGTTGGTGTGCGCAACAGGGATGTCGTGATCATGCACCCAAAATTTCATGAAAGTTAGCGATGAATCCCATTTTTTGCTACTGTTCACAAATTGCTGCGATCGTGCACAAGCACGATCGCGATGCCCCTGTCTCACAGGCATGAGAGTAAAAACTCACGCCCATGACTCCTTTGTATTTTTCTCTCACGAGCGTGAGTGAGAGTTGAGAGTCAAAAGTCATGCCCGTGACTCTTGCTTGAATTTTCTTTGACTATGGCTCTTTTGCATTTTATTTTTTTAATTTGTTAAATTCAATTGTTAATTCTTCTTCTAATGCCTCCAATTGATTCTAGGCTATTTTGATTAAATTGGTTGTGTATTGTTTTCCTCCCACCAAGGAATTTAATTCTTTTATTTTGATATTAATTTTATTTATGATTATTTTTATTTTAAAAGTAACACAAAATTTTGACGCCTTGTTGCTAGTAAATGGGAACCGAGACCTGAGGCCAACAAGAATGGATGTTAAAGGCTGAATAATCCAAGTTAGTGAGGATTGGGGAAAAAAAAATCTTGGGTTAGCATTTTAAACCCAACCAAAAGAGAAGTAGAGAGGTGGAAGAGAACATAGCTTCTTCAACTTAAGGAAGCTTACTTGTGCACATGAAACTATCTATATATTTAAAGTAGACGGAAGAAATATGTTAATACTTTAATGTAAAAACAAAGCTTTTATAAATCTGTTATGTCTTTGATTTATGGCCACCTTACTCTATTATCCTTATTCTTTTGTGTGTACATGCAAAGCCAATGTTTTAGGGTATAAATAAAAATTTTCTTTAATTTTTCAAAAAACATACAAATTATTTAAATTCTAGCAGCCCCATTGACATTTCAGGCTATAAATAATTTTTTAAATATTTATAGAAAACATACTAATTATATAAGTTCTAGTAGTCTTATTGACATTTTAGGTGTCATATCTACATAATCATAACTAACCGTTACTTAAATGCAATAGAGTTAATGAGCCGTAAAGCAAATGAATATAGCACAATTTCAAAACCATAGAATAAGTATCAGCATATGCATAAGCAGTTTGGCAAGTAAACCTTATTGCTTCTTAACCAATCTGGCCAACAGCAAAAGGAAAATTGTTCCATTTGTATCAATGCAAATCTGTAGAACTAACAAATTGATATTATTTCCAATACATACTTTTTTCTTGTAGGTTCATTTTTTCGTATGAACGATGATATTAGATAAAGTTGTGATCCCACACTGAAACAAATGAAAATCTTTTTAGACTAGTTTGAGATTAGATTTATACAAGAAGTATGTTATAAGACCTCTAAATATATGTACAAGCAGCTGGTAATGACTTTTTCTTGCCAAGAAGTATAAAGTAAGTACAATTTCAATTACATTCATAACTGTATTGAATTATTATCTCCTTTTTACCTATATTTTTATGGCTACTTTTGACGTATAAATGTAGTAACTTGGGTTCATACTTTAGTATATTATTAACCCTTTAATATAAAGAAAAAAGTCCAAATAGAAGATTATTATCCAAGTATGGAAAAGAGAAAAAGAAATTTAGTTAAAAGTATCATAAAATTCATTACAAGTTTATTGTCTCAAGTACGAGTACACAAAGAAATACAATTCTGCGATTAAAGAAGTGTTCTTTTATTTACGTACTGGAGTTATAAGAATCATGTCTTACGCAAGAGATCCAACAAGAGAATCTTTAGATGGAAACACTGTTCGGAATTCCTCTGCCTGTAATTCCAGTTTCGCCAGTAGGAAATAGCAGAGTGTATGGCATCTTCACAGGACCAACACGGTTCTTAAAGTTTACATCTTTGTTCATGTCAAGGATCCTGTTCTCAATATCTGCCAACTTCTTACCAAATTCTTCAAATGCTTTTAATGGTTCTGAGTCTGTTGTCCATTCAGGGGTGTCTCGCTGTCCAAGGTACACTTCATCAGATGAATGTCTTGAAAGGATTTCTATCAGAGATACACCAAGAAGCGTCTGAAGTTGGGCAGTAATAGTCTTCAGGAATGCCTTGTCAGGATTTGACTTCAGCTCTTCATATTCAGGAGACCCTTCTTCAGGCATGAACCTGCGGCTTATGGTTGGACGGTTAGGCAAGTATCCAGCATAAGGGTATTGTCCGAAGTTGACAGCAGCATGAAGTGCAGAGGCAATCCAGATGATAATGGTGCACGATTCTATCAATTCTTCCCGATTCTGCATCTTCGGCCACCATGGTTCGTCTTTCTTGTCTCCATGGCCTACTTCCCGGAGCTCCTTCCACCACGATTGGAGTTCGAGGTCTTCTCGAACCATTTCATTCCTTGGGTAATAGAAGCAGCAGTAGTTCTTTACCCATTCTCTGATTGCCGACCATATCTCAAGCCCATCAACAGCATAAGGGTAGTCTTGTATCAAAAGACGAACACCGTGTGGAGAATTTTCATCCTCAACTGCCACTCCCCTAGAAATGGAAAAGGAGTTACATGGCCATATATTACTGAAATGAAATAGCTAGTGATAATGAAACGCAGTGAATAACCTTTACCTCTTTTTGAGATCTCCAGGCAGAGCTTGTTCAGGGAAAACCCAGTTGTTTTTGTAAATTGCGGATGACATTTCCAAGGCATACATCCCAGGAAAAACAGTTGCCTCAAAGAGTCCACCACCATTAATGAGAATCTGCCTAGCCAATGCATTAATATTCATTGTATCCCTGAAGTGAGGATGCATAAGTTTATATATTGGATGAAGTACACTAAGTTGCCTATTCGTTGCGATCACAAATGGCTCAATTACTGCATGAGTATGCAACCTATCAAGAACGGAACGTTATGTATTAGAAATCTCATCTGAAAGAATTTTGGTCTAAAAGCTTAAACCTCGTTCAGTAGTTTCATACCAGTGGCTTATAAGCTGATGATTTCCCGAGTCATTTACAGTCACATAGGCTTTAGCCAGCTGCCAAATAGAACCTTCTATACCATCTTCAGCAGGTGTGAAGACTTTGCTGATAGCTCCAAACTGATCTCCGTCAGGATGAGGCAAGCTCAACTCAATTACAAGCGGCTTCAAGGTCCCATCATCTTTCAAGAATAGTAGTGTTCTTGAAGCATAAATCTTCCTAGAAGCAATTGTGTTTATACGCCTCACATATGGCATCAGTGAATCGTGATGATCCAGTATGAAAAGCTTATTTTTCTCGATTGCCTATTTAAACAAAAATTATTAGTTGAATCAAGTAATATCAGAAGAAACTTGCAACATATCAGCCGGTTCGAGCTGAGAACTACTGCTAGACCCTCGCAACGTGAATTCAAATATTTCCATAAGAAAGAAATAAGACCAACAAAAGTAATGTCAGGAACATTACCGTCATTATGCTCAGTCCATCTATATTATTCTTTATGTGCTCCTCGGTTATGAAACTATTTTGATTGCCATATACTTCCCTGCCTAGGTGGCTTTTTGGAGGGAATTCCTGTCATCCAATTAATATTGATGAACCAAGAATAGAAAGCTAGAGAGCAAGAAAAGAAACGGACCACAAGATGAGTTCTTTTCTCCATAACCAACTTAAAAGATAGCAAAAGACGAAACTGTAAGTGCTTGAATCTACCTCTAAGCGGCGGAGAACAACAGGGTTCACTCCAGCCAACATTTCTCTGGCAAATTCCTCGTCAGTCCTCCAAGCAAAAATATTATCTACACCAATTACCGAAAGAACACGATAAGAATAAATAATGGTGGCATGCATGCAATTAAAACATTGTAACATTATTTAGGTTCATTTTTGTACCTTCGATTACTTGAGGCATTGGGAATTTAAGAAGCCCTTCCCCATCAGTTCTGAAAATTTCTTTGAGCATTTCCAAGGGAATGTTTTTCTTGATATTATCTAGTAGGGGACCATCAGTTGGCTCAATCCCTTCCTCATAAAGTCTTAGGACATCATCAAAAGAGTCGAACTCACTGGGTGTGCTGTCACAAAGTGACTCTAGCTCAGGCTTAATAAATTGAACGATGGATTTCAGTGCATAGGCAAGGAAGTCAGACATCTTCAAATGACCAAATCTTTCATCCCTCGGAACATATATGTCCAAACTTGAGAGAGTCGACAGCCTGCTTTCGGTACTTGGATCTGCTCGGTCAAGGTAAATGAACTCATGATCATGTCATAAAGATATTTAACCATAATTAATTAGTTTTTGGTATGATTCCTTAACTTTCAGGGATGAGGCTAACTAATGATAGTGATTTTGAGAGATCATTAATTACCTGTCTTTGTTGGTGATCGGCCTGTTCTTCCTCTGCGAGGGTAAGGATGTGCACTGGACCCCCCAAGAACTGGTCGGGCATACATTTGACCCCTATCAGGATCCCCCAAGTCATTGTAATATGCATAATCATACACACGGTCCCATTCCTGGAGCTCTCCCAATCCGTCCCCTCTCAAGCTCAAAAGCTCTTCTTCTCTGTACTTTCTCAATGGCAATGGTGTCTCATGAGGCAGGTATGTCTACACAAACATAAGAAACCCGTTACCTTAGAATACAATAATCAAACTAGCTCCAACTTAGTCAGATAGCAGGATAGAAGTGTAACTCTTTTGTCATCAAAGTTTGATAGATTGTCTCTTGAAAATTTCCAATGTCAATTTAAGTTACTGCCAGCTAAATTAGTGGTCGAAGTAAGTCACCACCCAACCGGAGATTTCAAAATAAAAAAAAGAAAAGATTATTACCCTGTTAGCAAAGAAAACACGATCTTTCTTATAACGTTTGGCAGGATAAACCCAGGAGTTGCAAACAAAGCGGATGCGGCCTTCTCCAGGAACATCTTCAAGTGTGAGGGTTTTAAGGTAGAATTGACTATGATGGTTATTTCTTATGATGAATGCCCCTGGAACTCCAAAATCATTATCATTCCATTCAAAGGTAACTCTGAAAACTGACTCTCCTGGGGTCAAGGGTGGGATCTCTGTGTCCCAGTCTTCCAAATTTGCAGGCTTTCCTAGTTTCGCTTGCAAGCCATGCTCTAAAAGGTAAACCAATATCCACATTACACTTGGCTAGCTACCCGTAATAAATAACATCAGTATAAATTATATCCCAAAAGCTTACGCAAGTTGTTGCACAGTAATCATAAAAGGAGTTTAAATGAGGGGCCAAAATCATGATTAGCCTAGACAATTATTATTATTTTTAATAATACAACGAAGACAAACTATATAGATTTATTGGAGATTCTGGCTCCTCACTCATTATCCTTTCTGGGACATATATGCCTCCTCCATAAGATTAAGATATACATCACACAGTCGTATGGGTTTTGATCAAGTCATATATGTAACTAACCCAGCAAAAAATTGATCTGTTACCCGATGTTATAAACATATAATATGAGGCAATTAGCATCACTTTGTATGTTTGGTATTAATTAAACATTGTCAGCTTTTGCATGTCTGTTCACTCGGATAAACTAGTCATCTTCTCACGATCGAGGCAAGCGTAAAATGGCTTTTGCAGAGAAGGAAAAGGTCTCACTAGGAAGAAACTTCAATGCAAATTCTACATTTAAAAATTCACATTGTAAAGCTGCGTACATATGTAGGGAAACTCGTAGTACTAGAAAAATATAAACAGAGTTAGGATAGAAATATAATTTATTTGCATATAGCAAATAAAAGGTAGCGTTTTGTTATAATTAGGATGCATAAACGATTACGCCAAACGAAACTTAAAAAATATGCCTAAGTTTTCTTATTATAGAAAGAAAATAATAATTAGGAAACACGAGAATGTGCAACAAAAAATTGGCTCATTTTATAGGACGGTGCCTCATGCCCTGGTAGGCCAGACCAGAAATTCTTTTAAACAGTTAATTTACTGTTTCCTATCATGAGATCACAAGGTATAATTAATAAACGGTACCTGCTCCCATCCCAAGTCCCAACTGCCCCCTCGAATTTATTCCTTTCAAAATCATTTCAGTGTCGAGATAACAAAGTAATGGAAAGATAAGCAAAACATGTAAGCTTTTCATCTTCAGGAAAAAGAATGGTACGAAAGTGTAGGAATTTGATTCCTCTTGTCAATATGATGGTAACTATGTAAAAAGGTTACATTTCTCAATGCTAATTCGTTCTTTATCTTGAACCACTCATCTACTTTCTCACATCTTAAACTCTACATTAAAAATAAAAAAGAAGTATTTTATATCTCCTTCTCATTGCCAACAGTTCTTGATGAACTTGGCTTCTTATATAATTTGCTTGAAATGCATGGCATGCATATGTCCTGTCTTCTGGTTTAACTATGCTTTCAATCGGATATTTCACAATAATAAGCTGAAATTAACTAGCAAAGTTACCTCACAACCCAGATGGGTTCAGGAAGCCATTGAAACGCGAAAAGAACTAACTAGCAAAGCTACTTACATGCAATTATTATGAAAGGGAACGCACCTGCAGGATCACCATGAACGGAACTAATGAGTTGCAGAGACACGCCTTGGCCGACGAACTCGTGGAAACGATCAAGAACCTCTGCCTTGAAGTCGTTGAAGTCCAAAGTGTTCTTCTTCATCAATACAACGCTTCCTTTGATCTTTCTACTGGTATCAGCATCACCACCGGTGATCGCATCGATGATATTTTGCAACATATCTCCTGCTTAAAGGGACCTTGCCAGCTTGCTAGAACGAGGTTAAGAGAATCAAGTTCTTGAAGATTTACAATAAAAAAATATATGTATATAGCTTGGCTTTTTAATTGTGAAGGTGCGAATTGGGGTGGTGTGGCATGGTATTTATATATATGCTTTATGATGAAGTACTACTGTATGGGTGGCGATGACCAGGAATTTTAATTTGACATGGTAAAATGTTTCCACTTTTTTTTTTTGTTTTTTCAAGAGAACGTACGTACGTCTACATAATTATATTTGATCATATTGTACAAGACTGCCAATTCAACTCCGAGACATTTTTCTATATACCAATGTTGCTATATAGTGGATTAAAGCAAATTTTCATACATATATACTTGATACAAGTTAAAGCTAGTTCTGTGCTTTAAGAAGTAGGTTTTTGTTAACTTGTGAAATCTTTTAATTTGGAATCTCATCAGCACCAACAATCTATAAGGTGATAAGTGTAATTGCAGTTGGAATGATTTCATTTATGAAAAATCTATGCTCTAGTTAGAAAATGGATGTTTTAGAGAATAATTAAAGGTGTATGAAAATGATAAAAGCATTATACGTACCTTCAATAAATTAAAGAATTCTATATCTTCTAGGTTAAATCTGGATCAGGGTTTGGAAACAGAAATGGGTTATTATGTCAGAAGAAAGTAATGCTGGAGGGAAAGATAATGCGTTTTATGACGCGGAATCCATTAGTGTACGTGATGCAAGAATCTATGTCACAATGTGAGCTTTTTCCATTTCCTAAGTGTATTGGAAATTTCTTCCAAATCATGCAGGCCTTTTCGTAGTTATCTTGCGAAACTTGAGAGATGTTGGGTTGAGACAACAAGAGCTGACCACAAAATTTTCTTGAGGAATTCTAGTAAAAAATCTCTCGTTTCATAGGCCATTTAAAAAAAAACAAATTATACCCACCCAACTTACAAAACTTGACCTGGAGATTTTCCTTACATTGATATAGATCCGTTGCATGGACTAAATCGTTGTTTATGCGTGTCGTAAGGGACCTTCCTTGTTCATAAGTACGCTTATCATCCATGTGCAGTATACATATTCTTTGATGTCGGTGGGACTCTTTTTCGGGGAAAACATACTTTCGACGAAGTTAATGGGTGGACA
Organism: Erythroxylum suave; assembly: GCA_027563595.1. Classification (NCBI taxonomy): domain Eukaryota; kingdom Viridiplantae; phylum Streptophyta; class Magnoliopsida; order Malpighiales; family Erythroxylaceae; genus Erythroxylum; species Erythroxylum suave. The sequence continues at coordinate 20,851,855 of JAOSBN010000006.1, forward strand.
AAATTCATTCACCATCAAAGCTCATCGATTCTACTGACTAATTGTTAGATGGGACTCGTTCTGCATCAAGAATTTGATACAACTGGATAAAATAATCAAAATAATGCATATTACTGATACGTTTTTTAAAACCTCAAAGATTAAATAAAATGTTTAATATTACGTTTAAGATTTTTTAAAATTAATTTGAACCCTTTTTGTGAACCTCTTAGACTACTTCCAAAAGTAAGCAAATTAAATCAATGCAAAACTCTACCAACAAAAATTTCCATCCAGACAATAAACGTGCGTTATCGGAAAGTCAACATTTAAGGTGTAATACATAAAATAGTACATCTTGTTACCTTTCTAATTCAAACATATAAGACATACTGATTCTTGCAATTCCGTGTTCCAGTTCTCCATCCATTTCGGCAGACAATAGTCAGGACTACATTAACGTGCATAATCCATTACTTATTTTTGGGTACAAATGCCGAGTCCCTAATTAATCTCCTACAGTTTACTCACCTTTCTAGCATTTATATGGTGTTGTATATTATTCTTAGAATTACTTATTGGAAAACCCCATCTTCATATTAGGTAAATCTCTCTTTGTAAGAAGTACATTCACTGCTATTTCAGCACTTCATGTTTCTAATTTATGTAGATGAACCTTGTAACCAAGAAACTTCCAAGTCAAATTTGTTACTTTCTCTTCTTTTATACACAAAATTAACTTAACTTTTATTTATTTATTTATTTTACATTTTAGTAAGTGAACTTTTACCATATATTAAATATAACATGATGTTAATTCTATTAAAAACTCCAGTTAACAAAGACATCAGTAATTTTCCAAACAAATAAATGGAAGCAAAAAATGGGCGTATCTTTATATTTAATTGTTGGGAAAGGATGATATCTGATGAGCAAAATAAAAGTTTTCTTTGTTTGAATGAAATTATGAGGAGTAAATATAAATACAGAAATTAAATTGTATAGGAGACCAGTACTAAAATTTTAACGTAAAAATATTGTCAATGTGAGAATTAAAATCACAGGACCTAGTCTAAAAATTAATTCACTATAAAATAATTATCTACATCAAAATGAGTTCTCTAATAGTTCTAGAGTTCAAATAAATAAATACTCATTTACAAGAATGGTAATCAAACAATGTATATATCAAAATCTAGATAAACCATGAAGACTGATTTCTATATCTTGACTGTTCCTTCCTAATATTATGAATGTTCTTCTACGATAGTTTTGCTCTGTTAATGTTAACAACTTCTCCAAAAGCTACTTTCTTACTTGAAAAAGAGAAAACGTCAGCAAGCACTCATAAAGATGTTAATAATAACCACACCAAAGCCACAAACATAAGGAGATAAAATGGTCACACTAACCACATAAGATAGTGGTATGTGCTTAATTGATTCAAAAAGTGCTTTGCCATAGAGGCTATGTCACAGATATTTAGGCGTTACCTTCTTACCTACAAAAGCAATAGGAAAGGAAGCAGGCACAAAAGAAAAGAGTCACTGACTAAGTGCAGTGGTAATACAGACAGAGAGAGTTTCCACCAAGGAAAACTCAACCCTAACAGTCTCATCTATGGTTGCGGATTCTCGAACAAGAATAGGGGATGAATGTCTACCTTTCAACACTATGAAACCTATTCTAGCAGTTGCCTCTTCTTAAACTATTCTCCCTGCTCAGACAGTAACTAGTCGAAAAGCCTCTGCTAAAGATCTATAACACCTAGTGATTATTTCTACAGAAATGCTTAAAATACTTACTTTGACTTATATTGTGAATTTAGGTACAATTTAGAAGCAAAGAAGTCAAATTGAGTGAAAGCACAATTGTTGGGCCCCGATTCGCATTAAGCATATTTGATTTATTTTGAGGTTTAGATTGATAATTTTCTTTTAGTTAGAATAATTTGGAATTTTAGTGCTTCGTTAATGATTAAAAATT
>JAOSBN010000006.1:20864200-20877018 GCA_027563595.1 Erythroxylum suave
ATTTTATGAAAAATTTTAAAATAAATCACTTTTATTATCTTTCTCATTAAGTGCTATTGAAATGACCTATAATGTCAGCAATTTTTCCCGTAATTTAGAAATTTCGTGAGCTTAGTCTATTTTATGAAAAATTTTAAAATAAATCACTTTTATTATCTTTCTCATTAAGTGCTATTGAAATGACCTATAATGTCATATCAATATAGTAAGATCTAATTTATAATTAAAATAATATAATTCATGTATACAATACCTACTTGATCGCTCATCAATTTTTATTCAAATCAGTTTTATTATCTTTTCTGAAATTTTATTTTCCACTAGCCCAAAAATCATTTCATCCCAATAGCCATTATTTCCTCCATTTTTCTTAAAACTATTTTGGGGAAGACTCACAATGGTGCAACAATCAATGGTTTGCAATGAAATGATTCTTGTGGCTATGATGAGGTGTAACGATGGTGTAAGTATGATTATTATAACAGAATGATTGTTGTGGCTACGATGAGGTGTAACAATGGTGTAAGTATGATTGGAGCAGTCTGCGATAGTGAATGTGCACAATGGTGGACATGTGTAGGGTGGTGCAATTGGGTATGTATCAAGCTATTTTTGCACTATCTATTGTTAATGTTTTTTTGAAAAATTAAATAAAATTAATAACTGAAAACAAATACAATGTTTAATTCTGGAATGAGAAAAACTAAGGGAGAGCCATCCCTAGACAAAGCTAAACAACATGAAACGATGCTATATGAAAATCAGCAAGTTGAAAACTACGTTGTGGATCCGAAAACAAAAACGACACAATATCTCCTTTGGGTTAAACCGTTTCTCTTATCTGCGTTTTCCTCCAGAAGCTTCCCAATTAGGTTAAAGATGACAAGTCGCTCTTCTGTGGAGTCTTCTGTCAGAAGGTTCCAAGGTAATGATTTCTACTTTGTTTTTGCTTGTGTTTCGGGTTCTCTCTGGAGTTGATCAGTAGATTCTCTGAGTTAAGTTCTTCAACTGACACTTTGCTTAGGTCTTTAAATCTTGAGCACTGTGTATGGGTTAGTACTAGTGGGTGCGAGTCTCCAACCAGTTTCGATTTGGGAACGAAAATGCTCTATCTGAATATGAACGTGAGTCATTTCTAGGTTTCTCTTGAGTACTTTGATTGCACGTTCGTTCTTAGTCCGATTGCACTGAATAGTCCTGTACATTGGTTTGTCCGTACGTGAAGTATCCCCTCACGAATATTACTTCAAGCAATTATGGAGAAGAGATTCGAAAAGGTAAGTCTTTCCTTTCAACTTCTAGTAAGTGGAGTATGCATGATAAAATGTACGAAATGGGTTAGGGTTCTTGGAGGATTTGTTAGATTCTCCAAGAAGTGACTAATCTCGTACTGCATTTTGCTCCCATCTTGTTAATGATCAATTGTTCTCTGATACTGTTGGAAATGATGTTAGTGATTGTATGCATGCTTTGTTCCCTGGTTAAAAACCTTATGTGATTTCTCTCCCTCTAGGTCTCCTGAATGCATGTAGTTAATGCGACCATGTATGCTTCCTTGTCATGCTTGGAAGTATGAATCTGTAGTATCTCCTAGATTATACCGTTTAGGTTTCGATAGTTGTAGTAGAGTTAACATAGGGAAGCTATATGACACTATACTCTATTAAGGAGATGACAATTGAAGAAGAGGTGATCACTGTCTTCATCCACTAGATTACAAGTGACAAGTGTTAATTAGATTATATTTTTAGTATAAGTTTAAGAGCATTTTAACTACGTTTGGAGGCTTTTCTTGGATTTGGTACTCAATAGAACTTGTATTTTATTTACGAACATTGTTTTAGCTCCACAATGAAGAAGAAATGAATTTGAGTAAGTTAGATCTAATTTGGAGAAGTTTTGACATAATTTTGGAGGAACATATTCCTAAAAAAGACCTAGGTGAATAGAGGATTACAGAACCACTTAGACAATTATCGATATCGAGAATTAGTATCTAGGTTTCAAATCTCCTTAAACCTTTAATAGATTGATCTTTTATTATGTAATTGTTTTGTTTAATAGTTAGATCGTAGAGACTCCTATCGTATGCTTTTAGCTGAGCTTGAATCTACTAACAAGTGATCCTAAGGTCTCTAGCTGAATTACTTAGGTCAATTCTTATAAGATTGCATTACCAATTTATGAGTCCCTCTATTAGGTTTGACCCTAATCTGGAAGATTTTTGTCATCCTATTTCTAAGGTTGCAATCCTATAATTTCTAATTATAATAGATCTATTCCAGCTATGATTTCTCAATCTTTATGTACGAAATCAGATTATGATATAATATTCTTGGGTTATTAGAACATAAATAAAATGCGTAATCATATCACAATATATTAAACAACCAATTGCATTAATAAAAGAATAATATTATATCAAAGTATTAACATAATGTTCATCTAACCTAAATACTAACTGGACGTTTAGTTACACATGATCGAATACGAAATCAATCATACATTAAAAAAAATACGAATAAAAAACAATGGGTTAATAATTCTAAATCTCCCTAGTTGTCTTTCATCAAATGTTCTTGCGATGTAGAAGCTTGATCGTGTATTTCAATAGATCTTTCGATGATTTCTTCATATTTTTCTACTTTTCTGAACCAAATCGTCACTTGAGTACAAACTACACGTTTGGAATCACCTCCAAGAGTTTGCTCTAGCCAACCCCTACCGACCGCCTCCTCTTTTACCTCCCAAAATGTCTCTTTACAAAGAAATTTAGGGTTTTAGGGAGATACAAGTCTCTTGCACGACTGTGCATCAGACCATACATAACTAAAAATCTCTAAATATGGTGAAAGTGCACAGCTTGGGAGAAGTGCAAGCACACATGCATGACTATGCATCTCTTCTATGCGTCGACTCTTTGTTTTATGTCATGTTTTCATCCAAGTTCTTCTTCTTTAAGTCCATGAAGACAATTATACTCTGTATATACACTTGGAGCGAATTAAGTACCTAATATACAATAAAATATAAAATATCAAGCGAAATACATCAAACATGGGTGGCAACATATAGTTAAATATCCATCTATCAAACATCCTCACACTTAAGTTTTTGCTTGTCCTCAAGAAATCAATAATCAAATTTATAAATTTACAACATCAATTTAACATTGATTGCAACCTATCCATTTATACTACATTTCATCATATCTTGTCGAATCAAATTAATATACAAGCAGAATCAAATTATCCTAAAATTAATTTCCTATGAAATAGTAATAGTAATCACCTCAGTAATTGCATTGAAATCCAAAACATATAACTTTACACCTTTACCAAGATTTCACCTGATATACTTAAGTGTTTAGGATGAAAAGTATTAGAACTCTCAATCAATGCATAGTAGAATTCTAAATATAGGTTTGCAATAAAATCACATCTCCACCACTTATCAAGAAACAAAAATCAAAAGGTCTTTATGTAAGTTGTAATAGGGGTTTAGGTACGATATGATTGGGATAATAAGAAGGGTTTAAGTGAAGGAAATTTACTCAAAGAAATATTGCAAGACTTGTTTACAAAACACATAGGTCCCTTCATCACCAATGTATTAGTACTATAAACTTTTTCTTTTTTTATGGTTTCTTTTTACAAAATTTCAGTCAATACAATAATTCAACAAATATTGGACCTTTCACAAATTTCAAGTCTCAACAAGTAAATAAAGCAAATAACCTTCAAAGGCTCATAACAATAAAAAGGTCTTTAAAGAAAAATATGATAAAGGTTTATAATTTTGGTTTAAATAATGAAAAAGACTAGGGTTGAACTTAGCTATTCCTAAACCTAAATTTTAGGGTATGGTAATTTCAAAGAAATAGGTTACGCAAGTTAGTGAATCTAAGTGCCATTATCATGTTAATGCTTCTAGTTTAACAAATATGGTCTTAATATGCATAATAAAAGCAAGTTATAGAATTATCCTATTGTACATGATACCAAACACATGAAAGAATAACAAGATCTTTTAAAAAAATTTAAAAAATATGCTCTTTAGGCTCAAAAGCTCACAAAAAATGGGTATATGTGTGTAAATAATATGTAATTTCATTCAACTTCAATGTTTCAATGATTACGAGAAATATGATATAGAAAAATCATTTTATCCTAACTATCATCCTTTTACATACCAATTCAAATCAATATTTAACAAGGACATCTAGTAGTCATGGACATATTTCAACCACTTCAGATATCAACTAATAAAATTGATATTCAAGATTATAATAAGCTTAAAGAAATCATGTTAAGATTCATTAAACTCATCCCCACACTTAAAGTTGTACGTTGTTCTCGAGGTACACAATATAAACATGTGTAATGAGTGAGAGGATTGAGTTGGTACTTTCCTATATATAAAGATTCCTCCTATTATGATCCATCTAATATGAAACATATAAAGATTTCTCCTATTCTGATCCATCCAATATGAAACCAACATCTTTGCAAAATATGAAAGAAAAGGATAAAAGGAAACAAAAGAAATAACATAACAGAAAATAAAATCCTATACTAACATGAAAGCAAAAACAAAATAATATAGAAATTGAAATAAAATTAAAACTAACTCATGGGTTGCCTCCTATGTAGCACTTCTTTAATTTTAGTAGCTCGATGTGACCTGCACGTTTAGCATTTTCTTGGAACAATAATTAGTGGCTTGCTTCCACCTTTTTCTCCACAAACCGATTTCATAACCTGTAAACAAGCCACTTGTTGCAAAATAATAACAACGACATCATTTGTCAAATTAATAAATCCAATTTCAAGAAACAATGTCCTTTTTAATGACAATCTGTTAATAAAATGGGGGATAATGAAACTCTGTGAATCATCAATTAGCTTGAACAACTTGTCTTTAAGGAATTGGGAATCCTTCGTATTTAAGGTCACTATCAACACCTCATTAGTAGTTTTCTTACTTGGTTCCTCCACCAGTTCTTCCTCAACCTCTTTTACCCACTCTTCTTCTTCTTCCTAAATAGAGGTTTCTAGCTCATCTTCTTCAATGATCTCTTCCACTCCTCTAATTTCTCTTCTTGGATGAAGGTTTCTTTGTCTTCTTCTTCAGGAGGCTCTTCTTCACTACTAAGGGTGAGTACCTCTAGGTAGATATCACTTTCAGTAGAACTAGGTAAACTCCCATGCATCTTGTCAAACAATATATCCACTAGCTGATCAATTTGATTCACCATATTCTATATATGAGCCTTCATTTTCTAATGCCTTGTGGTTGAATCTTGAATAAACTTGGTCATCATATTTTTCAGAGCAGTAGTTACCTCCTCACCTTCTTGGTATGTATCTTCATTCATGAAATCAATTGTGTCTCTTCTTCACTCTAAAATGGTCGGAAGCTCAAATTATACTCATCATATGTAGACGAAGAAACTCTCTAATCGAATTCACATTGACTAGCTACTCTTTTGGCAAGGCATTCCATTAAATTATCTATCACTTTCTTTTTCTTTCGGAAACTCTTTTTAAAATGTCCCTCTATTTATGAAGCTAACCCTTGTCTTTTCTTCACTCTCGAATTTGTGTCGATCAATTTTAATTTCAGCAAGGATTTCCATTAATTTATCTTCCATAGTTGGTTCGTTAATTGGAGGTGCTTGATGTTGTAAGTATTCAGCTAGAGCATGATTATTCCATCTATAGGCATAAAAGTTGCTCCACTCTGAATTGTACCTGCTTTCGTGTATTATCAACCTTACTTGTATCCTACACCATAAGGTTGATAGTACACGTTCGGTCGCTCCCATTTATATGTTGGTACTTGACATTCATGATTGTAATAATAACTCCCACTAATGTCGGACATAACCTAAATGTTAGTAGCTCTTCCAAAAATATATAAGAACATCTCTCTCTCTCCAATATGGTCATGGTATAGATCACCACAGCATATTCTGGCTCCCATAAAAGTACTGTCCACTTCATCCTTCCATTGTGAGTTATGGGTATGACAATGAGTCGTAATTCATACAATAAACCACAACTTAAGATCAAATAGAGAAATTTAAAAGATAATTAAATTCATAATCCATAAATAGAATAAGATACAATAAAGTAAAATAAATACAAAATACAAAAGACAAAAGGTAAAATTAAAATAAAAGAAAAGATAAACAAAGATAAATAAAATAAAATGAAAATGACTAAAGTGATAACATTCAAGCTATCCTAATATCAAAGTCCCCCGCAACGGCACTAAAAACTTGATTGACCTATTTCATGTGTAAGTCAATTATGTAATAACTGTAAGTGTAAGACATAGATATAGCTAGCACTGACAAGTACGAATCGATCCTATAAAGACTATAAATGATATTACTCACTCTTCCCTATTATCTAGCTCAAATATTGATTTTATCTTTTTAGTCAAAAGAAACTAAAACTAAGGCAAGTAAAATAAAATAGGTAACGAAGTGGAACAGGGGATTAACGAAGCACTTAGAAAATTATCTATATCGAGAATTAGTATATAGGTTAAAATCCACCCAATCACTTAACAGATTGATCTCTTATCACGCAATTGTTTTGTTGATTAGTTAGATCGTGGACACTCCTATGGCATGCTAATAATTGTCCTTGAGTCTACTAACAACTAATCATAAGGACTCTAATGAATTACTCAGGCTAAATCTTATAGGATTGTGTTACCGATTTATGAGTCTCTCTACTAGGTTTGACCCTAATCCAAAAAAATTATGTTCCTTCTAATTATGGTAGATCTATTCACACTAGGATTTCTCAATCTCTATGTATGAAATCAAATTATAGGTTATTCGAACATAAATAAAGCGCGTAATCAGATTACAATATATCAAACAACCAATCGCATTAATAAAAGAATCAAATCATATCAAAGTATTAACATAAGGTTCATCTAACCTAAATACTAACTGGATGTTTAGTCACATTAATCGAATACTAAATCAAACATACATAAACAGAAATACAAATCGAAAATAATGGGTTTATAATTCTAAATCTCCCTAATTCTCTTTTATTAAATGTTCTTGTGAAGCAGAAGCTTGATCTCGTATTTTGATGGATGTTTCGATGATTTCTTCGTATTTTCCACTTCTTTAGACCAAACTCGTCCCTTGAGAACAAACTCTATATCTGGAATCACCTCTAAGAGTTTGCTCTAACTTCCCCCTACCGATTGCCTCCTCTTTCACCGCCCAAAATGTCTCTTTATAACAAAATTTAGGGTTTTAAGGAGATGCACAGTCTTTTCCACAGCTGTGCATCAAATCGTGCATAACAAAAAATCTCTAGATATCACCAAAGTGTATGGCCTAGGAAAAATGCAAGGGTAGATGCATGACAGTGCATCTCTTCTTCATTTTATGTTGTGTTTTTATCCGAATTCTTCTCCTTTAAGTCCATGAAGGCAATTATACTTTGTATACACACTTGGAGTGAATCAAGTACTAAAAATACGATAAAAGTGTAAAATATCAAGAAAAATACATCAAACATGGTAATAAAATATAGTTAAATATCCATCTATCTGCATTTCATCTCGTTTAGAGATGTTCCTTACTCTTTGGCATCAATCACGTTGTACCATGAACTCTTGAGCATCTTTAAATGGATTTGGCCAATAAAATTTGCATTTTAACACTCGTATTGTCGTCTTGTTGGCTTTGTAATGCCTTATATAGCTTGTTTCATGGCACTGTACCAATATGTCTAGCATTTCCTCATCGAGAAAACACCTCCTTATTAGCCCATCAGCACACGTTATGTACAGGATCTAATCATCCTATCAATATTGGGTACAGTCAGACAAGAATCGTTTTTCTATTGATACAATTTTAAAGGAAGCCTATCACTGGCAACAAAGTTTGTTGTGTCTACAAACCATGGTGCCACCCTACGATTTAATAACATTAGAGTTTCAACAGGGAAATGCTCGTCAAGTTCCCCTCTTTCCAGTCTTGATAAGTGTTTAGCTACCATTTCTCTACTTCCTTCTTATCTCTTATCTTGATGTCAAATTCTTGTAAAAATAATATCCATCGAATTAATCTCGATATGGCATCCTTCTTGGCAAATAATACTTAAGTGCAATGTAACCTGTAAAAAAGATCACCTTAGATCCCAAGAGGTATGACCAGAACTTGTCAAACACAAACACCACTACTAGTAACTCCTTCTCCATAGTGGTGGAATTTAGTTAGGGTCCCGTTAATGACTTACTTGTGTAATATATTGCAAGCAACTTTTTATCCTTTCTTTGGCTCAACACGCAACCTATAACTTGGTCGCTAGCGTCATATATGACTTTGAATGGAAGTCACCAATCTAGTGACGATAAAATTGCTACTGATGACAATGCCTCCTTTAATTTGTTAAACACAGATAAACAATTTTCATCAAAATTAAAAAGGCAATTCCTTGATCAACAGGTTTGTTAGAGACCTAGCAATTATTGAGAAGTCCTTAATAAAGTGGTGATAAAATCTTGCATGCCTTAAGAATGCTTGTACGCCTTTAACATTAATGGGTGGTGGAAGCTTCTCTATGACCTTTGTCTCTGCTCTATTCACTTCAATTCCTTGGTGCGATATTTTATTCCCTAACATTACACTTTCATGCATTATGAAGTGAAAATTTTCCTAATTCAAAACTAAGTATGATTCTTCACATCTTTGGAGTACTTTGTCCAAATTAATCAGGCACTACTTAAAAAGGTCTCCAAATACTAAAAAATCATCCATAAAGACTTCCATAATGTCCTCAATCATATCTGCAATGATAGATATTATGCACCTTTGAAATGTAGCTGAGGCATTGCATAACCTGAAGGGCATCCGTCTATTTGGGAATTTTCCATAAGGACATGTAAACATGGTTTTTTCTTGGTCTCAGGATACTAAAAATCTGGTTATATTCCCAGTATCCATCTAGGAAACATTAGAAAGAGTAACAAGTCACCCTTTCTATCATTTGATCTACAAATGGGAGAGAAAGTGATCCTTTTTAGTCATAAGTTTACGTAGACTCTCTATCCTACAACTGTTCTTATTGAAATTAGCTCCTCACTTTCGCTGCCCCTTATGGTTATTAAACCTTTCTTTTTATACAAATTATATTGGGTTGATTGCTCAAGTTCCTATTCACTTCTAAATGTAATTGTCTTGAATTGTTCCTTTGGGTTTGTTTCAGCATTGTTTGGGAGACTTTCTAAGCTTCTTGTCGACAACTCGTTTGTTAATTGACTCATTTGGACCTCTGAGTTATGAATGTATAAGGCATGGTTTTTAGTTACTGGTTCGAACTTTTCTTCTAGCCTCTCCTTTTTTGCTTTTGAGCTTCCCTTCTAGCCTCTTACTCACGAGATTGTCCATAATCTTGTCCAATTTAAAATTATTAGCATTAGAATTATTTTGATGAAATCCATGGGACTCATAATTCATATATATTTCACAGTTTCGATAGCACATGGATAGATCTACATCTACAAAATTTTCATTAAAAAATAAAGATGATTTCTTTTACCTTAAAATGAAGCTACTCGTTGAAATATTAAAAATTATTAAATAAAAAAATAAAAAATTATTTCTTTTACCTTAAAATGAAGCTGCTTAGTTGTGTTTCACCCTTTCATTTTTAGCCTTCAACGACTCTAACGTAGTGTTTGGTTGCTGTCCCCATGAGTGCGGACAGATGACAGGGACACAAAAGTCCCGCCCCCTGGCTGTTTGGTTGCTGTCTCTGGAGAAATTTGTCCCGACTCCAGAGACAGAGACATGAAAAAGCTGTCCGTCTCGTGACTGTGGCACAGGGACGCAGGAACGGAGACAAAAATTAACCTGGAATGTGAAATGTCCGAAATGCCCTCACATTTTAACCTAACATTCCAGCGTTTTGTTCTCTTGCTTGCCGTCTCTCCTGTCTTCGTCTATCTTCGTCTCTGTCTCCGAGGGTGTATGAGGATTGTTGTATGAGGCTTGTTGCCGTCTCTCCTGTCTTCGTCTATCTTCGTCTCGTCCCTCGGTCTCGCTGAGCACCAAAAGCAACGACCACTCAATAATTCAACGGTCATCATTTTCATTTCCCGATCAAAACCAATCCTTTCTCTCCCCTAGATTATGTCCTGAAGATCCCATTTCATTCCGATCTGTGACTACCCGGTCCAGTCTAAATCTGCCTCTAATCGCTCCCAACGATTCGTGGGGTACGTGGACGGCGCTCTTCGCTACTGGTGCTTTTGGTAACTGGTAATGTACCTTCTCAATCTATCTCTCATTTTGAAGATGAGTTCCAATTAAGCCAACCAATTCTGTTTATTTTTTCATTTCATTTGATGGGTCTTATTTAGTTTATGTTTTTCTTTTAGTTTTGTATCAAATTGTTGCACCTTGAGGATTTCAGGTCAGAGAAGACCAATATTGGGAGTGCATTGAGTGGTGCTTTGGTGAGCACTTTGATTGGTTTAGCAGCAAGTAATTTGGGGATCATTTCGTCTGAATCTCCGGCGTACTCCATCGTTTTGAAGTTTCTGCTGCCATTAGCTGTTCCATTATTGCTTTACAGGGTTGACTTGCGTAGGGTTATACGGTCCACTGGAACGCTTCTTTTGGCTTTTATGCTAGGATCAGGTGAATGTAATATAGATATTGGGTTACTCTATACTTTATCTTAAAGAACAATAATGCAACTTGTGTGGTCTATTTGAGTTAGTTGCTCATAAGGTTGGCTTTGAGGACAAGAATTTGATTCTTTGCCCTTTCTTTTCTCATGTTGCAGCTTAAATAAATAAAAGAAAGCATAACTTTCTGTTTGTTGATAGTATCAAGTTTTGTTTTATGGTATCTGCTTTCCATGATTGGATAAGAATTTTTGGATTTTTCCGCTTTGAGTTAGTTGCAACAACGGTTGGAATAGTAGTGGCATTTCTGTTGGTGCCAATGCGATCACTTGGCAATGATATTTGGAAAATAGCAGCAGCTCTTATGGGCAGACATATTGGTGGAGGTAACAAGCTTTTACATAATTTGTTAACCTCATTGACATATGCTCAGCTGTTCATAGACTTTTTTTTAACGATTATCTTCATTTCTTTCGTTGTTCTTTATCATGAGTTGTGATTTGCTTGTTTGATGCTGTGCAGCTGTCAACTATGTTGCAATTTCTGATGCTCTGGGTGTGTCTCCATTAGTTTTTACTGTTGGACTAGCTGCTGATAATGTAATTTGTGCTGTATACTTTACAATATTGTTTGCGTTGGCATCTAAAATACCGGCAGAGTCTTCCACTTCGACCAACGGTGAGCAGAATTTTGTGTTCATAATGCCTAAGTTGTTGCGTTTCCATTTACCTTGTGGTAAATGTCAAACTGCCACAACGAACCTCATCCGTCTCCGGCATTTAATGACTTAATTGCATTGAACGTGACCATTTAGAGTCTGCTTGCAGATACTGGATTGGATGGTAACTCTGAGCCCGGAAACAAACTTCCTGTCTTGCAGACTGCTATTACAATTGCTGTATCCTTTGCCATTTGTAAGGCTGGTTCTTATCTGACAAAATACTTCGGAATTGAGGGAGGCAGCCTTCCAGCCATAACAACTATTGTTGTTGTCCTGGCAACGTTGTTTCCAACCCAGTTTAATCATCTCGCACCTTCTGGTGAGGCTATGGCCTTAATTCTGATGCAGGTAAGCTCTGAGATTCTTACGACATCTTTGTTATTATCGAACTACTGTTTTCTTGAAATACTTTTTCTTCATTTCGAGAAACAGGTATTCTTCACTGTGGTGGGTGCAAGTGGGAACATATGGAATGTGATCAACACAGCTCCTAGTATTTTCTTATTTGCTCTAGTCCAGATTATTGTCCACCTTGTTGTAATCCTTGGATTTGGAAAGCTGCTTCAATTTGAGCTACGACAGTTACTCTTAGCATCCAATGCTAATGTTGGAGGTCCTACAACTGCATGCGGAATGGCCACGGCCAAAGGATGGACTTCTCTGATTGTTCCTGCCATTCTGGCTGGCATCTTTGGAATTGCCATTGCAACTTTTCTTGGGATCGGCTTTGGAGTTCAGTTTCTGCAAAAGATGTACAATCTTGGAATTCTAAAATCTGGCTAACCTAGTTCAGCAATTGATTTGGCCATTACAAATAAATGATTCTGACTAATGTAGCATATGATTTGTGAATAGATCTATTTCTTCTTGATCATTTCTTTGATCAATTATGAATCAAACTTAGTCTCACCGACGTGTGTTGGATTGGAATTTCTTATTGATTAACAAGTATAAACTTCTTAAATCTTAGCAAATTGCAAGAATGCATATTTCCTATGATTTTTTTTAGAATTGTCCGATTCATGACCTTCTTTTGTTGTTAAGACTAATTAGATGATGAATTTCTTAGTTGATATGTTCATGTTAATCCTTAGTACCTGAGTTGGTCATCAATTCATCGTCTAATTCAGAGCAATGACAGAAGAAGGTTAATACTTTGGACTAATTTTAAGAACAGCAGATTTGGAATGGTTTCATGGATGCAAAGATTCATGCTTTAACAAGTGAAGTGCTCACTTTTAGTATTGCAGTCTTACAATGCAAGTTAATTGTCCATATGTAGAGTTGGCAGATCAGTGATGCCTGTTCACTTCCAACAAGTGAACAAGTGAATGAAATTGCAACTATGAAGAAAAAAATGGCATGCAGTCAAGGATTTTTACTCTTTGCTATTGGAGTCATTTTCGGTATTATTGTTAAGGAT
>JAOSBN010000006.1:20883497-20901208 GCA_027563595.1 Erythroxylum suave
TGCAATGCATGTTTTCTGAAATCATGAAGCATCTGAGATAAACTTTTTGATTAATAACAAATAGGGGGAGAAAAGAACAAATAGGGGGAGAAAAGAAGGAAAAAGGGGGAGAAAAGAAGAAGAAAGGGGAAGAAAAACATAAGAAAGGAGAAAAGCAGAAGAAAAGAAAGAAAAGTAGAAGATAGCATATGTGTATTGTTGTTTGTTGTCTTCTTATTCATTATCTAAATAATATTAGTTCATTCACTTTTATCTTTCTAAAATTATGATTATTTGTTATCATCAATAAGGGGGATATTGTTAAGTCAAGAGGACTTCACGATGATTAATTTTGATGACAATCAAATAATAATAATGTTAGAAATAAATAAACGTTTTTTATAAGTGTGTTAAGTGTGCAGACGAAGCGCAAAACACAGACGAAGTAAAAAACACAGACGGAGCGTAAAACACAGACGAAGTGGACAACACGGACAGAGTGCAAAACATAGACGAAGTGGAAAACACAGACGGAGCGCAAATCATAGACGAAGTGGAAAACACAGATGAAGTGCAAAACACAAACGAGGTGAAAACATAGACGATACAAAGAAGAAGTTATGCCAGCATGGTGGACAGTTACTTAGTTGGAGTTAGTTACATAACTCAACTAAATAGTGGTTTTCAAGATTCAAGAAGCGGTTATCAAGGATCAAGAAGCAGTTAGAGACTTAGGCTATAAATACTAGTCGTAGTAGAAGATTAGACAATCTTACAACCTTTGAGAAAAAGCATTGATCTTTGAGCTTTCAAGTGCTTACTTAGAAAAGAAAAATTATGTAGTGCGATACTAAGAGAGCTAACCCTACTGTAAAAAAAACTCATAATATTTTTCTAGTGAGAGAAAGAAAAGGCTAAGAACCTGGAGAGGCTAAGGTAGTAGAAAGAATACTTTGTGTAAGAGACCTAAAGAGGCTCTGGAAGGGAAAAAGAATACTTGTAATTTGTCCAAGTATAGTGAAATACTCAGATGAACTATGAGGACTAGACGTAGGCCACGGTTTGGGGTGAACCAGTATAAAAATCGCAGCATCTATCTTCTATCCTTTTACTTCAATTTATTTTGTTTTTAAATAATTATATAGAAGTTATTTGCTATTTAACTACGTAACAATTTTCGCATAATCTTTGTGATATCTTTTTAACAAATTAGAGAAGTTCTTAACAAAATTTATCAAAGATTTTGTATTCAAGAAAAGGATACACAATTCAACCCCCCCCCCCCCCTCTTATGTATTTAGTTATTGTACGTAAATTCTATATTAACGTGTGATTTACTTCAATAGTGATAGTCGAGTTTTAGCATCTACTATCACTTGTTTTGTGCTCCCACTCCTTTTTCCATTGAATCTCTTCAATTCTTGCTTTATAGCTTTAGCTTTTGCATACAGATGAATTGTTTAGTGCCCGAGACTTCAAATTCCAAACCTTTGATAATAGTTTCTTGGAATCCTTCCATTGAGAACAAAAAATTGTTGAACCTAAAAGGGTATCTCACAAAGACCTTTTTAAAAAGGTTGTCCACCTTGATAAGTGAGTGATCTGAAAAATAAGGATCTAAAAACACAACTTTACTGTTAGGAAAAGTAATTAGCCACTCCATATTAAACATGACCCTATCCAACTTCTTTCTAATCATCCAATCGAAATTCTGTTTGTTGCTCCAAGTGAATCTGTGTTCCTCGTATTTTAAATCAGAAATTTCCACATTGTGGAAATTACAATTCCCTTATGCTTTGGATTAATAAATAGTGGAGTTCAAGTTGCCACTTATGATCCATAGGCCATTAATAGTTCCCTTTAATCTTCTCAATACATTCCATAGGTCCCTTCTTTGAAAGGTGGTATTTTGCCCATAGACAAAAGTAGCCAGCATTGAAATGTTTTCTATTTTGAAAGTTGTTTTAGTATAAATGAATTGCTCTCCTGCTTCTAAGAGCTCCTTATCGTAGACTAGAATGGAATTGATGATTGAATTTGACACACCATTGGCTACCAAAACAACCTAATTTATTTAGGTTTTTGAGTCTGATTTTAGTTTCTAAAAGATATAGAAATTTAGGTTTCTTTTGTCGGATACACTCCTTCAAAGCATTGAGCTTTAAAGGACTGTTTGTTCCTCTAACATTCTATACTAGAAAGATCATGTACTACTAGTTTTACCTTTCGAGCCTTTCTTATTGCTCTGAATGGTCTTTCTTGTTTGAACTAGTTCGAAAATTTCCTCCTACTTTTCCACCTCGATAATAACTTTCTATACTAGAAAGGTCATGTGCTACTAGTTTTACCTTTCGAGCCTTTCTTACTGCTCCGAATGGTCTTTCTAGTTTGAACTAGTTCGAAAATTTCCTCCTACTTTGCCACTTGGATAATGGAGTTTGTCTGTTGTGATAAATTAGTGACAATCTGTTGTTTGACTTCAAGGGAACTTCCTTCTGCTCCTTTATCAGAATTACCGATAATCTGATCACCTATCCCATCCGAAATGTGTAAATCTGTCTTATCAGTAGATGCCTTCAGTTTCAGCTACTAACCCTCTCTTGTGAGAATCCCACATCTGTTGGAGAGGAAAATGAAGTATGTCTTATAAGGGTATAGATACCTCTCCCTATAGACCCGTTTTCCTGGCTAGGCTGGGAAGAACAAAACCATAAGAGTTTGGGCTAGACCCAAAGCCTGAAGCAAACAATATTTGTGGGCAAGTGGTTTGGGCTGTTACAAATGTTATTAGAGCTAGTTCCCAACTAGTTGTGCTAGCAAGGATGCTGGGCCCCAAAGAGGGGTAGATAAGATTGTAAGATCCCACATCAGTTAGAAAGGAGAAAGAAGTACGTCTTATAAGGGTATGGATACCTCTCCCCCTATAAACATGTTTTCTGACTAGGTTGGGAAAAACAAAACCATGAGGGCTTGGGCTGGGCCTACAACCCAAAGCAAACAATATCTGAGGGCAAGTGGTCTAGGTTGTTACATCTCCAATATATTCAACTAGATCATCCTTTGACTCATGGGTCTGTTCTCTGTTTACTGGGATTTCCTACCCCTGATCCTCTAATATTCCTTTCTGTGGCTCAAGATCAGCATTTTTGGGTTTCCCATCCATATTATTCTCCTCAATTCCCATAACCTCTCCATAATCACCCCATATAAAATCTTTCCCTGTTGATTTCCATGTTTTGCCCTGAAGTTGAAGAGAAGGTTTCTAATGGTAGGTTACCATGACTTTGTCTTCCTTGAGTGAATTACCATCCTCCAATCTTAAAATGGGGATGTAATCTGTCATCTCCTTCGATATGTCCATACTCACACACAATCTAGCATATCTAATCCGTTTCCTTAGTGTAGTATGCTCATCCATACATATTGGTTTCCCCAAGCTTGTATAATAGGAAAGGGAGGATGTTTATCTACGAAGAACTCGATGAGTGCAACTTCCTAAGATTTTGCACCCTCCTGCAAGATATCCAGAGTTGGTACCCCCATCAACTTACCGTCTAGTTCAACCGAGGGGCCATAAAAGAGTGAGGACTCCAAGCTTTCCCTAACTACCTAATTCTAGGTTTTTCTTTTCCCTGCGAGATTCTAATTATCAATCGTTGATTTGTCCAGTTTAGGTTGATTTGAGGGTGAATTTGAGGAATAAATCTGTTTTCTAGAGCTGGGAGAAGAATCTAGGTTGGTAGAAGATTTAGTGGAAGTAGAGGAGTAGAAAGATAGGGAACAAAGCTAGGGATTGGGGTTAGTTGAGGTAGGAATTTGAGTGTCTTGGTTTTGGACAGAGAATGGAGATGGAAGACTCGAGGGTAAAGGTGGGAACTCAAAGGAATTGGGAAGGGCTAAAGCATCCATGCTTGCTTGTTTAGGAAAGGACTAGTGGGACAGTGGTGGTGTTAGAAAAGTTGGCAAGAAAATAAGGAATAGGATGGAGAAGGAGAATAGTAGGGTAGAAGATGAGGAAAGGAGAGATGAATCTCATAATGATGCTTAGGGATGGAGGCTCCGTATCTCAAGCACTCACCCTCAAGCTTGTGAAGACTCCATATGAAGACTCAATGGCAGGTAGTTATTACATTTTCAATGGGTGAAGGTAAACATTCATAAGGCCTTTATAAGAACTAAAACGTGATTCTCTAGGAATAGAATAAATGAGGAATATAATAAAATATACATTATTTAGTTTGGTTTATTCATAAAATTTTTAATAATAATTAATGCTGATGTATGGTTTGAAAACATAAATTTGGAATGACAAAGGAATAACTAAAAAAAGACCAAAATATCCATTTAACTATATTATTATTATTATTATATAGATAATGTTTTACAATAAGATTTAATTTATGTTCACATTAATATAATAAATATGTAATTACTTATTAATAAAAAAAATTAGTAAATTAACATCATATATTAATATTATCATACCTTTTGATATATAAATACAATAAATTAATTTATTCAACATATATCACCTACGCGGTTTGCTAATCTTTAGTCAGTCTCTTAATTGCAACATTTTTACTAATGTCGGAGTTCAAAACTCTGTTCCACTCGCCATGGTAAAAAAAAAATCATTAAAGTGGCATCCACTAATAAATACTAACATTAGATAGACGATTTCATTTCTCATTATGCTTAAAATGTACATATTTCCATTGACCCAAAAAAAATGTACATGTTTCCAAAAGAGGTTTCCGTTAATTGGGTTTCCAACATAAAAAAAAATACTATAAATACCATATCAGTACCGATCTTGAATTTAGTTTTGATATAGTACTGTATCAATACTCGTCAATATCGAAAATATCATTTTAAATAATTTTTAAAATTTATGAAATAGTCTCTGAATTATTTTAAAATTAAAAACTAGTCTTCTAATATATTGTATTGTAAAATTTATAATTTTACATCAACTATGTATCCCAAAATCATAATAATAAAAATTTGAAACAACAACAATCTATCTATTTTTATTAAATTTTCTTTTCACATATTTCAAATATAAATAATAACCACAATTATGTGAAAAATTATTTAATTATCACATAAATATAAAATTAAGTACAATATAAGGTACTAAAATATTAAAATTTCATCATATAATAAATAATAGTTACATCGAAACATCAAATAAAATGAATAGTAAATATCTATGACTCTCTAAGCATCGTGCTAAAGAAATAGCCAGGTAAACCTGAAACCTAAAACAAAAACATTTACAATTATATTTATATTGCATATATAGAATTTAATATATACATAAAATATAAATAAAATTTAAAGAAGAGGAGAAATGAAAATTTTGAACTTTTTTCAATTGAATATCCACCCAAATCGTATTGACCTTCATTCTCATTTGCTATGAAATTCTCACCATTGAGAGAAGCATCATCATCACCATCATTCAAACTCATTACATTAATGACATATCAATACTTTCTCATCCAAGATTATCTTCCACGTCACTCTCTTCTATAAAACTTTGTTCTTTAAAAACTCAATATACCGAAAGATCGATATGGTCAAGGCAAATTAGATCTACGTAATTATTTGTTCTAGTAAGAGTTCTGGTAAACAATTAACATCAAATTACTAAGAAATTACAATAAATTATATCTAACTTAATAATGACAATAAATTTAAATTACGTCAAACAAAGACCAAGTTGTTCAATATTTTTTGTTCCAATCTATTCATTTTATTGGAATGGAAGAAAGTCATACTCTGATTCTTTTTACACCATGTTGCACTCAAACATTGACCTAAAACTCGAATTGCAAACTTTGCAAATTTGAAACATCACTTCTGAATTAGTCTCACCAAGTAATTGTTAGAAAAAAAGTAACATTATAAATAAAATAAAGTAATGATTAGCATAATTGAAAAATATATATATATGGAATAAAATTGTCTCTTTGAAAAATAGTAATAGGTATTCCAAAATCACTAGAAGCATCCCTATAAATCTTAATTTGTGAACTTAAGAGATCTTGCATCTTCTTATGGACAACAATAGTTGTAATAGTTAATAATATTCTCCAATTAACTTTAGTTTTCTTTGTAAAATTTGGTCTAAAATAGACATTAGGATTAAAAAATACCTTAGCTGCAAGCAACAAAGAGTAAAGTTGCCTTTTCCATCTCTAAATAGGCCTTTATTGCTTTCTTCTCCCTCTACTTCCTTCCCCCTCTCTATAACATGATAAAATAACTCATTGTTGCTTTTTTATCACTATCAATCAGACAAAGTGACCTCATCAAAGGCTTGAATGACCAATTGACATTGGGACTAAATTTCATTGTCTTCAAGCATAGTTTTAGAAACCTTCAATATAGCATTATACCTAACATGTTGAGATGCAACCCATTATCACTTGTAAACATTTGACTTAACTCCTTCTTCATCAAAATAAAAAACTGAAGTGAAAAGAAATTAGTTGCAAATCTTGTAATAGCAAAACAATACAAATTCCTACCATTTGCAAAATCCTTTATCATTAAATTCAGGAGCTATATAAAATTGTAGATGAGATTTAGCCACCTTTTTTGCTTTCTATATGGTCTTATCAATAATAGGAAAATATATAACATCTCTTATATTTTTCAACATCAAGTTAATGCAATATGCAGCATAGGAGTCCAATAAAAAGAATTAAACCTGCTTTGCAATCTTCTTCTAGCTACTTTATAAGCAAAATCATTGTTAGTAATGAACTTCACAATATTCTCTAGCCCAGATTCATTCACAACTTCATTAAATATCTAAAATAGAGTATCAACATTCCTAACAAGGTCAGATGCATCAATAGACCTTAAAAATATTGTCCCAAAAAGTAGCCCATGTCATTATTCTTTCATCCAAATAACCTTTTATTTCATAAACAGGGCTACTCAAAAGTTTACCTCTTTAGTTATCAATTTAAGGAGCTTCCTAGACCATAAGAAGTAATAACATTTACCATAGGCTAATAATAATAAGATTGTACAACATTAAATGATATATCTGAATCATATCGCCATCTAGCCATTACTATATCTACGTTATGAGTCGCTTCTATAGATTGTAAGGCATTACAAATTGAAGGCTGAGCTTTAGAAGTTTTTCATGGTTCAAAAAACTTAGACACTTCTCATTCTTCTTTTCCTAACATTAGGTACAACATTCAATTTTTATTAGGTATAAATACTACCACCTTTAACATCCCCGCTATCACCCTAACTACCAATGAAAGAACTTCCAATACCTATTTTGTAATTCAATATTTTCCTTCTATTTTTCCCATGAGTGAAGTCTTCATTTGCTATGTCATATCATAATTCACGTTTTTACAAGATTCCACATCACCTTTGAGTATAACTAAATGTTTCTTTAATTTGTTGATTCCTCCACCTTTCAAATACTTGTTACAATACAAACAAATGATATAGATCTTTATTCTAAGAACCAATATGGTATTAGCCTAAGCTAGATCACTTAATCTTCTTAAAGTGTCTGAATAATTGATATGTGTTTAATTTTTGATACACTTAATCATTTACACGTAGCTATTAATGATAAAAAAATGCTTAAGATACTCACTTTAATTCATATATGATTTTAGTTACAATTTAGAAGAAAAAAATTAAAGTCAAAAGCACTACATTGGGGTTGTTTTCTGAAGATTAATTCTCACTTGTTTTCTTAAAGCAAGAAGAAGAAAATTAAAAGACAACAAGAAGACAAGAAAAATGAAAGCACAAAATGCAAAGAACATGGAACATGCATGTGGTGGTAATGAATGGACCAAAACACATGCACAATATGAAGAAAAAGTAACAGCATGAAGAGAAGCAGAAACGATGATGTAGTGGAGCAGGAAATGCAGACAATGTCTGTGTTTCATGCAGATGTCTTACGTTTCATACAAACCACATATGTGTTTCACGCGGACATCTTTGGAAACGTATATGTTTCTATAAACTATCAAAATTGGCTAGAGGGTTTTCAAAGTTAGATGAATAGTAACGTGGTCCATGATATTAATTCATCACATCAAAGCTACTGTGAGACAGGAGAGCTGCGAGGGAGTTAACGGCAGAGAAGAGCTGCAGCTTGCAAGGTAGAAATAATGGTAGGAGAGGAGTGATACATAAATAATGGGGATGGACCTTAATCTTTATTAGGAAAATCCGCGAATAGTGGAGAGAAAGTAGCTTACGGCAGTGAGAAGAGAGCCAAAGGGGGTTTCAACTAGGATTAGTTGAGGGAGTTAAAAGAATTTTCATGGGATAGACGTCTCGACACCAGTTTGGAGGTGACATTGATGCCGACGACCCAGGTTAAGCTTTTTTATTATTTTGTTATTTCTTTCTGTCATTAGTAATTGATGATGTTATCTTGTGTTTATTGATTGGGCGTTTGAATGATGATGATTTTAATGCTCTATTGAATCATTTTTCATGAAAACTCACTACTAGAATTGAATGCAATATGCAATCATTGTATTCCCGATTCATGTGTAGCAACTAATAGTTCCGAATCATTAAAGCAATCATAACATAGGTTAAATAATCCGAGCTTGTATGATTACTACCTAGATTCGTCTATTTTTCTAATTTGTAAGGCAGTTTTTTGGATACACTTAGAGAGCTTATTCTAGGATTCCTTATAGTTAGGGTTAATTAACGAGCGCTTCGTGATTAACTAAGATCTAAGGAAAAATCAGGATTAACAAAGCTTATTGTTAATCTATGACTAATAATTGCTAAGAGAGATAAAAGAACAACAAATCAATGAATTATGCTTAATTAGGGTGAAAGCTGAGATTGAACCAAAGAATCAGATCCCTATTGAATTCCTCAATTTTATCATTTTTTGTATGTTTTCTCTAATTTTTTACATTAGGTTTAATTTCTTTTATTTTATTTTCTTACCCCCCTCCCAATTACCTAAACATCAATTAATTTCATTTCATAAGCTATCTAAACTCACCACTACTATAGTAGTAGTCTAATTATTTTATTTTGACTAGCATTATGACGCATTAGTCAAATTTGGCTCCGTTGCTAGGGAATATGGTGTTTAGTTTTCATTATTGATTTTAATTGGTGTTTTGTATGTATTTGTTCATAAGTAGTTTCTTTTCAATTATTTTGTATATTTTCATTTTTTGTTTCTTTTTTATTAAAAAATTTAAAAATTAAATTTGACATGGATGGGAGTAATTTTTTCTTTAGTTTATGTTTTCAATCCTATAACAATATTTGGACCGATCAACCTAACTTTTGTTATGGATGGGATACTCAGCCAAATTTTATATGTGTATGTTGCTAACGCTTTGCAATTCCAATAGGAAACAAGTTCTATAATCCAGAATTTGACAAACCAGGCGGATCAATTGATGAAAGCTATCAAAGCAAAGAGATGCAACAATATCAACCTGAGGAGTACATAATGGATGTTAGCGCAGAAACTTTACAAAGCAAAGAGGATCTTAAGAATTTTAAGGTCAACCCTCAACGAATCACTTATGACAAAGAAGCTGAGGAGGTGCTCATAGCAAAAAAAGATACATCTTTTAGCTCGAAGGTAAAAACCGAGTTCATAATTATTGTTGAGATTGACTCTTTAACTTTACCTAGCAAGTTAGAGGAATTAAAGGAAGAAGAAAAAGGCAAAGAGATGTTTGAAATATTTCTAGAGTTTATGAACTCAGTCAAGATTGAGAATCTGAGAATAGGAAAGATGTTGAATAAGGATGATAATCAACTAAGGCCCTATCGAAACAATCTCAAGTGATGCTAACTGTAATACCAGAAGATCACAATTTTGTCATGTGAGGAAAACATGGAGTCAAGCTAGAGATCCTAAACCAAGGCGCTTCTTGGGAAACAACCCAAGGGAAGTAAAAAAAATTTCTTTACATTTTAGCATTTCTTTTTATATTTATGTGTGTTCTTTGATTGTTTGTTTTGCTTGTTTTTAAGTTTTCAATCAAAATGAGAGAAAGAATAATGAAACATTTACTAGTTTTTTTATTGCTTCTAGGATTATATAGTCATGAGTAGATAATGAATTAACTAGAGAATTTCATAGCAACTTTAACATATATTTTTACTCTTGTGATTGGTCGATATGCATTTTCTTTAGAAGAGTAGTGATTAATGGTAGATAAAGCCGGTGAGATTTTGAGCCTTATTATACCGACACATTCATATCAATCTCATTGTCTTTTCATAATGTGTGACCTTTATGACATGTACATCCCGATTTTGCGTTGAATTGCTATTCGAGACCATATTTTTATCACATGCATTAACATGGATATGATTAGGCATTCTTTGTTTTTCATAAACTACATTAGCCAAATAACCTATCCTATTGACATCATTTTTCCCTTGTTATGAGCTTTATACTTTTTCTTTGTATCTTAACCACATTGCATGCTTTATACTTACCCAAATGTCCTACCCAAGCCATAAGCTAGTGGAGCATTTTTTATTGTTAAGTTTGTGGATGTACAAAATTCTATGGGGGGTGTCCATATGTGTGTGTTATGATGTTGGGATTTTTTGTAATTAAAATTCCCATGTTAACGTAGTTTCTTTTAATGTTTAAAAAAAGAAACGAAAAGAAAAGAAAGGAAAAGAAAGAAAGAAAAGAGAAAATCACAAGAAAAGAAAAAAAACAAGAAAAAGAATAAAAAAATATATGTTTAAATAAATTTATCAAGGAAGAACTGCATATGAGTTTGCAAAGTTATTCATGGTTAATGCATCTTCCTGGAGTTGTAATTAATGTGATATTTGAGTATATTAGATATGAGGTAGATGTTAGTTTGGAAGGTTCACTCTTGTGGTTTCAATGTATTGTTGGCATAAATTATATGAGTAATTCCTTCGGATTAGTATATGCTTCATGTGGTTGGTGTGTGAGAGTTGAATGAGATTATGAAATATAAATGTTGCATTCGTCATAGCTGACGGTACTCAATTTTTTATTGAGTGTTAATTTTGTTTCACTAGCTTTGATGGCTTTCATGCTACTTGATCCAAACATATCTCACCTTACCTTTACCCACATTATAATCTTGAAAAGTCCATCTATGATTTTGCATGTGAACATTAGTGGTGAAGAAATGAAATAATGTGCAAAGTTGTGAATCGTCATGATCATGAATGGTGTTGAGTGTACCCGTTGATGTATTTTAGTTAAACACATTTTTTGAGTCTACCATTAGATTGCTCAGTTTTCGAAGATGATGCTTGTTGATTGATCATGAGTAGAAGCATTGAATGCTGAATTCTTGTTATAATTTTTTAAAGTCTTTAATCTCTGGTTATGATTATATAGTCTTGAAAAATATGGGAATTGAGTAAATGTTTTGGTTCTTTGAGCCTAATTTGGATGTTTTGCCTGAGGACAGTCAAAAGCTAAGTGTGGGGAAATTGATTTGTGTTTAATTATTGATACATTTAATCGTTTACACTTAACGATTAATGGTATGAAAATGCTTAAGATACTCACTTTAATTTATATATGATTTTAAGTACAATTTGGAAGCAAAGAAATTAAAGTGAGTCGAAAGCACTACATTTGGGTTGTTTTCTGAAGATTAATTATCACTTGTTTTCTTGGAGTAAGAAGAAGAAAATTAAAAGATAAGAAGAAGACAAGAAAAATGAAAGCATAAAATGCAAAGAACGTGGAACGTGCATGTGGTGGAAATAAATGGACCAAAACTCATGCATAATATGAAGAAAATGCAGCAGTATGAAGAGAAGCTAAAACAATGACACAGTGGAGCAAGAAACGCAGACAACATGCCAATGTCCTGCTTTCACATAAACCATGTCTACATTTCACGCAAACATCCTGCAGGTTTGAAATTTAGAAGAACGGTAGTGTTATAACATGCCACTTCCATCCGACATGTACGCATACCCCTTTGGATATTCATGCACATGTATGATAGAAATGACGTGCTAACTTATTCACTTTCAATATATCTCATGGCATCATAATTAAAACCATAAATACCACAATGTCAAAATTCCAAAATTTCCTCGTTTCATTTCATAAACCTTAACTTACAATGTAGCTTTATATTTATAATCGAAGTTTACACAATATCAACCTATCAGAGTCCACAACTTTATCTACAAAGTATGCTATATACATAAGGATTAAAAAAATTAAAAAAACTAATGCTCGAGTCCCAACTGACCAACCTTTAAGCCATATTGTCTATCCAAAAATTGTACAAAATTTCTTCTAAGCAGTCTTAAAAGCTAAGTCATCGCTCTCTCGAACTTGAAAAATGTCAACGTAGCAATTTGGTTGAGTTTTGTGAACTCAATTGAGTAACCATCCTCGATGGTTCACTTTTATCACGCAACACACAATTTAGGTTATTATATAATTCACATCATCTCAATTACCATCATGTAATATCACAAAACACTTTGTTCACAATTGTCACATTTCAACGCATGCAGAGCATATTCATCGATAAGCATTAACAACTTTCATACTATAAAAATCCACAAAATGTT
Source organism: Erythroxylum suave (assembly GCA_027563595.1). NCBI lineage: Eukaryota > Viridiplantae > Streptophyta > Magnoliopsida > Malpighiales > Erythroxylaceae > Erythroxylum > Erythroxylum suave. Next base: position 20,896,071 of record JAOSBN010000006.1, read on the forward strand.
GCAATTGCTCAATTTACTCATATCATATGTGTATGCAATGTTTATTAGACTCAATTTCATTTATTATGTTGTTATGACTGAGTGCCTTTTTCACTATCTTATATCTGTTATGGATACCGGGCTCTATCATATTGTCCTGTATCCATTGTGGATATCGACTCTATCATACAAATTGAGCAATAGGCTCTTACTACAGATATCTGAGCTCTAAGATCTTTTTCATTAGTAATTTCGGTCACAACTGCTTTCATATTTCAAGCATTCATGGAATAAATGCATTTCACATTTTCAATCATCATATTCAGTCCACTACATTCACATTCACATTTCTCATTCACAATGATCTTTGGACTTGGTTCAACATTCAACATATAAGTTAAGAACACATTTATTCAATCACATTCACATTCAATGAACACTTCCAATGTGTTATTCATGCATCAAATGCCTTAGACATTTTATGTCCAAAAATCAATACCCAACATCACATATCAATTCACATTCACATTCAAGAAACACTTCTAATGTGTTATTCATGCATCAAATACCTTGGACATTTTATGTCCCAAAATTAGTACACATACATTATATACCAATTCAATTCAAAATTAAACAAAAAACTAAGGTGAGACCATATTAAGTTACTCACAAATGCTCCCTTTAGCTTATTGCCTTGAAATCCTAGCAATGCCTAGAAGCAGTCGCTCAACGTGCTCATCTATATGCAATCATGTAATTTTTCACATTTCTACATTGCACATTTAGATGAATAAACACATTTATATATCTATCATGTATTATGTATGTTCAATGACAAATTCTCGAGCATGTTTCTTTAATACACTTGATCACTTTCAATTGATCACTCATATATATACCACTCTTTTTCCTAGGATTATGCAGTCCCATAATTTCCTAGTTCTCATTCAATCATTCCCAATTCATCACTTATATACTTTGAATCACGTTACAATCATGAGAACATCTTTATATCATTATCAACTGGGATTTTACACTTATCCTAAAAAAATTCCATAATCAAAAGGCTTCTTATAAAACACACAATTGGCACTTTATATCTGAATGATCAACACTCAAAACTAGAACCTAATTCCATACTTTTCTATATTACATTTTCTGCACTTCATTAATCTTCATGTAACTGCAGCTATCACAATCCTTTATCACACTTTCTGCACATTTTCGTTTTGCTTGTATCACCAAAACTCTTCTTCCTACAACACCACTCACACATGCATTCATTTATCTTCTTACACCACTCACACATGCATCAATTTAGAAATATTAAAACATCATCAAAATGTCATTTACAGTACCCATACAACTTAAAGCATCACTTGTTTGATTCAGAAAATTTCCAACAGTTGAGAGTGGTTAGAAGAGACTTCGATGGATGGACAAGAATAGAGAGAAACAAAAACAGCATCTGGACTTAAGTGTTTACTTTGCAAGGTGTAATATTGATGTAAGAATCAAGTCTATAAACCAAAGATATGGAATGACCAAGCTAGGTGTTTTGGTGATGGCTAACCAAGAAGAGAGATGTTGTTTTCAGTTGAGACATAACAAAAGAGTTGCAAAAACTTCCTTACCCAAAAACGTGACTTAGGTGGCTTCATCCATCATTGACACATGTCATTTTGCATGTCTTACATTTGTCATTCATTTGATTAATCTATATGTCACTTACTAATTACTCCAATTGTCACATAGTAATTTGTCCATTTGTCCTTCATCTAAGCTACCAAATGTCACACTTCCATTTGTCTCTTATTTTTACATTTTCCTAGTCCAAAATACCCCAATTTTTCATAAATTTCTGAAATGTTACCAAAATAGCTAAATCATTTCTAATACACACCAATTCAATTTTCAAGATAAATAATTCACATTTTAATCGCATTAAAAGTCACTTATACCCAGAAAATGTCAATGAATGCATGTAGAATTATTTTAATGAGCGCCAACATTATTTACGTGTATATGTATGCCATATGATGCATAATGCACTTCTAAATTCTCAATACTCTTTCATGTATAATGTTCTAGGGTTCTAACCCTGATCATAGGATAATTAGATGTTACAAACATGGTCCACGTTATTAATTTGTCACATCCAAGCTATAGTGAGATAGGAGACTTACAAGGGATTTGGAGGCAGAGAAGAGCTATGACTTGCCAGGCAGAAACAGTGGCGAGAGAGGAGTGATATGTGAATAGTGGAGATGGACCTTAATCTTTATTTTTCAAATTAGTGAATAGTGGAGAGAAAGTAGCTTGCGGCAGTGAGAAGAGAGGCAAGGGGGTTTTGGTTAGGGTTAGTCGTGGGAGGTAAAGCATTTGCTTGGGATAGACCCTTGGAGGGCTAGACTTCTCAACACCAGTTCGGAGGTGATATCGACACCGACAACTCGAGTTAAGCATGTTTTATTGTTTTGTTGTTTCTTTCTCTCATTAGGAATTGATCATGTTATCTTATGTTTATTAATTGGGTCTTTGAATGATGATGATTTTGATATTCTATTGAATCGTTTTTCATGAAAACCCATTGCTAGAATCGAGTGCAATACGTAATCATTATATTTCGATTCATGTGTAGCAACTAATGATTTCGAATCATTAGAGATAACATATTATAGATTAAAGAATTCGAGCTTATGTGATTATTACCTAGATTGGTGTATTTTTTTGATTCGTAAAGCATTTGTCTGGATAAACTTAGAGAGCTTATTCTAAGTTTCTCGATAGTTAAGGTTAACTAATGAACGATTCGTGATTAACTAGGATCTAAGAAAATTTTGAGAATAACAAAGCTTGTTGTTAATCTACGACCGATAATTGCTAAGAGAGATAATAGAACAACAATTCAATGAATTATGTTTAATTAGGGTGTAGGCAGAGATTGAACCAAAGAAGCAAATCCCTACCGAACTCTCCAATTTTAGCATTTTTTGCATGTCTTCTTTAATTTGTTTTCATTAGGTTTATTTTATTTTATTTTCTTATTAAATCCAACACCCCCCCCCCCCACCTAAACATCAATTAATTTCATTTCATAAGCTAACCGAACACTCCCTGTGGGATCAACCTAGACTCACCACTACTATAGTAGTAGTCTAATTATTTTATTTTGACTAGCGTTACGATGACCTGATCAATAATCACGAGTACTTAAACTTCCTTCTATTTATCTATAAAATAAATGAAGACATATATCATAATTAACTTAATAATTTCATACCAATCTAAAGTTGCATAAAAAAGAAGAAATAGATCAATAATAGTTTCTCAATAACTTATGCTTCTTTCTAAGTCTAAACATCAAATATATACATTAATTGCTACATTTTGAAAATTATAACTCATTTATGTGGTTACATAATTTAACATAAGATTTCAACTATAAACTATTTTGTATAATTATAAAATTTAAAAATAAACTTACAACTATAACATCTTTTGTATGATTATATAATTCAATCATAAACTCACAAGTAATAACTATAACTCATTATGTGTTATTATATAATTCAACTATAAACTGACATCTATAATTTAACTTTTGTAATCATATAATTCAAGCATAAAATTACAAATATAACTCATTTTATGTGGTTATATAATTTAAACATAAACTCACATCTATAACCTATTTTCTACAATTATCTGATTCAACCATAAACTCTTAACTATAACTTATTTTGTATGATTATTGATTAGTTGATTAAATAATCCAATCATAGACATAAGCTCACATAACTATAACCCAATTTGTATAATTATTAATCATTTAATTTAAGCACAAATTAACTAGTAAATTTTGATTACTAAAATATTCAATTTACAATAGATAACCTAATTTATAATAAAGACTAACCTTTCATTCAAAATTTAATGTATCTCAATCCCATATTTCATACAAGAATAACCTCAAATTTATAATCCAATTCAAAATTTTAGTTACTAATCATCACAGAAACACAACCAACTCTAATTTCCAAACAACATTATGTCAATTCTTATGAATGACACAACACTGCTAATTTTTATGAATGACACAAATTAAAACTTTCATTCCATTATCCTACAATCACAATTCACAAGCCACATTTGATACACCACAAGTCCATAAGACTACAAACAACACAAGCAATCACATTATCAATTTCTCAGTTATCACACACACACATGGTTCCACTTCCAACGAATTTTTTCTTGCAAAATGCATCCTTAGCTTAAACTAACAGTACTAGAATTTTACAAAACAACATAACACAAGAGGGTGTTATAATGTGAAGGTGGAGAACCGAAGATGGAGCATTAAAGTCTAGAGGACGATCTATGATTTGATGTGGAACTCGAAGTAGAGGTGGCGACTAACAATGATGGCAATTGGTTGAGCAAGTTTTACCTAAATAAAACCCTTAATATTCCACAAGTATATGGATCGTAAACTTGTAGTAGTTAAGGTATCAATCCCACAAGGAATTAGCTAAAACTAAATGAACCTAACTTTGTCTAAGGTTGTGAAGTATGATTTGAGTAAAAATAAAATTCAAAAATTAAAAACAATCAAATGAAACACAATTAAGCTATCAAAATAAAAAAAGGATGATCAAGTATGAATGTTGGGACCCGCTCTTGCAAATCGGACCCCAACCGGAAAAGCGAAAAACGAAACAAACATTTCAAAACGAAGACGAATCGAAAGCGAATCGAACGGTTCGAAAGACAAAGCGAACGAAAGGCAAAACAATAATCGAAACAAATCGAAGGAACGGATCCTACAAGAAGGAATTCATAACGGAAACATAAAGCGAAATCATATTGGAAACGAATAAAATACGAATCGGAATCAAAACAAAAACTTAACAAAGTAGATCCGACATCCGAAAACAAAGAACAGAGAAAAACGAAAAAAACGATCGCGTTGGAAACCTTAAAAACTAACCAAATTCGAAACGGTATAAATTTTTCTTTTTTTTATTCAAAACAATTCAATATCCCATTTGGCATTCGTCAATTGCATAACCTCAATTTATTTGATTCTTCACATTCATACATATCCCATAATTCATCTTTTAACAAATTCTTATTTTTCTTTTCCATAAAATCTC
>JAOSBN010000006.1:20904494-20922463 GCA_027563595.1 Erythroxylum suave
AGTAGTGATTTTATTTAATGTTGTAAGATGATAGAAAATTATTAAGTATCTAATGCAATAAAATTGGTTTATCTTTTTTAATAAAAGTTGACTTTAAATATTTTTCATTTTTCAAATTTATTATATTCTAAAATTTGTAAAAAAATTAAATTAAGTCAAAATTATTTCAATACAGGAAAAACATAAAAAAATAAAACTTATACTTCAAATTTAATTTGTATAGATGTTCTAAACCATAAATAAAACCAAACCTTGAAAAAAAAAACTTTTTATGCTACTAAAAACGACAACCCTAAGCAAAATTAAACCCTAAAAAAATAAAACATTAAACTAAACCCTAAAACAAAATAAAAAATAATTTCAGAGTCCACCCCACCATTTTAAACGACGGGGTGGACACTTTGACATCACCTCGCCATTACAAATGGCAAGTGGACACCTAAGCGTAACCCCAACATTCACAATGGCGGGGTGGACCTCGCCATTACAAATGGCAGGTGGACACCTAAGCGTCACCCCAACATTCACAATGACGGGGTGGACCACCCCGCCATCCCCCAAGGCGGCGGGGTGATGTACACGTCCTTCCACCCCGCCATCAACATTGGCAAGGTGTTTTATACTCAACTCACCCACTTATTTTTAGCATACATCATAGTTTGAAACATAAAATCGTAACAAACCAAAAATTTAGCAAAAAACTTGAGGATAGGTTGCTGGAGGTGCGTATCCGTGATTTAATGCGTAGGGATTGGGTTATTTAGTTCCAGCATATTCATAGAGAATCAGAGTACCTACCAGCTGACTACTCTAGCATTACTTTCAAGACCAAGATTGCACGTTCTTCAGGTGCCTCCGGTGGAAAGCAGGGAGACCATATAATAGAATTTGCAAGAGGTGTCTTATTGCAGAATACTCCGCTCGTCTTATATTAGTTTTTATTTCCTTTGTATTAAAACAAAACTGATAAAATATGGCAGATATAAATTTATAACGTAGTATAGAATAAAGGAAGTAAATATGTGATTGAATTAAGACGTGGGCAGTTGTGGTGCGTAGCAAATCCAGTGCAGTCCAGTCTTCGTTTCCAATATTATTCCAACAAATACAATGGGATGCTGGGGCGACAAAGGCGAAGAAGACGATCGGCTTCCGATACGTATGCAGCAACTTGACCTCAATAGTGATAATATTGACACCGATGCCATATCTACAACAACGATCTGTCCCATGAATTCCCGCGTGTCGGTCCTCACGTGTCGCGATATTCTCCGCCTCATCTTCGTGAATCTGCCAGTGTCTGATTTGGCGCGAGCAAGCTGCGTGAGCAGGGCGTGGAAAGCTGTTGCATCCGACTCTGAGCTTGTGCGAGCCGCTTTCACGGCTCCATGGAAGCTCAAGGCGGTCCTAGGGAAGCCTGTTTCTGCGAGTTTCTGGAGAGATAATGGAATTTCCAAGTTTGCTGTCTCTCACAACATTCTTAGAACTGACACGGTTGCCAGTCTCGCCGTTAAGTATTCGGTTCAGGTATTAGAAACCAAAAACAAAAAGATCACAGATATTATTTTGGTGGATTATTGAAGATTTGTCATCCATTTAATATTTCGTTGGAAATTAGAGCTTTTGGGGGGTTTGTAAGACAATTGGGTTAGATGGCTGATTGAAAGGCGAAATGCTTCTTTTGTTGTTGTTTTGGAGAGCAAAGATGGGAATTGGAAATTTAGCTTTTCTTTTAATTGAAAGTTCTCATGCGAGGCTTCAAAGATTTAATTCTGTAAGGTGGTTTTGACTGTGTTGTTAGTGATAATATTGTCATGAATGAGATTTTGAAACCTTAGGAGAAGAATACGTTCTCTCTTTCTGCTAACCTGAGACTAATTTGAACAGAGTGAAACTAGGATGCACTTTGATGTGATGCTTATCAACAATACAAACTAGCATTTTCTTTGCTTGCAACAAAGTCATAACAAGATTTCATGAAGTAAGCAGAAAGCACTGGGAGTTGACCACTGATTTAGTAGGGAAATGATCTTATTAGATTAATAGATGAATGGTTTCAACCAAATGGTGAGCAAGGGTTAGGGTTGATATGTATTCTGCCAGATTCCAGCCCATATAACTTCTGGATTTCCCGATTTATCTTTTTAAATTACTTAAAAGAAAATGAATGAAAACAAAGAAAAAAAATCATCACCTGAAACACAAAATTCCAAAACCTATTTGTAATATATTCCTTTATAAGTGCTTTGCGTTCACCTGCAATCTTGTTGATTTTGTCCTTTGTCTATGTGTGGTAAGAGTTTTTCTAACATTAATTTTTAAAGTCTACTTGTAAAAATTGCCATAGAACAAAAGCTGTTCCTAGAAGAGGTGGTTTTGGAGAGTATTGTTAGAAGAGGAAAGTTATAGTATGATCTTATATACTTCTCTTCGTCTATCCGGTATTGCAATTTGCGTATGGTTTGCAGGTCTTACAAAGCAAACTTTCCTTTTGTTTATGTTGCTAGATCTATGGAAAGCTTTCAGATGTCAATTCATATAAGCTTTAAAATTATGGTAATGTAAATAAAATTTGTCTCTTGCTTCTGTAGGTTATGGACATAAAACGGTTGAACAACATGATGAGTGACCATGGAATATACTCAAGAGAGAGGTTATTGATCCCTATTAAGAATCCAGCCGTTCTCGTAAATGGAACCTGCTACATAGAATTTGATACCTATGCGAAAAGGGAAGTGGCAGTGCTTTATCTAGAAGGTGAGCCTGATAGACAACTCAACTGTTTGTCAAGTAAAGTGTCCTCTGGTCAAGGAAAGAGAAGGATTATTGAATCTTTAAGGAGAAGTATGCAAGTTGATGATGGAACCGCTCAATACTACTTGTCTATTTCAAATGGTGACCCAAGGGCTGCGCTCACTGAATTCTCCGAAGACCTCAGGTGGGAGAGGCAGGCAGGAGTGTCCTAAATATGAATGTTATTAGTGGTTAATAATTAATCTGCTATGTCGGTTTCCATTCCTAATGTGATTTTGGTTTTGGATATCCTGATCATCCTACCGAACGTGCTCTTGCAAATCTGGTGCAGAGAAAGCAAGAGACCTCAGGTGGGAGAGGCAGGCAGGAGCGTCCTAAATATGAATGTTCTTAGTGGCTAATAATGTGATTTTGGTTTTGGATATCCTGATCATCCTACCGAACATGCTCTTCCAAATCCGGTGCAGAGAAAGCAAGATGTAGATATTAACCTTGTGATTGGAATTTGGAAATCTGTAACGCTCTTAGCAGAAGTTGTCTATCACTTGTCATGGCACAACAAAGTACATGATTTTGTTTCCGTTTGCCTTGGAATACAAGAGCTGTTTCTTTTCCTGCGAAATTCCCGGAACGGTAGTCTAAATTTGAGTGGAATTGTGATTTGCTTTTTGAATTTCAATGATTTTTCACCCATGAGACGTGAAACTGTTTGCGGTGATGGTCAAGTTAATTAGGAACAAGTGATGAAACAGATAATTGTTTGAATCTAATGACCGAATTGGATTGCAGCCTCCTGAAGGTTAAAAAGTTTTTCAACAAGTGTAACTTATAACCATAACTAGTGGCATTATTCAATGTTTTAAAAAGCAAAAGTATATTTAACCCCTCCATGTTTTACCCTTTCTACATTATGCCTCCTCTATTTTGAGAATAAACTTATTACCCCCCTTTGTTATAGAAGCTTAGAATTTAAAAAGACCTTTTTACTCTATATTATGATGACATCATCACACTTGCATTTTTGGACAAAAATGCCCTTTTAATTTTTTGTTGACTAAAATACGTTAAACTCTTTTTTTTTCTTTATTTTATTATGTCCTTTATTTCAGAAATAAAAATTATTTTAAGCATAGATTACATTTTGACCATCAATAAATAAAAAACAGAAAACTTTACTAAAAATATCATTGACTTTACAATTGTACTTCATGACTGTAATTTATGGAAAAAAATTAAAAAAGATAATTTACTTATGAAACAAATTTTAAAAAAGAAATAATTAACAATATGTTTGACCTTTATTTGACTAAAAGACAACACATAGCCCTTTGTTCGGTTTGCGAGCGTGCCAGAAGATTAAAGTGTTTCCGAACTAAAGAAATAAGGAAAAAGATTTGTGCTTCGTAATTTGACTAAAATCAAAACGACTATGTATTACTAGAAAGGGGTAAAAATCTAACAGAAAGAACTTTACTTTATTGGTAAACAAATCGGCAAAACGCAATGACTAAGAAATTGAAAATTTGCTGAGAAAAATTGAACAAGAAAAGGACTAGGCTATGGAAAAATCAAGGATTGCCGAAAACAATAAGTTAAAGAATTCAAAGATTTGCTGGGTTGCCAAGCTTTTTGATATATCAGAGGTTGGATTCCTTTTTCTTCTTCAAAAATCTTATTTATAGCCAAAGATGTTGAGTGTCCCACTCCAATTCAAACTTGTAATCTTGATAAAATTTTATCCTAATAGATGAAGATAAACTTTGGATAAAACTTTATCTCATCGGATAGAGATAGAGTTTGTGCTGATGTCTATCATCTTCACCATCTTATCTCCTCTTTAAACTTGGACTTCTAGACTCCCAATTCAACTCCAACTCTAATACGTCCTTCTCTGCTGGACACCGAACTCTGATAGGCCAAGGCTAGTGTTTGGACTTCGAATCATAGATTTTCTTTGAGCTTCAGATTTTCAGCCCAAAACAGTAAAAATGGGCCGAATTCATTTTTCGATGTAAACATTTCCCCCTTGCACCATTAGGCTTATAAATGTAAGCCCTATGGTGGTCTTTGAACATCTGGTTATATCCTTTGAATACTTTGTCTCTCGAGGTTATACCCAAAGGTCTTCCACCTATGATTGGTAATAACTCAAGTAATTCCCTATGCTGGTCATCCGGACATAAGTCATTGAATGGACATGGACATCGAATTTTCAAAAGGTTCTTCGACGGATACCGCGCCAAATAGCAACCCCGAGGCAGACCCATTCGATGCTCCCTTTTAAAACATAACCTCTTCAGCTCTTAAAAGACTCTAGTGCCGACAATATATAAGGGCTACTCCTCATTCTCTATTAACTACCCGCAGAGACGGTTTTCGAAAACTTTCCCAAAGCTTCTTCTCCTTTTTTCCTCGCACTTCTACCATTCTGCCATCGTCACCACTGTCGCCCAATCTCTCAGTTTTCTGCTTTCTAGAATTGTTGAAGCCCAGTCGTCTAAAAGGATTCCATCGCCGTCGACGCCCATCGGTAAGCTTGCGCTTCCTTCTCCTCTTCTTCATTTCTACGACTTTTGTTATTTCTAAAAACCGTGTCTTTCTCCAGAAACACCATCATTCTTCTTCTTTCTACTGTCGAAAGCTCTGCAAATCGCTCAAAAGGATGTCAGGTACGAATCTTTTCGAACTCCGCCATTTCGATTTTGGGTGACCATTGTACTTTCTGGTGACCACTATGGTTTCTAGTGGCCTTAAGAGTTCCGAGTGTCTCTGAAATTTAAAGTTTGTGTGTTGTTGTTTGGTTGGTGTAGTGAGTACTGGGATGTGTTTTAGGAGTGTATTTGCTTGCAGGTAATTTTGGGAACTCCCAATTACAGGAAAAATTTTGCCAGAATTTCTTCAAAAACTGACCTCCCATTTCTATATTGCAAACTCGAAAATCCCTCTAGCTTTCCCTGCATCTACGGACTTGGTCACCGAACAGGTATAGACCTCTCTTTTGTGTCTCCTTGCCCTTCTAAATTTCCTTTAATCTAAACATCTTTTATTATTCAGGGTGACTCTCGACAGTGCCTAACTGTTTCTCCATCCTCTCCAACTCCTCCGGGCATGCCTTTTCTGCTACTTAAGGTAGAAACCCTTCTTCTCCATCACGATTCCTTCACCGCGCTTAGTAAACAAAGAATGTGGATCCCTAACGCGTTGAAGTATGGAGCTTAGGTGGCCACCTTACAGCCACACTTTGAGAGTCACTGGAAGTAGGCTAGTGTTGCTGAGCTCATTGAGTTGTCCCTGCACCAGCAGTATTTCAACAGGGACCTGATTATGGGGGCCCTACGTTTCTGGAGTCATGGCTGCAATTCTTACCTCTTTCCCCATGGTTTGATGTTAGTGACCTTACGGGATGTGGTGGTGATTACTGGCCTACTTTTGCGGGGAGAGGAGGCTACTTCTGCTGTTTTCCCATAAGAAAATAGCTCTTTAGAGGACGCATTGGTTACTCTACCCACCGCTTCTTCCTTCAGTGGGGTAAGTGTCTCCTAACTTGGTTACCGCCTGCTTCCCCTCTACTTTTCAGCACCTCTAATTACTCATTTTTCTTTCTTGTAGGTGGTGAGGCAAGCTAAAGACTTGGACCTACCAGGTCAAAACTTGGCTCTGATGTGGTACTTGATCGCCAAGTACATTACTTGTTCCCCAGCCGGAAGACTTACCAAAGAGACCAAGAACTTGGCTCTCGCGCTCCACCAAGGTCAATAGGTCTCCCTAGCTAGCATTTTCCTTGGTCACTATTATCGGGGACTGTATGTGGCTATTACCTCTGAGCCATTCAAGGAGCTACCTCTATCCGCTTGGCTTCTCTAGCTGTGGCTCCTTCTATATTTCCCAACTTGGCACTCTTCAGCTACTATTTGGAGGAATGAAGTTGCCCCTGGGATTGCAGCTTCTTATTGCCCCTACCCCTTACCTCAGAAAGAGGTAGTGAGGCATTTTTTAAAGTTGAGGGGATAGGGTGCCCCTCCTATGTTCCTTTTTGACCGCGGTGAGGAATGGGATGTCCTCCCAGTGTATTTACAGCGGTATGTGTCTGGCATGCTCGAGGAGCATGAAAAATATTGGCGTCTGGTTTGCGAGGCTCTGCATCTTTTGAGTGGGACCTCTGCTATGCTGAAGGGAGGTGGCAAGCAGTTGGGAGTCTGCTACGAAATTTATATGCCGCAACTATGGTACCGTCAATTTAGTTTGACGCAGGGCTGTCCGGACGCTATCTAGCGTCTCTATAAGCCGGATGGTAGTAGGGTCTCTTTATTAGAGGCCGAAATTAAAGAGTTCATCGAGAGGCAACAAGAGAAGCTGTTGGACACTGGAATCAGGCCGATCATCTGTGTTGAAAGGGATCCGGCCTCGATGACCAATTCCTTCAATTCCTGGTGGCGAAATGTTTCCCAGACCTTCATTCTTTCTCCGCCTGCTTAAGGTATGTCTAGTAATTTTCTGACCTTCCTCTTTATTACCCAGAACTTTATGCCGATATTTGACTCTCTTTCCTTTGTTTCTGGTGTCCTCTCTCCCTCGGCTGCCTACGCCAAAAGCAAGGTTCGCAAGGCTGATTAAGGTAATCACCATTTCTCTCCATCTCTTCCTTTCTCCATTTCCTTCTAATCTTATCTTTGGTTTGCAGCTCCCTCAAGTGAGAAAACACCTAAGCAAACCAAAGTCTCCTCCGGTGTCAAAGTTAAGAAGACATTGGATAAGAAGAAAACTGCTTCTACTGGCTCCTGCAGATCTAGAATGCTGGCTACTCAGCCGAAATTTAGGGTGGCCACTGGTACCCTGGAGGTCACCAGTGATGAAGGTTCAGAGGGGGCAGGTGAAGAGGAGGAAGCCCTGAGCCTCCATAGGGTCACTCGGGGTTTGGAAGTTACTGGTGACCAATAGGACACTGAACCTATGGTCACCGAGAACATCATGGACACTAGAACCATCGGTGACCAAGCTTTTTCTCCTACGATGGTATGGACTTTGCCTTGCCAACCTCTTTCTTCCTTTATGCTAGTAACATCCTTACTGACTTTTCTTTATCCTTTGCAGGCTCTAGCTTCCATTAATGCCGCGCTGGAGGAAGAGCTGTCTTGGGAGGACCCCTTAGTTGCGATGGACTTAAGTGTCTTCGATCCTCATTCCGTTGTCCCTATTGTGGTGTCTCCAGGGGAAGCGGCTGCTACCAAGGAAAAGGTGAGGGCTTTTTCTCTTCTGATTTTGACTCCTTGGATGAAACCACTATGCAGGAGTCACTTCAAGCTATGGAGGTTCTACTATCCTCGGATCTCTTAGCCACCAAGAAGGTGGTGTTGAACTCTATGAAAGGCAGAATTAGCAACCTAAGGGCCCAATTTTCAGCTTGCTCCAGCTAGAGGGAAGACGCCAATCACCAAATGGGTCTCTTTCAGGCTCTGAACACTTCCTACGGCCTTCAAAAAAAGAAGTGGAGACCCTTTTTGAGGACATTAAACTGACGGGCGACAACCACATTGCTCAAATAAAAGATTGGGAAGAGGAGATTGCAAAACTTCAAGGGAAGGTTGCTGCTGTCCAGCAAGAAGTGTCTGGGCATTGGGTCTCCTTGGTGGGTAAGAAGGAAGCCTTAAGGGTGAAAAAGCAGGAGGCCACCGAAAGTGGTGAAGAGCTAAAAAAGCTCTATCCTTCCATTGTGGCTTGTTCTTCTAATCTGAGGGGAGCTGAACGAACAAACCATGACTACCTGGTTCAATGGGATGAGATTTGCCATACCCAGTATTCGTTTCTGTAAAACGTTTATGAATTGCTTGTGTAGCCTGCCTTATAAGCGGCTTATTTTTTGAAGGATTTTTTTAATACATTTGGGCTCGTACTGTTTGAGCTTGAATTTTCTGTGAGTGAATGATGAACCAAACTTTTATTTCCATTTACTTACACTAAACCAATCACTCTTACACAAATTTAGGCAACCTACTTTACAAAATTTTTTATCAGTGGCCGCCCATTGATACAAGCGTTTAAACTCTACTCCCTTTGAATATTTGCCCATATAGTGGGATAATATCTCTTCAAGTATTTGCCGTTGATGTACTTGCTGTGAGTTTCTCCGGATACACTTGATCACGAGTAGGCATTCCCAGGTAACACCTTGTGGACTTTGAAGGGCCCTTTCCAGTTTGCTGACCATTTTCCGTACACCCAATCTTTACTTCCAATGGGCAGTACCAACTTCTAGACCAAATCGCCTTCATCAAAATTCTTTCTTCTTACTTTCTTGTTGTAGGCTCTAGCCACTTCCTTTTTCTGTAGATCCATCTTATTGAGGGCATCCATTCTCACGTGGTCCAACTCCTCTAGCTCCATCATTATAGCTTGTGAGTAGTCCTCTAGCATCAAATTATTTTGCCACGCAACCCTTAAAGAGGGCACCACTACCTCTATAGGTAATACAAAATCATATCCAAAAGTCAATGAAAATGGGTTTATCCCAGTCGCGCTTCGTTTCGATGTCCTGTATACCCATAGAGTCTCGAAAAGAAGGTTGTTCCAGTCCCTAGGATTATCCTCCATCATCTTCTGTAGAATGTTGATTATGACCTTGTTTGAAGCCTCAGCTTGTCCATTTTCCTGAGGATAATAAGGACTTGACCTTAGTAATTTAATACCGTAATCCTCTGCAAATTCCCTGACTAACTCTCCAGTGAACATTGTCCCTTGATCAATGGTAATTGACTCGGGTATCCTAAACTTGTGGATCAAATTTTCCTTGATAAATTGAATGACTTCTTTCTGCTCGACTTTCTTCATTGGTAGAGCCTCTACCCACTTGGTGAAAAAATCCGTAGCCACTATGATGAAAGAATGGTCTTTGGATGACGATGGGTAAATTTTTTCAATCAGATCAATGGCCCACCCATGAAAAAGCCAAGGCTTGATCATACTTGTTAATTCTGCAGCTGGTAGTCTCTGGATTTTCCCGTATATCTGACACTGCTTATAGCCCTTAGCATACCTGAAACAGTCGTCGAATATGCGAGGCCAGTAGTAACCATGTCTACAAATCAACCAACACATTTTCTCTCCGGATTGATGAGCGCCGCACACACCTTTATGCACTTGTTTCAAAACTTCCATTGACTCTATTGGGCCTAAACATCTAAGGAGGAGGCCATCGATACTTTTCCTGTACAGAGTGCCTTCCACTAGAAGATAATTTAGCACTTGCATCTTGATTCTATAGGGTGTCCTTACTTTTGGGTTTTCCAAGTATTCTCTGATAGAGTTTCTCTAGTCACCAGCGCACTCTACATTGGTGTTAAAGACATCCACCGGCATCCCTCGGCCTTCGATGGAAGGATGATTTTTTTCTGGATAAGGACAAACTTATGCATCAGCTCATCGAACATTTTCACTCTGAAGGCCACCCTAGCCATTGAATCTACCTCCCAATTGTCTTCTCGTGGAACGTAGAATAAATCCACACACTCAAAATCATCTAACAACTGAACTACAGTAGTAATGTATGGTGCCAGAGAAAACTACTACACTTATATTCACCATTTAGTTGTCTGATGACCAGTTGCGAATCCATGTATATGGCTAAGTCTTTGGCACCGAATTCTTTAAGGATCTCCAACCCAATTATTAGAGCTTCGTACTCAACTTGATTGTTAGTGCATGGAAAGTTGAGATTGAAAGAGAGCATAGTTTTGATACCTGTTGGGGATATGATACTGACTCCTACCCCAGCGGCATCAGTTGTGCTGGATCCATCGTACTTTAAAATCCACGGGGCTCTTTCTAATTACAGCACATTCAGGTTCAGTTCTTCAATGTCGGGGACTTCTACACTCGGATGGTTAGTCCAAAAATTTACGATGGCTTGCCCTTTCACAGACTTCTGAGGTAAGAACTAAAGAGAGAACTCAGCTAAAGCAATAGCCCATTTTCCTATTCTCCTAGTGATAATCGGCCTTGTCAATATGTGCTTGATCATGTCAGTGTTGGACTCCACAAATACCAAATTTCCCATCATGTAATGCCTTAACTTCGTACACGCAAAATATAAAGCCAGACATACTTTCTCAATCGGAGAGTATCTGACTTCAGCGTCTTTGAGAGCCCTACTCAAATAATAAATAGCCTACTCGTTACCTTTAGTGTTGTTCTGAGCTAAAACACATCCGATTGAGGTTTCTGATGCTGCTAAGTATAAACGGAGGGGATGGCCTTTCCTTGGAGGCATGAGCACTGGTGGTGAAGACAAATATTCCCTTATCTTATCAAATGCATGCTGATGTCTGTCTTCCCATAGAAATTCTTCTTCTTTCTTTAATTTGAGCAGCTCCGAAAAGACCTTTGTCTTGCCTGCCAAGTTAAGGATAAATTTCCTTAGGTAATTAATCTGACCCAAAAATCTTTGCAGCTCCTTTTTGTTTTTAGGAGGCTCTGCCTGCGCTATCACTTTAGCCTTGTTGTCATCGACCTCCATGCCCCTTTGATGGACCAGGAATCTGAGAAAGTTTCCAGCTCTGACTCTGAAGGCACACTTTAGCGGATTGAGCTTGAGTTGGTGTCTCCTTAGTCTCTCGAATCCCTGCCTGAGATGTTCTACATGGTCACCTTGTTCTTTGGACTTGATAACCACATCATCGATGTAGACTTCGATAATCTTTCCAATAATATCATGGAAGATGAGGTTCATGGTTCTTTGATAAGTCGCTCCTGAGTTCTTTAACCCAAAAGGCATCATTACCCATTCGAATGTATTGATTGCCCCTAGACACCGAAACGTTGTCTTATGAATATCATCCTCGACAATTTTGATCTGATTATAGACAGCAAATCAATCCCAAAATGTTAATATTTCATGGTTGACTGTGGCATCAATAAGCATGTCACTGACCGGCATTACATACACATCCTTGGGTGTGGCGGCGTTTAAGTCCTGAAAATCTACACACACTCTAATTTTCCCGTTCTTCTTGACTACAGGGACTATATTTGCTAGCCATTCGGTACACTTAGCTGGTCTAATAAAGCCTACTTTGAGAAGTCTTTCTATTTCTTCTTTCACCTTCATCTCGACTTCCTTGGACATCATTCTGGGTGGTTGCTAAAAGGGACGAAACTCAAGCTTGATAGGTAGTCGGTGTTCCACTAAACTCCGACTCAACCCTGGTATATCCTTGTAATCCCATGCAAAATAGTCTTTGTACTTGTGAAGCAGCTTGATTATCTCCTCGGGTAATTCTTTACTAACAAGGCCGCTGATATATGTCACTTTAGGATCCTCGATAGTATTCAAGTTGATTTCTTCCAAAGGTCCTTCACTTGGAGTCTCTCATCTTCCATTTTGGGTGGCGCGACTTGTAGCTCCTCCAAATTTATTTCATCTCTTACTATTTCTGGGATTTCTCCTTCATACACTAACTCTGTCCCGAACATCTCCATTTCACGGTTGATCACTAGTTGTTTCTTGGCCTGTTGCAAAATCGCTTCTTGGGTGGGCAGCCACTGGCCACCCTTCTTTATTTCCTTGAGCGATCATTGGCATGACTGGCCAACGTCTTCTTCCATCGGCCTCAGTGGCCTGATGCTTTTGTCCTTCTCACTGGCACCGGTTGCTTGTAGTAGCAAATGCTTGTCCTTAGTGAATTTCATCAACGTAGGCCTACCTTCTTTGTCCGAACCCTCAAAGGTAATTGGTGTAATGTCTCCGTGGTAATAGCAGACATCCACCAAATTGACTTCAGCACTAAAAGGATTATTGTCTGCCTTGACCATTTTCACATTATCACCATGCCAGAACAATAAGAACTGGTGAAGAGAGGACAACACACACATGTTTGCGTGAATTCAGTCCCTGCCTAAAAGAAACTTGTAACTCGCGTTAGTGTTGATTACGAAGAAAGCAGACACACATGTCTTACTCCACCTGTTATTTGTAGTGGAACTACTCCCAAAGTCTTTGCTACATCCACGGTCACCGCAGTCACCACTAAGTTTGTAGCAATGATGTCCTCTTCTCTTTTCCCAAGTCCTAATAGCACTTTTAAGGGAATCACGTTTATAGCTACTCTATTGTCCACCAAAACTCTATTAAGTGGCTTTCCATTGAAGCAAGCCCGTATGTACAGTGGTTTGGTGTGATTTATCGTCAACAGTTTGTCGAACGTCAAAGCTTTTCTCTCTTCGGTGTCCTGCGTTTTCTCTGAGAACTTCTCCACTGGACTTTGTTCTTCTTCTACAGCCGCAACTTTTCCTTCATCTCTCGACCTATCTTTCACCTTGTCATCAGGATCGACAAATCGAAAAATAGCTGGTAACAACACAGAAGTGACTTCTAGGTAATAAACAGGGACATCACCGACGTTGAAGTAACTTTCTTCCTGATCCTCGATACCACCATCCTCTGTGGCCTTTCTTCTGAATTTGTTCCTCTGAATTTCTCCTTCACAGTGTTCCACCATTTGCTTGGTCATGTTGACTAACTTCTTCCCTTTGTCAAGCATCTATTGTTTTTCCACCAAGTAAGCCATGGTTTGAACTTGAAGTTTCGTTTCTAGTTCTTCTTTCTCCTGGAATAGTCTCTCGGCCAACTTCTTACACTGCAACCTTCTTTTCTTTGCTTTAGTGTTTTTTTGAGCAGTAGTAAGTAAACATTTCTTTCTATCACTCCTTCTGCTTTCCACTCGAATCCACTCTCCAATTTTCTTGGGCATCGGTGGCTTGACAAATTTCGGGTGACCGTCGGTGTTGATGGCTACCTGGTCAGCTTCCATGTTATTTTCGGTGACTCGGCTATCGATCCTTTCCAGTGCATTGATTCTCTCTTGCCTTTTAGAAGCCATGGTGAGGCCATCTTTCCTTTTCCACATGTTCCATCCTTTAGGCCTCCACATTTGACTCGTATGCTCTTACCTCCTTTTTTGGTTGAGCTAACTTCTCATATCAACACTCACTACTTTCACTGACCCCACCGAGAATGGATTCTTGTCAATGAGCATTGTTTCTTCTGGGAACTTGAGGATTTTTCTGTTGATACGATCCTAAATTACGTTCCTGAAGGCCCAGCACATGTTGGTAGAATGAGTCCATGTGTTATGATATTTGCAATAGTCTTTGGCCTTCACCTCCTCCTTGGTAGGCAAAATCTGATCTTCCAGCAAAGAGATAAAGTCAATTTTTATGAGATAATCGAAAATTTCCGATGTCTTACTTACATCGAAAGTGCATCTGTTCCCCCTCTTGTCACTGTTTTGTTGCACTCCAGGAGGCATCTTTGCCAAGTGTGGGCATACTATGCTTCCAGTATCAGATACGACAGCTATAGCAACCTCCACTTTAGCATTATGGACTTCCTTGAAATAGGTCCCCATGGCCTGCTTTTTGAGCTTACTATCTTCTTTGAGCAGCTCTTTGTATTCTGTCACCTTCATGGACAACTTGAAAAAGTCTCTAAAATCCATCCCTTGAATCTTTTTCCTCAACTCCAGATCCAAACCCTTTTGCGTCATCTTCACAAACTCTGTCTTCGGAATATTAATCCTGCACTTGTTTCTCATCCTCTTAAACATGGCAATGAAGTCGTCCGCCTTCTCGCCAACACACTGAGTAAGCTTGGATAAATCTGCGATACCAACTTCAGGCTCACTTTTGTAAAATTGAGCGTGGAAGAATTTAGTCATATTTGCCCAATCGAATACCAAGTCTTTTAGCAGTGACACGTACCACGAGAAAGAGGCTTCAGTTAGCGAATTCGGGAACAACTTTAACAACAGATACTGGTAGTTGT
Organism: Erythroxylum suave; assembly: GCA_027563595.1. Lineage (NCBI taxonomy): Eukaryota > Viridiplantae > Streptophyta > Magnoliopsida > Malpighiales > Erythroxylaceae > Erythroxylum > Erythroxylum suave. The sequence goes on from JAOSBN010000006.1 coordinate 20,919,064, forward strand.
CATAGCTAGAAAATTTTGAGTATTGAGTGGTGAACCTCGCTATGTGCTCGATGGAAGACTGCCTGTCTTCTCCAGAAAACAATGTGAAATTTGAGATTTTTACGCCCCTAGGAAAGGCTGCTCTGTCTATGAACTCAGGATCAGGTTTCCTAAATTTGGGTCGGACAATTTGATTGAACCCGGGGCCATACAATTCTTGGGCGTTCTCGCGGAGTGCATCCCTGGTAACATGATCGATCGCTTGAGTGTTCTGCCCGTGCATTGCTTAGCCCATGGTCACCGACTACTGAACAGCCTAGTGACTTGTACTCCTTGGGAGTGACTGCATCTGATTGGTCACCAGACTCCCATTGCCCCCTAAGCTCATTCCCTCTTCCTAAAGGTGAGGTTGAGTCGTTGGTCCAGTGTAGCTGTGGAACTGAACAAGGGTCTTGTGGTTGATGGACACCGGAGGCATGGCAGCACTCGGTGTCTCATCCCTTCTATGCGGTGGCTGGTAAGTGGTCACAGCTGTTTCTCCTTGTTGGGGCTGTCAATCCTGGTAGATTGCCCCCCGAACACCTTCACGGGAAAAGTTTCTCCCAACTTGGCCGCCTTGGCTGACGACCCTTCACCTCTAGTTGGAGTGACCGTAAGTGCCACTAGCTGATTTTTCGCAGCCAACGGTAACTTGTTGGCTTGTGATTCAGCTTGGCGCAACGTCTTGCTTGACTCTCCTCCGCCTATGCCTCTGTCTTTCTCTGGCATGGCAGATCGAGTGACCGCAGTCAAAATGTCCTTTTGATTACTCTCTAAAGTGTTTAAAAGAGTGCGTTTTTCAGTTGTTAATTTCTCTATGGCCTCCAGAACCTTTGTTAAAAGGATCTCAATATTGCTTGCTTGACTTAACTCGAGGGGTTGAGGTTGGTCTTCTTGCGTTGCTGTTGCAACATTTTCCATATCATCGTCTCCACCAAGGGAAACATCAGTACTCTTACTAGATCTTGTTTTCGTCATTGCGTGGGTCCCACCGGGCATGCAAAAAATATGTTTGGCTTTTATTTGACTAAAGGACAACACGTAGCCCTTTGGTCGATTTGCGAGCGTGATAAGAAATTAAAGTGTTTTCGAACTAAAGAAATAAGGAAAAAGATTTGCACCTCATAATCTGACTGAAATCAAAACGACTGTGTATTGTTAGAAACGGACAAAAATTTAACAGAAAGAACTTTGCTTTATTGGTAAACAAATCGACAAAACGCAATGACCAAGAATTGAAAATTTGCTGAGAAAAATTGAACAAGAAAAGGACTAGGCCATGGAAAGATCAAGGATTGCCGAAAATAATAAGCTAAAGAATTCAAAGATTTGCTAGGATGCCAAGCTTTTTGATATGTCAGAGGTTGGATCCCTTTTTCTTCTTTAAAACTCCTATTTATAGCCAAAGATGTTGAGTGTCCCACTCCAATTCAAACTTGTAATCTTGATAAAATTGTATCCCAATAGATGAAGATAAACTTTGGATAAAACTTTATATCATCGGATAGAGATAGAGTTTGTGCTGATGTCTATCATCTTTACCATCTTATCTCCTCTTTAAACTTGGACTTCTAGACTCCCAATTCAACTCCAACTCTAATACGTCCTTCTTTGCTAGACACCTAACTCTGATGGGCCAAGGCCAGTGTCTGGACTTCGAACCATGGATTTTCTTTGGACTTTGGGTTTTCGGCCCAAAACAGTAAAAAAAAGGGCTGAACTCATTTTTCAGTGTAAACACAATAATAAAATAAAATATCACCATTTTTATGTTTCCTTTATGCTCTATAAAACTATAAATACAAAATATAAAAATCGGTGGGTAAGGGATAGGGATGACAAATGTGGCCCGGCCCACCTATGACTGTATGCATCCATTAGAATGTTGAATGTCTCGAATGTAGGTTTTTGGCCTTTTTCTTTCAACATCTTCCATTTCTAAAAGAAAATTTTCATCTAGTTTTATCCACGTCCTATGACTGTATGCATCCATTAGAATGTTGAATGTCCCAAATGTAGGCTTTTGGCCTTTTCCTTTCATCTCTATACTTCTTCTATTTGGTTTGATTTCCCTTAAGTGTCCATTAATGTGTTGTACATTATAGTATTTGACGCCTTACTCCGCAATCTCTGATTGGGTAATAAGAACTTTCTTTATTGGCCCTCACTTTAAAATGACTAAAGCACTCGTAACTTCTAAACTCTATTTGAATACAATCCTATTTATATTATTAAAGATGTCCCACACTTTCGTCACCATAGATGTTAACGAGTTGGGCTAGGCCTGGGCGGGTGATGGCCCTGCTCGGCCCCATCGAAAAATAGCGTTGGGCCATTCTGGCCCATGACCCGGGCGGGCCGTAAAAGGCTGGCCCATGGCTCGGCCCATGCGGGCCGAAATAGTCCGTGGGCCGTAGGTAGCCCGCGGAGAGGCCCATGGCTAGGCTTGCCTAGCCTGCCCGAGCCATGGGCAGCCCGCCGGGCCATTTTTGGCTCGAACTTTTAATAAAAATTTTCAAAATAAATTTAAAAAATATTGTTGTATTTTTTAAAATTAATAAATTATAAAGTTTTTTATTTTATTTTTCATATTTACAACATATGTATTTATGCTTTTTAAAACTTTTTATTTTATTTTTCATATTTACATAATATGTGCATTATACATATATATATTTATATTAATCTGAAAATGAATTAATCACTTTATTAATCCTAATGTATCAATTTCAAAATAATATATAAGTAATTTAGTTATAAAAATAAATAATTACAGTTTATTACATTGAAAGTAGCTATTATTTTATTAAAATTAGAATTCATTTTATAAATTCTTTTGAGTTTTGATTTGTTTTTATAAAATATTTATTTCATTAAGTCAAAAATAGTTTTTTTTTACTTTGTTTCTATAATCATTTTATTCTAATTAATCTAAATTTATAAAAATTAGATTTATAATTTTTTTCCTATCTAAATTCTAATATTAGAAGATTTATTTCAACCAATCTATGTCACTCTAATCAAAAGTTTGTAATTTGTTAAGAGTAATTTCCTAGATCCTTAATGGAAACATTGATTATGGATATAAGATATAAGTATAACTTTAAATCCTTCTTGTCCTCATAGACTAAAGTGTTATAACTTATAAGCATATCATATATGATATATTCTGATATTCATGTTTCATATAATGAATAAAATCATTTTATTTTTTCATTTTAATTTATGTATTATGTGACAACTTTAAATTATATCAACATATAATTAATCAATTATGATATAATAAAGTTATTGAGATGTATGTAATAGACTATGGTAATGGTATGATTAATTAGAAAATTTTATTCAATTAATTACAAATTTATATCAAAAGTTAATAAGT
>JAOSBN010000006.1:20922563-20937844 GCA_027563595.1 Erythroxylum suave
TTATAATTTATTAAATTTAAAAAATAAAACAACAATTTTTTGAATTTATTTTAAAAATTTTATTAAAAATATGGCGGCCCAAAAATGGCCCGCGGGTTGCCCATGGCCCGGGCGGGCTAGGCGGGCCGGGCCGGGCCGGGCCATGGGCCTTCCCGTGGGCCGCTCCATCAGCGGGCCATTTTGGCCGGCACGGGCCGCGGGTCAAAATGGCCCGCTCTATTTTTTCAACGGGTTGGGCCGGGCCAACACCGGCCCAGGCCCAGGTCGGTCCGTTGACATCCCTATTTACCTCCAATTATCCTAGTCATCCATTTATATGGGGGTAGTATCATGTCTCAACTCTGTGGAGTTGAGACATGATACTACCCCCATATAAATGGATGGCTAGGATAATTGGAGATAAAGTTGGGACAGGATACTTGGGCTAGAGGGTTTGAGGGGGTCTTGTAATGCCATATTCTCCTTACGGACTAGGATAATTAGAGACAGAGTTGAGACATGATACTACCCCCATATAAATGGATGGCTAGGATAAATGGAGATAAAGTTGGGACAGGATACTTGGGCTAGAGGGTTTGAGGGGGTCTTGTAATGCCATATTCTCCTCACGGACTAGGATAATTGGAGACAGAGTTGAGACATGATACTACCCCCATATAAATGGATGGCTAGGATAATTAGAAATAGAGTTGGGACAGGATACTTGGGCTAGAGGATTTTGGGGGGGTGGGGGGGTGGGGGGGCTTGTAACGCCACATTCTCCTTACAAAGTAATTATTACTCTTATTGGAACTTGCCCCATATAAATGGATGATTAGGATGATTGGAGATAGAGTTGGAACAAGATACTTAGGCCAGAGGATCAGTTCCCGTTACAAGACAAGTCTTCAACTGAAGAGCAGGATTTAGAGAATCTGACAAGAAGGTTTATAGTGAGTTTGAATATGATGATATCCTTGTAAGCAATCGAAAATTAGAGAACAACGAAGGCAATGGAGATGGTGGTTATAGATAAGGCATTTAGGGTTATGCATTAGGTTTATTTTTATTTTTAGGAAAATTGATAACAGATAAATTTTTTACCACATGAAAGCTTACTTGTCAATGGATCCTATTGACATGGCAGTGAATGCCATTACCACCAATTAGAGGGTTAATGATGGGCTAGTTTTGTAACAAATTAAAATTAAAAGTTTTAGCAATTTATTACAAATTTTAGTTGCTTTGACTCATATTGTAAAATTAGACAAATATTAGAATTTTAAATATAGTTTACCCTGAAAATACAACACCAGTAACTATTGTAAAGTGATAGTTATATTAACCATTCACATGAAAAATAATCCTATGTGAAACAAGATGTTAAAAGCTTGAAAATGCTTAAGGTATTTCTACCTTATTAGGCTATTATTGATAATAAAATTGGTTCCATTTAGTTACATATAAACTACTAGAAGATATTTCAAAAATAGTTAAGAGAAAAAAGTCATTAAAATAACACTAAGAATATTCTTTAGAATTTATATGTAACACAACTTAAGAATATAAGTGATTAAAAAGGAATTGAAGGGAATGCAAAGTTTTATGGTTGAATAACACAAATATTAGAATTTTAAATATAGTTTACCCTAAAAATAAAACACTAGTAGCTATTGTAAATTGATAATTACATAAACGATTCACATAAAAAATATTCTGATGTGAAACAAGATGTTAAGAGCTTGAAAGTGCTTAAAGTATTTCTAACTTATTAGGCTATTATTCATAATAAAATTTGTTCCATTTGGTTCCATATAAACTACTAGAATCTACTTCATAAACAGGTAGGAGAAAAAAGCCATTAAAGAATACTCTTTAGAATTTATATATAACACAACTTAAGAATATAAGTGATTAAAGAGGAACTGAAGGGAATGCAAAGTTTTATGGTTGAATGAAAGTAGGATGAAATTCATGTTATATGAAGCAAAAACTAAAGAAAGGTTTATGGTCGCCTTAAGAACAAGAGAAGCTCCACAATTACTTAACTAGATTTGGTGTTGGCTATTGAGAGTGCTCTTCATAAGTTAGCTGGTATGGTTAAATTTTTGTAGCAACTTTACATTCCTTAATTTCTTGTTCAATTTAATAAAGTTTTAATCTTGGTTATTAAAAGGTGTTGATCATGATTGTATTTAGTTTTTATAGGTTTATAAAGATGTGAAAAAAAAAGTTGTAAGTTAAGATGGATAAATCATTTGAGACTTGATCGTTAGGGTGAATATTTTTCTAATAAGAGGAGGATCTTGTAATCAATTTACATTAAGTTTTGGATAACAGGTAAAAATAGATTTCAACTTAAGAATCTTGTACATTGAAAAAGAAATAGCTAGTTAAACACATTTTAAACTTTGAACTATAGGTGAGCTGAAATTGTAGTGTAGCACAATTACTAGGAAGAACAAATAATAAGATTAAGAAGTACTTATATTTAAAGAAAAAACTAATAAATCATTAAACCAACAACCTATAAGCCCCTGAATCAAACAGAAGTGATAAAGGAATAGAACTCTATAAAGTGGATCATCTTTTGGAACTGCTACAATTAAAAGGATAGTCAATCATATCAGTTTCTCAAAGTTAGAATTTGTATATTTAAGTAATGACAAATTTTTACGACAGGAAATTAAAAGAAGCTTCAAGAGACCAATTCATAACCATACAAGATTATAATTGTTTATCTTACTTTGAATTCTCACCTTGTCTAAACCTTGTTAGATAAACTTTAAGTCTTTTAAGACTCTCTAAAGTAACTCTTACAACTTTTTATCGAAGCCAAATTGGAATAATTTGAAACTTACATTCATTTCATTACTAAGCTTAAGAAGTTTCTTTCATAGAACCCACTTACTTCTTAGTAAATTATCTTCTCATTCTTCATTCCTTATATCTCTAAAGCATCACTTTGTTCAATTGCACCATTGATATTTAATTAGAAACTCATATTTTAGAAGAAATTGAACATGTTCTTGATTAGAGAAAAGAGTTTGGATTCATAAAATCGGAAAAGTTTGAGAAACTAGAAAGAAAATGGAAAGAGTTGATAAAACAAATTAAAACTAAAGCAATATTAAAAAGTGTTAAAAGAATAATTTAAATCTTAGGACCACTACTATAATTTGAATTGAAGCCTTAAAATTTTTAGGAAAAAAATTGTTATAAAATTCAAAGGGAGTAGAAAACAAGTTCTAAAGAATTTCTCAACTATCACAAATTTGTTAACTAAAATAATTTAATAACAAAACTTCTCCTAACAACTTCAATTTCCTTTATACCTAATAGCCCAACTAAAATATAAATATAAAAATAATGTGCAAAACCAAAATCTCCTATTTTAAAACCGACAAGATTTTAGAAATTCCCTACGTTTTCCTAGATTACACAACAATCAAGAAAGCACACAATAAAAAGAGTAGAGAGAAAGAAACAGAAAGACCAAAGAGAGAGAAGCTTGGAGCTATCATGGATAGAGAGAAGATAGAAAAAACTCAGTAACCATAGTATAAAAAAGTCTTGAAAGAAGAAGTCTTATAAAACATCAACTCCCCTAACTCGTTGAACATTTCTTTTAAAAGATTCAATAAAATTGATTAGTTTTCATCTTAACCGATAAGTTTTTATATTTAGAAAGATTTTATTTATAATCGAACCAACTAATTAACCACTTCACAAATAATTTAAATGAACCAACTAATTAGGTTTAATTTTTTTCATTGATATTATTTATTCATTTTTCCTTTTGTTCGTTCAACTTGACCACAATTGAACTATTATGTTGTCTTAATAAGCAACTTCTCATTGTTCTTGGATTCAGTATTTAAGAGCTGGCTGTATGTAAATCTTGTAGTCTATTAATAAACTAAACATGTTTTGAATTTATTAAAACACAGTTCTAGTAGGTGGTAATGATTCTCAGGCGTGGTTGAAACACGGTGGCATCATGGCATTCCATGCGAGCATGTGCATTTTCTTTTGTTCAATTGGGATCATTTCTCGTATTAATTTACGAGTCAGTAGCCATTATACCCTAGCTTTAAAACGTTTGTCAATAAATTTAATTAATACATTGTATATTAAACATCAAATGTTCAGTTGTAATATTAAACATCAAATGTTCAGTTGTAAGTATGGGGGTAAATGAGATGATTGATTAGTACAAGGTCAAAGCGGAAATAACCTGCCTAAGATAAACTGGCATTGAGGTATAGATAAGAAGGCTATCTTTCAACTAATATTTATTGTTAAAGGGAGCATTAAGTATCTACAAGCAAAGAACAATACTCGACGACAGCTATGTATGGCACGTAGGCCTTTTCTGACTCGGCAGATTGATTGTCTTGACAGTATCCTATAATGGTGACCAATGTGTCAAGGAATCATCGTTTCTCCGGTTCCAAAACCTTTACCATAATAAGAAGAAAATTCATCCAACAAAATGGTACCGTCTAGGATCTGACACCTTGATTTTCCAATGCCCATCAGGCAAGCCAACATTCTTAGCTATTCTTCTCCATTTCCTTATCCTGGCATCCGATTGCTTTGTTAACCCACAATATCCATGCAATTCCCTTGGCATGGCCTTGTAGACCTGCCACCACTTCTTGTGGGCTGAATCACTAGCAAATTGATGTCTTGCCACCGTATCCCAGTTACAGTCATAGTCCTTATAACACATCCATGGTTTCAAACCCAGAAAGTGTAAGGTGTAAAGATTGTCTGGAATTTGACGACTTCCGCCAGAGAAAACCTTGAGAAAATTCAGCTTCTTAGGCAACCTATGCCACCATGTAAAAAATTCGTTGAGGAAACCCTGATCACCATCGTTATATGAAGCTAATTTGGAGGTCTTCTTCATCAAATCTTCGAAAGTACAGCTTGAAGGCTCAATAACCATAAATCCCGAGTTGAACAATACTTTTTCATTTGGAGACGCTGATAACTGTGGATAAAAAAAGAACTTATCAATGTTCTTAAGGACCAAAAGGTCTGCATCAACAAATATAACCTTTTCATATTCGATCAGTTGCCAAACCCTAAGCTTGCTGTAGTTCCATTCGTTGTAAGACCCTTTTTTGGCAAATGGACTGCGAATAGGTTCGATTTGCCTGGTTTTCCATCCTGCTTTTTTGAGACCTTTGAGCGACTTAGGACTTAAGAAGGAGTCATGAAGGAGGATTAGATCATGTGTTGAGTTGCTTTGTAATATGCTCAGAGCCAAAGCAATTGCACCGCATACATAAGCTTCTGAGGAATGCAGGAGTGTTGCATAAGCAAATTTCGCAGACAGAGGTCCATTGCCAAATGTGTAACCTTCTTGACCTGCATATATTAAATAATCATCAGTGGAGTAGAAAGAAGGTTAGAGGCTTTGATCAAGTCTTGTTAAGGTTCTTATTATTTTTTAGAGACAAAGAACAAGCAATAATATATCATAATTGATACACAGTTATAATACTGGGCCGAGGCAATGAGATAAAACGTTTAAAATTTCTCCATCAAAGTGTTAACTTACACATTGTTATTAACATAATAGAATTCAACTGAATAGAATTGGTGACGCAACTATGCAATTTTTTATTAAAAAATGGAAATTCATTTAGTAGACCTAAATATAATGACAATACCTATTAACTGTAAAATCAAATTGCTTCTCTTATTTGCTACAATCATAAATTACCATTCTTCACATTCTAAAGAATTCCCAAATTATCATTATATATTTTGAGAAGTTAGCCATTAGTTAACAACTAAGAAAATGAGTGGGAGAAAAGATATTGTTTTTACTTGATAGAAAAGTTATGTACAGGCCTACATATATATATATATATATTCCCAAATTATCATTATATATTTTGAGAAGTTAGCCATTAGTTAACAACTAAGAAAATGAGTGGGAGAAAAGATATTGTTTTTACTTGATAGAAAAGTTATGTACAAGCCTACATATATATATATATATATATATATATATATATATATATATATTGATGGTCTAAATATGGACACTAATTATACATTGATTTTATCCTGAAATTATGCCTATAAATATATAATAGTTAATATAAACATCAATGAATGCGTTTTTATAGCATTTGGTTGATTCTTGTCAACTGATTCTTCCTTTGATTGAGTTAAAGACAAGGTTGTCCTAATATGCTCCCACAAGATGGAGAGTTGATTAGAGACACCAATTTTAGATCATAAGTCAGTGAATCAAGCATCAACAAGTTGATCAAGAGTGGAAACAAGAGAAACTTGTAAGAGAAGATGAACAATTTGATCATAAATAAAATGGAAGTTGTTAGCCGTATGCTTTATTTGGGAGCGCAAAACTGGGTTGGCACTGAGATAGGTAGTTACAATATTTTCATAATAAATTGTTGGCATTTGAGATAAAGTGATATCAAGTTATTGTAAAAGTGATCCAACCCAACTACTTTTAGAAGCAGTAGTTGTAATAATATTATACTTAGCCTTAATAGAGGAGCAAGTAATAAATATTTTCTTTTTAGCACTCTTTGAGATGATATTGCTTCCAAGGAAGACAAGATATGCATTAGTGGAGCTACAATCATTTGGATTTCTTGCACAATAAGGGTCAGAATATGCTCACAATGTTGTGCTAAAATTGTGGAAGGGAAATAAACCATAATTAATGGTTCTTTTCAAGTATCATATGACATGACAACAACCCGATGGAGCTGAAATGGAAAATGCATGAAATGAGATAACTTATTTACTAAAAAACATATATTAAGTTTGGTAGAAAATAAATATTTTAATGCACCAACAACATTGCTGTATTTTGTGGCTGTGATAGAAGAACCATCATTAATAAAGAGGGAGGTGGAAGTTGACATTGTTGTGACAATTGCTTTTACTCTAAACATGTTGGCGTGGTCAAAATGTCTAAATGTATTTTTATTGATTAAAGGAACATACCAGTTTTGGTTGGTATGACTTCTATACCCAATAAATGATGCAAGTGTCTAAGATCTTTAGTGACAAGTCTAAAAGAAAAAGAAGTGATAAACTAGAAAAAAATAGAATTATTTCCAATGATGATAATATCACCAACATAGACTAACAAGTGCATCAATATGTCATGATGAGAGCAAATGAAGTGTGATGAGTCTAATTTGGAGTTGGTAAATCCTTGTTGAAGTAGAAAGGAGCTTAACTTATATTACCAAGCACGAGGTGCCTACTTGAGGCCATAAATGGTTTTATTAAGTTTGCAGACAAAATTAGGCTAAGTAGAGCTAACAAAACTAGGAGAATGGGCCATATACGCCACTTCAAAAAGTTTCCCTTAAAGGAAGGCATTATTTATGTCAATTTCATATAAAGGCAAGTAAGTGTAAGAAGCACTCTAATTGCTGTAGGCTTTACGATGGGACAAAAGGATCAATATAGTTCAACCTAGGTTTTATATAAAATCTTTTTGCTAAAGGTCTTGCTTTGTAACAATCATTGGTACCATTTAAGTGACAGTTTATATAGAATGCCCATCTACATCTAACAATATTTTGAAAATAATAAGAAGGGATTAGTTCCCAAGTAGCATTTTTGACTAGGGCATTAAACTCAGCAAACATAACAACCCATGATTGTGGGTCCTTAACAACTTGATTGACACATATAGGTTTTAAAGTAAGAGGAATGGGGTGATTAGCTACTATAAAAATTTGTTTAGGTTTAAAGATGTGATTTTATGATCGGGTGACCATAAGGTGAGTGTGGATAAGAACTTATATTTCTAAAGGAGATAGTTCTTTAAGGGTGATTGAGCAATAGTCAGATTGGGCAAGTTAACCAGTATAGAAAATAAGATGGTTCTTGATAGGTGGGTTGAGTGATGGGAACCTATGCTTTAAAATGGATTTGGTGTTGTAAATTTAAAGGTGAAGAAGAATTATATGAGGAGGAAGGAGTACTTGAATATGAGGGCAGAGGACTTGGGATTTTGAACTACATTCTTTAATATTTATAGTTAAAAAAACTGCATTTTGTGGCAAGTGATTGGGATGTAAAAATGTAGGATGAGATACAAACTAAAGGAGAGCGGGTTTGTAATCAAAGGAGGGGCAGTGGATTGCCATGAGGAAGATGTATTGGTGTCAACACGAGGATTGGTTAAAATGAATGAGAAGTATAAGAATTGGGTTTCCCAAAAAAGCAGTTTAATTTTAAGAATAGCCTATAAAAACATAAGGACTGGATCGAGGATGGAGTTTATGGGAGGTGTATGGTTGAAGACAAAGGTAACACAAGCAACCATGTGTAGTTTGCTTGTTATTAAATAAGGCTTCAAATGGAGAAATCATGTTAAGAAGTGCAATGGGTAACTGATTGATGGGATAAGCTACAGTTTTAAAGGCATAGGACCCAAATAAAAGTAACAACGAGGCTTAATGTAATTTGTTTATTCAATAATATTTTGATGGTAGCACTAAACATTACCATTATGTTAGAGTTTATATGGTTGATTCATGAAAAGAGTAATACTATGAATAGAAAATAGGGTTTTTAGTGCTTGATATTCACCTCCTCTATTAAAGTAAATAGAGATAATTGGTTTGACAAAATATTTTTCTGCTAATGGTTTAAATTTTGAAAATAGTGAGAAGACGATAGATTTTCTCTTGAGGGGATACAACCATATATATTTTGTACAACAGTTAATAAAGCTATTGCAGTAGTGATAGCCATCAATAGAAGGAATCGGGGAAGGAACCCAAACATTACTATATGGTAACTTTAATGCTAAATTGCTTTCAATACTGGAGACATTAAAATGTAATCAGTGACTTTAATTAAACTAACATGAATCACAAGAGAAACTAGGGTTTGTGGTAGAAGTTAAGGAGAAAATTTAAGATATAAGAGGAAGGGTGTCTTCAGCAATAATGACAGTTGGATGGAGAAGAGTTAATGCCAACCATTGTTATAAGTCTTATGGTAGATAAAGAATAAGGTAGCTAGTAAACACCATCTTTAAATGGTCTTTAAAGAAGTTATGTCCCCATACAAAATTCCTTCACAGCAAAATGCTAAGGAAAAATGTTCAGTGGATGTGTCATCGGTGTAAAAAAGTTTGAAATAGAGATTAAGTTCTTTTACATTGCTAGAACACAAAAATATTATATAAAGAAAACTAAGAAGAGTATATAAGATTGGTTGAACTTATGTGAGTGCTTGGCAAACGTGTACCATCTCCAATAATAATTTTATCAGTTCCACCATAGTTAGACTAAATAAATTGATTTTATAATTTAAGGTAACTCGATGTAAGGCTATTGAATCAATAAACTAACCTTGATTATTCATAGATGAAATAGTGGTGTAGTTTTCCATTGGTTTATAAGATTGATTGCCTTAGTTTTTGACGCAATTTTTAGTTGTATGACCTTTTAATTATATAGTTGATAGAGGACTTTGTTGAAGTGTTGATTACAGTTACTGCTATAACCACCTCTTTTTCATTGATTTAAGGTTTAATGGTTTGACCCACGAAAGAAGTAATCTTTTGATTCACAAGTTTGCCAAAGCTAGTTTCTATAGCCTACTGAATATGAGATGTAATTTTTTGTGTGAATTTCACTATTGCAACTTGAATATCATTGTTGTTGTCTTCTCTTTTCAACAATTCTTCATATTTTACGAGTTTGTTATAAAGATCCTTAAAACTAGTGAACCTTTCTCTTGCACGAATTCCTATTGATGTTTCTTTGGAATTAGATCTAAGTCCATTAAGAGAGTGCATAACCAGATTTGCATCATCTACTAAAGATTTAATAATGGCAGGTTCAATAGTTAAGCTTTGATAATGCCTAAATATTCTGTCGTCGATTTATTTCCTTGAGTTGTACTAATGGGTTTCTCTTTAAAAGACATTACTCTTAATCTTGACTGATTGGAAAATAATTTCCTTAATTTATTCTAGGCCCCACATGATTTTTTAGTTAAAGCAATAAATAACATAACTAACTCTGAAACAGAGGATATAATTACGTTTAAGAGCAATTGGTCTTAATGAACCTAATAAGTATAAGCAGAATTGAGTGAGACTTTCTCATGTATACTAATAGTTTCTTCTGGGCATGCTATATTACCTTCTGTATAGCCTATTATATCATATCCAATAAGAAAGGAATGAAACTAAACATGCTAATATAGGAAATTCGTAGATGTTAATTTGATTAGGATTTGAGTAGTACTGTAAATGGACATTAAGGCAATGGTTGAATTTGCTATAGTGGTGGTTGTTATAATGACATGTGAAATACTTGAATATAGTAGTTGTTGACATAAGGAGGAAGGCTATATCTATAGTTGTGAAAAAGAAGAAACAAAGGATTGTACGACTCGTGAGAGCATCAAAACTCTAATACCATGAGAAAATAAGAGGATAAATATATTGTTTTATTTAATAAAAAAAGTTCTTTGTATGCCTATATATATACTGGTGGTCTAAATATGGAAACTAACTATACCATGATTTCATAATGAAATTATGCCTATGAATACATGACATTTAATTGATGAACATAGATTATTGTATGTTTATAGGATATGGTTAATTCCTATCGATTGATTCTTCCTTTTATTAAGATAAAGACAAGGTTGTCCTAATAACAACATTTATGGATGAGTTAATTTATTTTATTTATATCATAGTTTAAAGAATTATTAAGTTTAAGTAACTATTAATGAATATCTATGTATCATTATTACTTTTACCTAATATGATCTAGTTATTTGAATTTGACTATTTAATAATATACCAATATCTCATATAAATAGATCATTTATGTTTATTTGACCATTATTTTTATTTTTAGTTTTTGTTTACTAAATATTTTTAAAATTTTAAAAAATATATTAAAATTTGAAAGTTAAGACATAAAACAAATGCACCAAGATACCATTACAAAACAAACTTTTATACTAAAAAGGATATATCACAAGACAAAGATTGGTGAAATCCGACAATACAATAGAGTAAGAAGTCACATAAGACCTAGTTAATAATGTTTATCCTAAGTATTAAGTGCATTAAATTAAGGAATGTAAGTTACCTTAGTAGTGAGACCTCATCTATAAGAAAGTTAGTTTGTTGCTGATATCCTTGAAGATTTCCTTTATCATGATAAATTCTCTAGTTTACTTGAAAGTGTTTCAGGCTGAAATTATACATGCTTTCTTGTTGGCCTTCGAAAATTCTTTTTTTTTTCTCCTTTCTTTCTTCCCATGTAGTGTAGAGACTATAATTTAGCACCAATTTGAATATGGTTGAATCACTTTTGTGGTTGTATCTAACGTATTCATCCTAAGACAAGAATTGAGACTAGCTATGACCAAAGCATTAAATTATGCACTTTTTCCAAGATTGGTTTCAAATCATTTATGTAAATTTATAGTTTAATAGAAGATGCCCATGAGTTTGATGACATGGGGACATAGCTTACACATTGTGTTACTTAAGGTAATGCCTTTTAATCTATCTAAAGATTGTAATATATATTTGATTGCTAACTATAATAAGAAGGAGCCTTTAGGAAAGTTATTATTAAAATAAACAAGGTTCTTCCAAGTTACTCTGGGGCACTAAATGACCTTATACAAGATTTATTAATAAAGCATCTAATGTTATTCCTCATCCATATTATCTTATCTTCTTGATCTATTCTTGGTCTGTAATTTTAGATTGAATTCATTATCAGATTAAAACCCTTATACCCATATTGCCATTGACCTCTATTAATGACTTCCTCAACTTTACTATACTAGGAAAACGAAACTTGAGGTTGTCCATACCCTACAGTTTACAAAGAGGACCAAGTTTATTCTAGTTGTCAAACCAAAATTAGGCTTTCCACTTATTTCTGATCTTAACTTTCATTTCTCGAATCGTTACATCCCTTAGTTTAAATATTTAGTTAGGGTTTATGAGTAGTTAAGCTTTTCTTTGATAATCCAAAAACTTTGATCCTTTTACTATATAAGAATGCATCCACTTAACCCATATAAATTCATAATGCTCAAACAACTTCTAAATTTTTTTTAGCTATAAGCATCTTATTGATCAATCAAACTAATTTAATTCCATCTTGGGAAAGCAAACTTCTTTCCGCTTAACTTTTTGGTTATCTTTTTAGCCTTGCCTAGCCGTAAAAAAATTTAAAACAATGTTTTCACCTCGTTGGTCAAATTCAGAGGCAAATATAGTTAACGAATCTTATTGAATATCTAAATCCTCTAAAATTACCGAGGCAAGTTGAAGTCTCCCAGTATACGAGAGTAATTTATTATTCCAATGGTTTATTTTCTTCATAATTAAATTAAAGAGGCATAGACTATCTCTCTCTTTAACAATTTCTTTTTTTAAAAAAAGAGAAATAAAACCAAAAAGTATATATGCAGATTCTAAAATAGCTAATTACATATTATTTACGGTCCCTTAATATATCTTCAAACAAAGACGAAGAAAGAATTTCGTAAGGTGGTCAACACCATGCATAAGTGTCTAGGTTATATGAAAAGAGACATATGAAGGTAGAAGGACGGAAAAGCTTGAAAAGATATATTCTAAGTGTAAATAAAGAAAAAGTGAAAAAATGCGGAATGTAAGACCAAACCAACTCGCACCTGGCTTAGCATATGGTGAAGCAATTTGACATGAACCTACAGGCATTAGTATCTGCTGTTTCAACCTCCTTAACTCAGGCTTATATACCCAATAAGAGTCTGTACGAGTCACCAAATCTTCGCATCTAAATATCTCTTGCATTGGTCCACAAGAACTGATGAACACAGCATGCACCGTCCGATGAAAATCAGGACTGACCCACCCATTTGCCACCACAAGATTAGCCACCACAAGATTCACTTGCAACCTGTACACGTCCCTAATCCCCTTCTTCTTTACTTCGCTGCCACAAGGAACCCTGGCAACGATAACATCCAGGTCAACCTCCGCCGTCGTTGGCATCGGAATCCCCGGACATTTAGGTGAACCCCACTTTCCATCTTCGTCTATCCATTCTGGGAAGAAATCGTCCCACTTCAGATCCTTTGAAACGGTTTCAAAATCAATAGAAACCGTTTCTCCTAAGCCATGCATATTACTGTATGCTCGTTGTGTGTCATCATCCACATTAACCAAACCAATCTTCAGTTTCTTCCTACCGATACCGGAAGCGAACAGGTCGTCAAACCATTTGTGGGCAGTGATCATCGAAGAAGGTTTGTGTTTATTGAACGGCACTGATGACTTCAAAGACAAAGATAGGACAATGAGGCTTAACGAGAGGAATAAGAGAGATGGGATAAAAAGCTTAAGACTAGAAGAGTCCCGAGACCTGGGATACGCCATTGTTGGCCAGATCGAGTTCTTCATGTCAAGCCATTTATAATGCAACGGATGATTGACTAGAAGGATCTGGTACCAGGGAGTTTTGTGTATGGCTGCACGTTTGTATGTAAAGTTGGTCTTCTAGTTACTATGACGAGCATCCATTATAGTAAGTGACGCTTATTGTTTATTCGAGGGCATCTACTTTCCATATTTTGGATTAAGTTAGGTGAGCATTTATAAAGTCGTGATGATAATCAAATGGAGGCAGATAATGTATTTTTTGTTTAGGATGTTTTGCGAAATTGATTGGTTTTATGAAATATATGTCAGGTTGATAACGGATCGTGTACATGAAGCTAGAATAAGAATTTTATAACATACCTGAATTGGAAGTCATTAATCTCTTCTTTTTTAAAACTAATCTTCCTCCCCTTCTTTCTTTTATTTTCATGATGGCAGTTTCTCAAATGGGATAAAAAAAATTAGGGATGGTAATGGTGAACGATTTGCAATGAATCTCGAAGAAGAGCAGTTATGGGAATGGAAAACTGAAAGGCTATTTTCTTATTGAATCAACTCTAATGTAATGTTTACAATGCTTTACATATATACAAGAAGGATTCTACCTAGAAGCGGCTAAAGAAACGTGAAACGAAAGGATAAGAAAACTATTTCTAACAACCTTGCTGATATGACATAATTGAATATTACCATAATCATCATCACGACTTTCATCAATTCTAGCTTGTGTCTAAACATTGGTATCAAAGCTAAAAAAAGATCTTCACCTACTATTTACCCCAGAAGGGGGTCTATTATTTAAGCAACTGGAGAAGAAATTGAAGTCTGCACAAAGCAAATGACCCAACAGTATTGTTTGCCCCAAGAGGGGGCCTATTTGATCTCAATCAGAAGTTCAGCCCTGATAAGGGTTGTCTTTGTACCTCTCCAGATTGTCGAAGTAAAAAGAGACTCATATGTGAGGGAGAGTGTTGAGAATACCCACATGTGAGTGTCTCACATAGAAGAAAGAGGGGAAACAATCAGAAGTTCAGCCCTGATAAGGGTTGTCTTTGTACCTCTCCAGATTGCCGAAGTAAAAAGAGACTCATATGTGAGGGAGAGTGTTGAGAATACCCACATGTGAGTGTCTCACATCGAAGAAAGAGGGGAAAGAGGACTAATATATAAGCATAATGAGTTACTCCACCTATCACCAATTTGTTTTAGAATGGAACCTCACTTGGGCTTATGTGTGGTCTAACTTTCCTTCACGTATGGGCCTATAGGCCCATAATCTTGAAGAAGATGAGCAGTTATGGGAATGGAAAACTGAAAGGCTATTTTCGTATTGAATCAACTCTAATGTCATGTTTACAATGCTTTACGCATATACAAGAAGAATTCTATCTAGAAGCTGCTAAAGAAACGTGAAAAGAAAGGATAAAAAAACTAATTCTAACAACCTTACTAACATGGCATAACTAACTTGTAAATTAATCTTCTAATTAATTCCTAATTATCTAAAGCAGCTTTATTGATTACAAACAAAGAACAATATGTACAAAGACTTCAATCTTTAATCTGATCACCGTTCACATTTTTAATCTGAGACTATTGAACATCATCAGCACCGTGATCATCCTTCATCCTCGTAACTAGATGATCCTTAGAGTGCTAATTATTACTATAATTATCATCACAACTTTCATCAATTCCAGCTTGAGTCTGAACACCCCCCCCCCCCTCAATGCAACATCCCACTACCATAGGGTACATACCCAAACTTCCAAGAACATTCAGGTACATATCCTACGATAATGGTATGTTAGAGCAAAACAGATCCAACTTACACATGGCATCATCTAACATAATCAGAAGT
>JAOSBN010000006.1:20949124-20964937 GCA_027563595.1 Erythroxylum suave
GAAAAATTTCTAAAATTCTCCAAAAATACAAAACTCACAAAGACACATTCCAATTAAATTTTTAAGCACAAAAATCATATATTTTTCATAAGAATTTCATTTATTAACAAATATACCGGGAAATGTCATGAATGCATGTACAATCATTGCATGTGCAAAATTCACTATTCATGTGAATATATGAATGCATGAATATAGCCAAACAATTTTTAAACACTCCTAACCCATTCCAAATTACTATCTTACCCTTTCCATCGGTGATGGGATGTTACATACATAGCTCTTGCAAGTCTTGAAAAATGATTCAAGAATAAAAAACGATTGCCAAGAATGAAAAGATCAAGCTAATTGGCTCTAATACCATGAACAATTTGCAGTGACTCTTGAAGAAGATGAGCAGTTATGGGAATGGAAAACCAAAGCTACTTTCGTATTGAATCAACTCTAATATAATGTTACAATTCTTTACATATATACAAGAAGAATTCTATCTAGAAGCTATTAAAGAAACATGAAAAGAAAGGATAAGGAACTTCTAACAACCTTGTTGATATGGCATAACTAACTTGTAAATTAATCTTCTAATTAATTACTATATGTGTGTGTGTGTGTATAAACAACACTACAGAGTGAGTGGCACTTCTAGGCGGGTAGTCGTATGACAACACCACAGAGAAAACATTGCTTTCATGTAACATGCTATGGTCTATATATATATATATATATATATATATATATATATAAGGCATTGCTATATGAATGAGACTTCATCTTTATCACAAGCAATAACTCCAATTCCTAAAATGCTCCTCTAGTCCCGAGCTTGGTAAATAATGTCGTGGGAAATCAAAACTTTCTTTCGGTCTTTAAGTGGTAAGGGAAGTCACTCTTGTGTTCTCTCTCTTAGGTGGGTCAATCTCGTTTGTTTTTGCCGTTAAGAACATCTGTCGTGGTATTGTTTTCGTACCGTGTAGGTCCTGGCATTCCTCTTTGCTTTAGATCTTAGGTGGACAGGAAAGCATTCCTCTCAATCCCCCTGCCTCATATTTAGGGAAACACAGCTGTTGATCCTTCGAACTGTCTACGTTCCCCTGTCAATTTAAATATGTGTAGGGTATATATATATATATTAGCCTAAGGATACAAGAGAGCTAAGCATTGATCAAAGTCTAAAAATGCCAAATTCGAAAGGACATCAGTTAGCAATCCAAAAGGTGGAATATTTATTTCTAGTATGTCATATATTTCAGATGGCTTTCTGGTCGAATCTAACATTTTAGAATACAGGAAATCCTCTAACAAATCTAGAATCCGTTGATCTGGAACTATATCTGTGGGCTTAATTGGGTATACATATGTGTGTGTATGCGTATGTGTGTGTGTGTGCTTCAATGCTTGCAAAAAAGGCTTCTTGGCTAGTTGTGGGGCTACGATATGTGTTAATGGTTTTCACTTGAAGGGAAAACATAGACCACAATTGCTTTTAGCCATTTGATTGGATGTCAATAACATGTTTTTGATGGTGTGGGATGTGGTTACAAGAAGACATAGGGCACTATCGGACTACAACTGGGTTTTCATTTTTGATTGACAAAAGGTGATATTGTGTTACTCTATTTTCTTTTTATCTTATAAACATTCATTGATATTTAACAAATGATTGGGGTTTGGTTGTGTTTAAGTTTTAATTATTAACCCTCGATAATTTGCAAGCACACAATTCGTTACCATAGTACCAAAGGTGTCGATTCGATGAGGAGGGAACTAATCTAATCCTAAAATCTAAAGCCATAAACCACTAAGAGAAGTTCAAACTGCAACGAAACTAAAATGAGAATTTAGTTCAATCAATCAAATTAAGAATCAAAAATGAAAATACTACTTACTAAGCAATTGCCACACACCCAAGAATCAACCAAAGGAAATTACCAATTAAGAGAAAAGGAATTTTACCTATCCTTAATGCTAACGTAACTGATTATGAATTATTTGATATTTGGTTCTAGACTATCCTAGGGTTGATTACTCTCTTGAGTTAGAACCATTAACCTTAAATCATGAACCCTAATTAGATTATGGAGGATGCAATCTCTCAATTCACAACCTATCCAAAACCCTAATTAGTTCTAAAGTTCTCTAATAAACTATCGGAAACCTATACAAAATCTCTCTCTGCACAAATTACCGATCTGATTTAATTTGGTTTCTATTAAATCACCTAACTCTCATTAGTCCAATTTAATCATTTTTTATTCGATTCACCCTTTCAGTTTATTATCAAATTATGCAATAGCAGAATTAAACCACAAGAATATCCAATAAACATATAAACAATCAGATTCTCATTAATTCAAGAACAAAATTTCGAAGGTGAGTTTATAACATCCTCAACATTACAGATATATCATCAACTATTCAATCCAATTATATACAATAATAAAACTGAAAGAATAGGAAATAAAATCTAAAATGGATGATGGGAGGCAGCGAAATTAGGAAACCTTCTGATTTAGGAAGTACTTCGAGT
Source organism: Erythroxylum suave (assembly GCA_027563595.1). Taxonomy (NCBI): domain Eukaryota; kingdom Viridiplantae; phylum Streptophyta; class Magnoliopsida; order Malpighiales; family Erythroxylaceae; genus Erythroxylum; species Erythroxylum suave. The sequence continues at coordinate 20,951,652 of JAOSBN010000006.1, forward strand.
CAGCTTCTTCTCCTCTTCCCTTCCTCTATCTCTTGATGATTTCTCTCTAAGGTTTCTCAAGGCGGCTGATGCAAAAGCTCCCTTTTGCCTCTTTTTTTTTGTTCTTTACATATCCTCTTGTGTTTTAGGTAACCCTAAGGTTTTCCTTGGGTCCGAAAGGGCCAAAAACTCCATCAAAAGTTGACATTTTTTAGTGTCTTCACATCTACTTCATGCAGGCCACAATTGTAGGCAATTCCCTGGGCTTCTTTCATAATCGTGGTATGTAGGCCACGATCGTGGGCCAACTATGGGGCTTCTGCCACAATTACGGCCTAACATGCCACGATTATAGGCCGTTGTTTCGGCCCGAATGTCTCTAAAACTCCTCCAATCTTCGATGTTAACCTTGAAATACTAGCAAACACATCAAGGTACCTCAAAAACATAATATTTATGCTCAAAGACTTGCACTAACTTTATTTACTTTTTATGGACATGGACCTAGTCTTTTACATGGAAGCAAACATTGGTGATGAATGTCAATTCGGTTACTAGACTAAGTCATTTTTTTGTTAAGCTGCTTGGTTGGAATGTCATTATAGCCAATTGATATAAAGGCACACATTTGTGATGCGTGTCGATTTGGTTACTTGGCCACATCATGTTCTCAACTGGATACTAGCTCTATTCATAACCCGATGGCTAATGGAATAGTTATTTATTTAAAATTAGAAAACGCTTTTTTTAATTAATGCCTACCTTGTTACTTTAGGTACTCGTTTTCATGAAAAAATGTTAGCTAAGTTAGTTGAGAGATCTAAAATTCTGAATGAATTGCTTTAGCTACTCATTTTCATGAAAAAAGCACTAGCTAAGTTGCTTAGTCTAGAGACCTAAAATTCTGAATGAATGTGACAACTTATAGGGTGATAAACTAACATTACATCCTAATTAACTTGCATATTTTCGCCAAAGACCCTAGATTACTAATTTCGTGAGCTTATGACTCTTCATAACCTAATATATTATGTTCAAAATTAAATTGATTTTAATCCATCTAAGCCATTGACGCATTCACACAATTCACAATATGCATCCTGACAAACTATTATATAATATGTAAAATTTACACTCAAAGTAAAAACACACATCCTTCCCTATATTTAAACAACACATTATTCTCAATGTGATAAGGGTACACAAATATAGTAGGGGAAAATAAAACACAATAAATAAAAACATAAGAAGAAAATACTAACAAAAATGAAAAGAGAGGAGTTAGAACACAAACTCATCAAGGTAATTGAGGTGGGGATGGTGTCAGAGATGGAGACCCAATGCATTTGACACCGAGCTAGGTTCCCTTTCTTATAATTGGTTCAAAAAGAATAAGAGAGTTATCAATCCAACCATTCTACATCATTACAAGCTTATTTTAGAATTTTAAACAAACCTAACTACACACAATTTAAATCTAACTGCTAAACGTGCTAATTTAGGGTCATTAGCATGACCTTGCATCCTTAGAAGCTCAACCCAAATCAATTATAAGTGACTTGCTTCCACCCTTCTCTTTTAATATCAATTTTGTAGCTTATGAGTAAGCTAAAAATTGCAAAATAATCAAAAGGACAATATTTATAAAGTTGAGAAAACCAATTAATTTTGGTAATAACCTATTCACTAACAAACTGTCAATAAAATAGGGAATAATGAAACTCTTTAAATCTTCTATTAAGTTGAGCAGTTTGTTTGGTTTAAAGGTGAGTTGCTCTTGTTCTTGCCTAATCACTTCCGTTTCTTTTCTTCTTTTGCTTCGTAAATAGAGACTTTCATAGCTTCTTCAAACTTGATGTTTGTTGTCATTTGTTCTTCTTCCTCATGCTCCTTTGAAGTTTTGACATCATCAACTCTTATAAATGGTATTCTTAGTGGGTAAGGCAGAGGAGGAACACAGGGAAGGTCCTCATTCTTTTCTTTGTCATTTTTCTACTTCTCTTGGTCTTTTACAGAGTGGGTTTCAGCTGGTCTATTTGTTGGTTCTCCTAACTCTTTCTCACTCACAAGTGTGATAGCCTTAATTTGCTCTCTTGGATATACTTCTGTATTGCTTTAAAGACTTCACACACTTTTTGTAGATAACACATTGGCGAGTTGTTTAATTTGAACCTCCAGGATAAGAATAGAAGAGGCATGAGTCCTTGTTACTTGATCAATTTGCTCTTCTAACGTCTTTTAGGCCTCATCCATACTTATGAGCTTGTCCATGATCTTATCTAGTTTGGAATCATAGTCATTGTATTTATCCTGTTGATATCTATATGACCCTTGATTTCTAAACTGAATCTTAGTATTGTTAGACCAATAAAAATTTAGGTAGTTATGCCACCCCAATTGGTATGTGCTAGAATAAGGATTGCTATCTCCTTGACCAACTTATGCTCCATTAAAGTTGAGTTGCTCCACATTGTTGTTTTCCCCTAAGAAGCAATCAGTTGCGATATAGCCCTTTTGTCCACATGACTTATACTCATGCTGCATTGCTGTGACTGTAGGGGAAAATGTGGCTTTCAGGTTATTCAATTGCTTGGTTAGGTTGTTGATCCTAGCTATGTTGTCATTAAATTTACAGCAATCATTCCTTTTGGTCCCAAAAGGTTGAATGTTGTCTACTTCATTCTGATATCTAAAGATAACTAGTGCATGCTATGTCTTCTAACAGATCGTGTGCTACTTCAAATATTTTCGTCATGAATAATCCTCCAACAACTACATCTATAGTGCTCCTTATGGGTAGATTAACTCCAGTATAGAAGGTTTGCAATAGGAATTAGTTGGATAAGTTATGATGAGGATAGTTTCTTTGCAACTCCTTATACTGTTCCCATGCTTCATATAAAGACTCCCTGTCATTTTGCTAGAAATTGATAATTTCCTTTATTAGTCTTGTTGTCTTGTTTAGAAGGAAATACTTATATAGAAAAACCCGTGCTAATTACTCCCAAGTTGTGATGTTGGCTGGGCGAAGAGAATTTAACTAAACTTTGGCTCAATCCCTAAGTGTAAAGGGAAAGAGTCTCATCCTAACAACATCTTCTGACATCCCACTATATTGAAAGGTGTCACAAATTTCTAAGAAATTAGCTAAATGAGCATTAGGATCCATATTGGTTCGCAGTATGTTTAGCAATGATGGTTTAATCTCGAATATATTCACTTGCACTGGTGGTCATCTAATCCCTTGACGATGGGCATTAAGCTATGGCCTCATGACATCCCTAAGGGCCTGTCACTCTTTATGTTTCATTTCCTCCACCATCGTTCTTTCCATCTCTTTTTACCGTTCAACTGTTGAGATTCCTTATTATTGTCTGGTGATATCCAAGTTGATGTGTCGTCTACTTTATGCGCAGCTTCTCTTTTTTTTTTCTTTTTTTTTACAAAAGATGCTGAAAAAGCCTTAGACTACAAGAATTAAACTAATCTATGCCTCCCCGACATCGATGCCAAAAACTTGATTGTGGTTTGGTTATGTGTAAGTTTTAATTTAATCCTTGATAATCCGCAAGCATAAAGTTCACTAGCATAGTACCAAAGGTTTCAATCCCACGATGAGAGGATTAATTTAATCCTAAAATCTAAGGCCACAAACAAATAACAAAAATTTAAAATGCAATGAAACTAAAACGAGAATTTAATTCAATCGTTCAAATTGAGAATTGACTATAAAAATACTAATTACTAAGCAATTGCAACACAACCAAGAATCAACCAAAAGAAATTACCCATTGAGAGAAAGGGGATTTTACCTATACTTAATGCTAATCTAACTTATTACAAATTATTAGATTGTTAGTTAAAGATTATCCTAGGGTTGATTTCTCTTTCTCCAGTTATAACCATTAACCATAAATCATAAACCTTAATCAGATTATGGAGGTTGCAATCTCTCAATTCACAACCTATTCAAATCCTAATTAGTTCTAAAGTTCTCTAATAAACTATCGAAAACCTGCACAAGATCTCTCTCCACACAATTTACTGATTTGATTTAATTCTAGTTTTTATTAAATCACCTAACTCTCATTAGTCCAATTTAATCATTTTTCATTTGATTCAACCTCTCAGTTTATTATCAAATTATGTAATAGTATAATTAAACCACAACAATATCCAATAAACACACATACAATCAGATTCTCATTAATTCAAGAATAAAATTCCGAAGATGAGTTTATAACATCCTCAACATTCTAGATCTATCATCAACTGTTCAATCCAATTATATACAATAATAAAACTAAAAGAATAGGAAATACAATCCAAAAGAAATGACGAGAGGTTGCGACGTTAGGAAACCTCCTAATCTGAGAAATACTTCGAGCCAGCTTATTCTCCTCTTCTCTTCTTCTATCTCTCGATGATTTCTCTCTTCTCAAGCCGGCTAATGCAAAAGCTCCCTTCTGCCTCGTTTTGTTTTTCTTTAAATATCCTCTTGTGTTTTGGGTAACCATAGGGTTTTTCTAGAGTTCAAAAGGTCTAAAAAATCCCTCGAAACTTAACCTTCTTGAGTATCTATGCATCTGCCCAATGAAGGCCATGATCGTGGACCATTCCCTGGGCTTCTATGATGATCATGGCATGTACGCCATGACCAGGGGGCCAACTCTGGTGCTTATGTCACAATCGTGACCTGACATGCCACGATCGTGGGCCATTATTTTGGCTTAAATATCTCTAAAACTCCTCCGTTCTTTGATGTTGACCTGAAATACTAATAAACACATCAAAGTACCTAAAAAACATATTATTTAAGCTCAAAGACTTGTACTAACCCATAAAACACTTAAAACATAAATAATAAACAAACTAACATAATTCTAACCTAAATACATTCTAAATGATTGAATTAATAGCTAAACAAATATCAAACTATACCCTAAAACACGATGCAATTTATACTTATCAATATACCATTGTGATTAATTGAAACATGGTTTAGAACAAATGTTTAATGTTGGTATGGATGGAGGTGAACATAAATATTATGTAACAAATATCTATGATAACCTTCAAACCAAATTGAAGATTACAAAGGTTATAAAGAATATAGTGTAGAGTGTTTAAGGAATTTGAAAGGTATATGATTGTTTAATTTTGGATAGTACTTGAATTTCAATGTATATGGTTATTTAATTCACATTAGAGCTCTTTTTTCCTTGAATAGGTACATAAAGCATTGGAAGGTATTTACAAGTCAATCTATGCTTCGTTGGTCAAGATACCTACCCGCAGTGGTGCAAACACATTCATAATAAGATGATTAAAAGAGCAATAACGAAGAAATTTAATGAGAAAAATTTAGGGATAGAGAAACTTAATAGATCTGTTTATTCTAGGATGTAGAAAACCTTGGAGAAGTTTGAAAACTTTATGGTGACTGCACGTCATACTTTAGTGAAGGGATATTGTTTTAAGTGGAGCATATGAATTTTGACCAACATGTTTTTAATTTAGGCAACAAGACTTGCATATATAGAAGATGGGATACAAGTGGAATTTCTTATCAATATGCTTGAGTTGCAATCAGACACGATGGTGGCAAGCCAGAAGATTATATGGATTTGATGTATAATAAAGAAAATTTTGAAGTTGCTTATGCATGTTAATTTTCCAATTCCTGGTCAGAATTTGTCAATGGCCCTTACTGAGTTTAATGGTTTACTATAATACACGAGAAGGTCTGGAAGACCAAAAATGGCGAAGAGCAAGGAGGTAGAAGAGGAATATAACCCATATAAAGCTACTTGGAAAGGACTTCACATATTATGCAAAATATGCAAGCAATATGGTCCTAGTTTAAGAACATCCAATCGAATAAATGGCAATCAAGCTATCCAATTGACACACGATCCAATATAGTTGATAAAGAGAATAAGAAGAAGAAACTAACTTGTTTTATATAGTGCATATTGGGACTAGCTACCTATGTATAAAGTTTTTTTTGAAGGCTTTTGTTTTCTTTATGGTGCTTATTCTATATATCTAATTTTGTATATAGATCTTATTTAGATAATGAAACGTGGTGTATATTATTCGAATGTTTATAAATGGAAACTATAGTTTTTTACTTTATGTCATACCTGTCTAACTTGTTAATTTCCATTATTTGCAATCTTACTTCCGATATGTTTGTGGGTGATTATCCATAATTACTGATAACAGAGACAAATAAGAAGATACTAATACATTAATCTACAAAAATATTTAATATTAGTCCATACATTAATAAGGTAAATGTATTTCTTATAACATGTACATTGCTAAGTAACACCCAATAATTATAATAAAGATGATCTAACTACAAATCAATAGCCTCCTTAATAAAAATTCATCTTAACGATTCTATAATTTGTCATTGATCTCCCAAAGCTCATTGATTACATCCATACTTCTTCTTGTGAAATTTTCATCATAACACACAAAGTAATCACATTTTAATTTACTATGTAAATAACATGTATAAATCAAATTCAACAATCTATCAATCTAAAATTTTATTTAGAAAAGGTAAATCTAATTTTAAATTTTACATTTAATTAGGCACATCTATAAAATTACCTTCTTAGTTGAACTTAGTCCAAGAACTTATAAGTGTTACCAATCACAATAATATAAATGATTTTCAATCTTATTGCCTACACTACTAAATGAACTTGACATTTTCTTCAATTGTGAGAATAAGTTAATACAATGTAGGAAGGTGAGAGGATTCAAGCTAAATAATATAAAACAATACAAGTAGTTACATATTCAAGCTAAATGATATAAATTAATATAAAATGATTCAAACTAAATAATTATTATACTTATCCAAAATAAGATTATTTACCAATAACTAATGCACGTACGTCAAACCGGAACATATAAGAATTAAGCCTTGTTTTGACACTGATGTAGGAAAGAATCAAGTGTTAAGCTTCAAGGAATCAATATAAAGTAAATGCTTGAGAGTGAGTTATTGACAAAAAATAAATTGTGACCAAATAAAAACCAGGAGTGTTGATTAAAGTACTGTGTGATGTGTCCGTTGCATCCATATAAAATAAATACACAATAAGATTTGTTGTTGCAATGTCAATACAACAATTGAAAACAAAGCCAACATAAAATCAAAGATGAATAAATAAAGTTGATGTTGCTTTTATATTCCATACAGAATAAATCAAATACGCATTAATCATGGTTAAAGGATGAAACTTAAGAATTCCTCTAATATCTATCTTCTTTTTCTTCAAGACAATTATTTTTTAACTTTTTATCAAACTTAAGTAGAAAGCTTAATAGAAGATTTCTTCCAAGGAAATTGCCTTAAATCATGGTTTTAATTTTGTTTGCAGTTGCAATATTAGCAATAAGGGTCAAAATTGTTACTGTGATTTATCAACCATATTTTCCATAACTACGCTTACATTGTGCTCAATGATTGATGAAAAAGCCTACAGCCATACTAAGCATCTAAATGAAAGTAAGCTTTATGTTTTACAAAATTTTGTATAAGTACTAACATTCAAAACATGTTTCAATACATAAGAGTAAAAGACAATTGAATAATGTAGGAAATGATCAACCCAACAAGAAAGGCTTAACAAATAGGTCAGTTTGTAAACATTTAATATCTTATTAATCATTAATCTAGGACTCTATATACAGCTCCTCAAGAATACATATAAGTATGTAACATGATATAATATATAAGAGTGAAAGATGAGATCTACTTTATTATATACATAAAAAGAAACAATTAAGAAAAAAAAGATAAGCAAATATAAGTCAAAAAATATTCAAAATGCAATATCATAATTTAATAACTTCTCAGTCTATTAAGACAAGTAGGGGAAAAAACAAACTCTAGAATGCAAGAATATCTATAGCAAAGAGTTTATATAATAAGTTTTCTTATAGGATACGGTAAGTGTATACAAGAACCCTAAAATGCAAGAACATCATTTGTAAGCATAATAAAGAATTAAAGAGAATTTGACCTCTTATAGTGTTTCTATTTTTACTCCCCCTTCGAGAATACAAAAATGAGATTATTGAAAATTAGATAACCTTACAGGCTTAGATTAAGGTCAAACTCATATTGTTTTTAAGATTGTAAGTCAATCTTATTTTAAAATGAGTGCAATCTTGTAGTTAGTTTTTACAGCCTAAAGACGTACGTTGTGAAATAAGCATAAATGATCATATTCCATTAATGCAAGGTGAATTGGCTTGGAATTCAAAAGTTTCAAACTTTAATAGGCATTTATCTTGTATTATATTGTCTAAATAAATAAATGAAGAGGATATTTGATCTAAATCTTTTATTGTTAAAACAATGACCCAGAAATCATCTAAAATGCATATTAACTACTGGCATTCAATTCATCGTCAACTTCACTGCTATTATTCATATAGATAGAAAATAGGAATATCATATGCATAATGTAATAAAAAATGAAATGGACATTAAAGATAAGTGAAGAATTACACCAGAGAGAAGTTTCTTTTATTGATTAAAAATAAGCGAGTTCTTGATTAAAAAATAAAAAAATGGTTGAATTAATTAGCAGATCTAGGAGGGACAACCTATTGCCTACTGTCTTAGACACCACCGGTCGTATCTAACATTGCCTTTCGTCTTTGCTTGCATTATCTTAAACGACCTATTGCTTGGCATCTCTACTTATGTCGTCGTTGGTCGCTTCCACCTCCACTCTTTGCTACCACCTGGAATCATTAAAGAAGCTTCATGGTTCGTACGTTTAGGGGCTGTTTGTTTTCTTTTTTTAGGTTTTTGTTGTGGTTTTTGTAAATTAAGAAACGACCCTTAAAATCGTGTTTAGTTAAACTTGTTTCTATATTTCATTTTTAAAAATAAAAAACCGACAACCATTTTACTAAAACGTAAAAATAACGTTGTTGTGATTTCTAAAAACAGGTTTCATCTATTTTTAAAACATTTTTTCACAAAAAAAAATCATATTAATATTGGTTTCTTTCCTCTACACTGATTTCGTCTTCTGCATCTTCACTAGTGTTGCAATATCTCCAGGTTTGTTTTCATAGCTATCTGTTGCTTACTGTGATTTCTCTTGTCCTTAACATCAGACCTATCATACTTCTTGCGACCATCAATACTACTTTCTTGTTTTCTCTTTGTGTTACTATGTGCTGAGTATATTGTAGATGAGTCGTAGGGTCAGTCACATTAGTTTAGTAGTAGAAGACAAAATAGAGATACTAGGCATAATGGAAGAGAGATATGGACCAACATAGAATTGTGAAAAAGGAAGAGAGATATGAAAAAAATAATAGTACTATATATGTAGCCATATTTACTAAAAGCAACCATATAAAACTTCTGCTTTGAGCGTAAGCTTTTGCATTTCTTTTATGATGATAAAAAAGATGATAGCACTCTCGTTCTTCCTTTAAACAACAATTTTTCTGACTAGAATGAGTTCTTGTGAGATGTGTTTCTATTCTTCAGTTCTTGCTTCACCTCCTCTGCTAAACATACCGATAACTTCATCTTTTTGTGGCAAACTGATCATTTATAAAGAACCATCACAGAACTGTGAACAAGAAGTGGAAACAATAATTGCAATAATGTTATTAAAACCGAAGGCTATAATTGTTTTCTTGGTCCTCATTTAAAGTGGAGACAGCTATAGCTATTTTCTTCTTCCTCACATCTTTGTAGCTGTTTTGTTTTTGATCCTCACGTCATTTTAAAGTGGAGACAGTTGTAGCTACTTTCTTCTTGTCGTCACATCTTTATAGCTATTTTCTTCTTATCCTCACATCTTTATGTAGCATAGAGTGGAGCACAGAGTGGCATAGAGTGGAGCATAGGGTGAAGCCTAATTACAATCAATTTTATAATTGTTTTCTTCTTATCTTCATGTCATTTAATGTGCCATGTGGAGGCTACGTTCCCATCAATTTATATCCTAAATTAATAAATGAATTGAAACATTAAATGCATTAGTACGTGAGCTAAATTAGAATTCAAATTGAACACGTTGGTATAAGACACTGTTGTAGCACATTGAAGTCCATCTTTTTGTATCAATTTTGTGTTGTGTTGAAAAATTTTCCAATTGTACCATCTTAATTATATTAGAAGCTTCTTGACTCTTTGCTCATGAATCCTATTGAAGTGGCCTATTACCTGAAGCTAAAGTCGAAATGAAGGAATGTGTAAATGATTTACTGTAGTGGTTTTATTACCAGGTTTTCATATATAGTGAAATCTAATTTGTGTATAAGTTTGGACACTAAATTTAAATAAACTAGATAATGACGTGAGGTTTAGTAGCCTATTCAACATTGTCTTTTGACAATGGCATCATAAGAAGCTTGATTTCTGGTGCCTCAAATGTCAAAAGTCAAAAGTGATATTCAATGTCTTACTTTTCATATTTTTTGTATTTATAATCCATATTTATAATACTAAAATAATAAAGTAATTATAATATTTTTTAAGAAATTGTTATGACTGTCACATGTTTATTTTGAGCCATGTTTAACATTTAATACTTTGTGGAAATTATTGTGATTGATGTCACTTATATGTTATTACATTTAGTGATGGAAGACTTGAACAATATGAGCAACTCCAATGATTGTATGGAAGTAAATGAAAAAGATGGGGTATGAAATGATACTATAGAGATGTATTTGTTCTCCTTGATGGTTGAAAAAGTGAAGAAGGGAAATCGAACGACTATTACCTTTTTCAAATCTGGTTGGAAGAATATTAAAGTAGGTTTTCAAACAAAATTCAATACAGAGTATACTGATATTCAATCAAAGAATAAGTATGATGGATTAAGGGTCAGATTGAAGAATTCCAAGAACTTACTTAAAGAAACATGAATCAGTTACAACTTTTTTACTGGTGAAGTTAATACTACAATTTAATGTTAGGAAAATCTATTTAAGATAAAATATGTCTTTTGCTTTATTAAAATATCATATTATATAATATTCATTCTTATATATCTTTTTCATCATTATAGGTTCATAAAATGGCTTACAAATTTAATAAAAAAGGATGTAAGGAATTTTTAGACTTTTGTCATATTTTTTGAGATACTATTGCAATTGGTGTGCATGCACATCCATCAACTAAATTTGCATCGAATATTACAGAAGAGGAATATGAAAATGATGTTGATGAAGATTAGTCGTATAATGGAAAAGAAGATCAAGATAAAAGTTCTCCATCTAAGAGAAAGAAATCTCCTAAGAACAAGAAGGCAAAGAAGATACATTCCAACATTGTAGAAGAAGCCTTACTTATACTTGTTGAACAATAAAAAAGGAATAATGATTTACTTGAGAAAAATTGAGTGAAACATCATCCATTGTAGAGAATAGATTTCAAAAATCTAACATAATGATAGAATGTCTAAATTCTTTAGATGAATTGGGTATTGACAATGTGCAATATAGAAAAACTATGAAGGCTTTACATGATTCTCCACTTTATAGGGATATTTTTTTGAAGATAAAAGAAACAAGGAAGTTGGATTGGATTACGTTTTTTTAGTTATATTTTCATGTTATTGCATATCGAATTCTTATTGATTTGACACTTTTATATGAAGCACTATTTCATATTTTGAACATTTTAAGTTTGTGCTTTGAATGAATATTTGACTTAATTTTAAGTCTATATTTTGTATGAATATTTTTTTTATATTGGATTAAATTTACTTGACTGAATATTTTATTAATTATTTAATGTTGGCATCATAGATATATGAATTTCTTATCAGATTTCGAATTAGATTCTGATGATGAACGAAAGAAAGTAATCATTATTTCTGTAGCTAGGGGAGAAAACAAATATTTTCATTTACAAAAGCAACCATGTAGAACTTCTATTCTACCAAAAAGCGAGACGAAATTACTAGGCAAATGTGGAGTGATTGTATTATTTCTAATTGATTTATGTTTCTTTTTGTAAATGATAGTACTATTATGTTTTCAAAAATTATACTATGATGAATATCTTTTATTGATATAATTTTATAATTTATAGAATTTTATATATACAATTAATGTGTAATTTTTAATTACATTTAATTTGCATATACTTTAATTTTAACTGTAATGATAATTAATTAATTTAAAAATATAATGTATGATATAAAATTATTAATAAAAGAGTATGATTACAAAAATAGAAACAGGATGATAAACCAAACATGTTTTTATTTTTGTTTTTAATTACTAATCTTAACCAAACATGAGTTTGTTTTCAATTTTTAACAAATCTTAGCTAAACAAGTTTTTATTTTTTAAGAAAAAATAGAAAACAAAAACTGAAAACAAAAAACAAAAACTAAAAACCATAATAAAACATAAAAGTAAAATCAAATGGTCCTTAATTTACATATTTGAGCGGATTGATTTTGGGAAATAGATGGGTAGAAAAATAAGTTCTTGTTGAGTCAGATATTAGGTAAACATAGGCCATGTCAGCACTTTCTAATTGGTCCACATGCATGTATGCAGCTGTTTTAAACTTGAGGTCAAAGTTTTGCCTCCCGCAAAGGACTTACCCAGCTCGAGCAAAAATTAGTCTAGGTGTGAATGGCTTAAAGGGGGTGCCTTCCCATAGTTGAGACCCACCTAAAACACTTCGTGAGAAAAAAAAATTATAGGAAGTTTTTCATATGAAATAAGGGGAACTTTTTCCGAGAATTTAAAATTACAAAGAGTTCTTTTTATAAAATTCTATAGATATTGTCTTCTATGATTGTCCCGCAAATTAACCTTAAATTTTTGTAAGGAAAATTTTGAAAAACAAACAGAAAAAGGTAGAAAATAGAAATCAGTGCTGCATTCTCGCCCTCTCTTGAACATTCGTAGCTGTTTATTACATCATTCCCTTCGTCTTACTTTCCAGCAGCTGCTGCACCAACCTCTACGGCCCTCACTTTCCAGTACTATGGTACCCTCCCTCACCAAAGCTTAAGGTATAAGATTCATCTCTTGTCAACTAGTTGCCTTTTGACTCGCCGTCTGAATTCGTGGCCTTAATAGCTTAGGGTCGTTTGGTTTTACTTCTGTTTTTTTATTATAATTTTTAGTTTTCGTTTTGAGTTTTTTGTTTCTGTTTTTTTCAAATAAAAAAAACATGTTTGGTTGTTAATGTTAATGCAGTTATCACTGATAATAATTATATATTAGATAAAACTTAAAGATAAATTATTTTTAATTAAATAAATTTATTTAATCTC
>JAOSBN010000006.1:20965037-20982730 GCA_027563595.1 Erythroxylum suave
TTAATGTATTAAATATATAATTTTGAATTAAATTATTCATACTTTTTATTAATAATTAAATAATATATATTTAAATGGTAATAATTCAGATTATAAAAACAGAAACAACAAACAAAAACTAATTTTTATAATTTTTATAATTTTTAAAAACGGAAAAAATCAAAACTGAAAATAGAAACTAAAAATTCAAATAAACAAATTTTTTTCACTGAACTTGAAAATCCAAAAAAAAAAAAAAACAAAAAAGAAACGAATTCCTTTTTTTAATCCTCTAGTTGGGTTTTGGTACGGTTTTTTTTATGCCTCCATGTTTCACTACTCTATTCCCATTTTGCCCCCAATGAACCCGCATTTCTACGCTGTATGTCACCGCCCTCATTTATACGTTTTCTTAGAGGAGAATGGGAGGGTTTTGATTGATTGGTTAGGGTTTCGATTTGTGTATTCAAGGGGCTGATTTACATGGCGAAAGCTGCGAATCTCGGTGGCAAAAGCGGTGTACGTATCGTTGTTGCCGGAGACCGTGGCACTGGGAAATCGAGCTTGATAATAACCGCCGCTGCTGACACTTTCCCGACAAATGTCCCGCCGGTGCTACCTCCTACCCGACTTCCCGAGAATTTCTACCCTGATCGCGTTCCTGTCACTATTATCGATACTCCCTCCAGGTATACAAATACATGATCGAGCTTTTGAAGGAATTTTTAAGGGCAGCAACTGTTGTTAGTTGTTGTGGATTGCATGTTACTGAATGGTTTGATTCAGAAATTGTCTTTGCATCGGTTTAAAATGGTTGATGGAAATTTTGTTTTTACGCATTAATGTAGTGTTGTAACAGATGGTATGGGTGTTTATCCTTGTGATTCAGAGTGGAGGATGCTGGTAGAGTAGCTGAAGAAGTGAAGCGAGCTGATGCGGTTGTTCTTACATATGCTTGTGACAGACCAGAGACTCTAGATCGTTTGAGCACATTCTGGCTTCCAGAGCTTCGCCGTTTGGAGGTCTTTTTGCTTTGGTTTTGCCTTTTTCAGAAGTTTTACCAGTTATTTTCTCCATTATTGTCAGGACATATCGGATGGGAGGTTTTTAACAGTTCAGAGAATTTTGTTGCTGCTAATTCTTTTTCTAGTTAGTTTCTTCAACTTAAAGAAAGAAATTGCTGGTGCGCTTTTATTGTGAGATGAAGACATTTATGATTCTAACTGGTCATGAATCACGAGCAGGTGAAGGTGCCAGTTATAGTTGTGGGCTGTAAGCTGGATCTAAGAGATGAGAATGAACAGGTAAACTTGGAACAGGTGATGTCACCAATAATGCAACAGTTTCGAGAGATTGAAACTTGTATAGAGTGTTCAGCATTTAAACATATTCAGGTATAGTTGATTTCTTACCTTTTTTTTAAATATTATTTTAGACTCTGGCATTGCTTAAAAATAACCTATGGACTGGGATTTTGGTAAAGTAGATCATAACATTCTGCTTTCAGGAATTTGGTGAAGTGGATCTTGACGTTTTGTTTTCAAAGTGCTAAGTGATCTGTTTAAGAGATATGTTTTGTCATTGCATTCTCTGGGTTTTACACCCTACTGACTTGCATTCTACCTTCTCAACTTTACCCTTTATTTAACTTTTGTAATATAATTATTGAGCTTAATGTGTTGATTTTCATGTACAAGCTTTATGGATTTATTTCTATGTAAATGATTAACTTTCATGATTGCAGTTCCTTTTTCCCTATAATTACTTGGCTGAGTGATTTGATTGGGACATTTGAGGTGATTTCTTTGGGTTCATATATAATAACGTAATCCTTTAATTTGCTTTCTGTGTACAGATCCCTGAGGTTTTTTATTATGCACAAAAGGCAGTGCTTCACCCCACTGGTCCACTATTTGATCAAGAATCACAAACTTTGAAGCCTAGGTGCGTAAGGGCCTTGAAGCGGATTTTTATTCTCTGCGATCAAGACAGGGATGGTGCCCTTAGTGATGCAGAATTAAATGAATTTCAGGTTGTATTTATGTTCTGAAAATGTTCTTGTGTGATTTCTTTTTTACTTTTTTTTTGGTTCTCATAAACATTTGTGGACAGGGAATTGATTTTTGATTTCAGTTAATTTTTGTGCAATATTTATGTTCTATTTAACCAAGTTTTAACTCACTTAAGTTTGAGTGAAAATCTTAGAAAAATGATTTTGGGTTTTATCCTATTGGCTCTATTAATACTTTGACATGGCGGTAGTTTTTGGTTGGACAACAGCCAAGAAAAAGATTACATGTCTCTCTTTTAGTTTTTTTGTTCATTTAATCATTATTCTGTTTATCAGGTGAAATGTTTTAATGCTCCACTGCAACCTTCTGAAATAGTGGGTGTCAAGAGGGTGGTAGAAGAAAAGCTGCCTGGTGGAGCAACAACTGACAGAGGAGTAAATGAGTGTGGGCTTACATTGACAGGATTCCTTTTTCTTCATGCACTTTTCATAGAAAAAGGGCGCCTTGAGACAACATGGACTGTCTTAAGGAAATTCGGATACAACAATGACATCAAACTTGCTGATGAACTAATTCCAACATTCAAGCGTGCCCCTGATCAGGTAACTTTTTGTTGATTGTTGATTTTTGTCCTAAAAAAAGTCTTGAATAATCTTTAAGTTGCTGAAATTTTGCATATGTTTTGGTGTTTAAGACTGAATGCCTGAAATGGACAATTCTTTTCTTATTTTACCTTGTTCTTGGTCATGATATCTTTGTGGATTTATTAGAACTCTTATTTATTTGGGAATAATTTGAGTACTGCTGATGAGTTCATGACTATGGATATTAGCCTAATGATCTTTTATTTCATGCAGTTGAGGTTGTTAGGGGATAATAAAGTGAAAACATTGACATTTGTTGCAGATAGCATTGACATATCTGGTTTATGAATGGATGCTTGGGCCAGAAAACTGGCCCTTAGTCATGTTAGATATAGATTCGATGGAGGGAAAGCGCTTGTACTAGTTGTTTTTTCCCCTGTGTTATACCTGTTGTTGAGCTCATTGCTGGCAAGAGATTGTCTCTATGAAAGTCATTTGTATATATCATCAAATTTACTGATCCTGAACGAAAAGGGAGTTGGATGACTGAGGTTTCTGGGACCCATAGCTAAATTTCCTTTTAAGTTCCATTGCGAAGACTTTGTCTGGGAGTGACAAACATTGGTTGAACTTGCAAGACTTTTCCTTCAATTCCAGATTTGATTTGGAACAGGCTTGAAGTAGCCTAGCTTTGGCTTGACCTGGTATACCATCCGATTTGTTTTATATGTGGAGGAGATCTTTCCTGCTTTCTTTTTGTTCTCCAAATATTTAATCATCTCATCCTGCAAGACTTTACTTCTATTTGGTGCTTATCCGTCCTGTGGCGTCCACCTACTTTTATTGAATTTTCTAACATTTGTTTTCATTTATACAGAGTACAGAGCTGGCAAGTGAAGCTGTAGACTTCTTACAATCGACCTATGAATTATATGATAGCGATTATGTACGTTTCTATCTGTGTTGTGATGGATAGTCATTTAGCAAACCTTTTTCCTGTTCTGATTTAGATTGAGTGGGCAAGGTTATCCTAAGAACTGTTGTCCTGATTCCTAATTTGGTTGTTCTTGAAATATGAATCTTTCCCAAATGAAATTTTTTTTACAGGATAATAACCTTCGACCAGCAGAACTTGAGGATGTGTTTTCAACTGCACCAGAGAGGTATTCAAGTTTCCTACGTGGACTGCACTTGAAGATGTTTAGCAGTAATCATTAAGTGGGCACTGATGTCTCTCTCTTCAATGATAGATTCTCTATGCTTAGTCTGATGGACTATCATGTTTTCCCTAATCTTTATTCAATCGCCAGGATTGAGTTTTGCTGTAATCTTGTTTCTGGATGTTATGACATTCATAGTCTATTTATTTCTATCGTGATAGTCATATTTTATTTATTTATTTCTATCATGACATCCATAGTTTATTTATCTATTTCAATCTTGACATTCAGTTTATTTAGCCATTTCAATATTTGTAGGCATCCAATGAATTTGACATGCATGTGCTTTTTCTATTCTTGACAGATATAAACTTTTCTGTCTTTTAAATATTCCTCCTGTGTTTTGTTTTGACGCTAATGTAATTTCAGTCCTTGGGATGAAGCCACATATAAGGATGCTGCAGAGAAAACTGCACTGGGTGGGCTATCTATGAATGCATTTTTGGCTGAGGTACTAATTTTACCTTCTTCTGAATCATGTCTCCCTGAAGAAGCAAGCCCTGCAGTGCTTATCACTACTTTTCTTGTTGTACTCTTTGGTAATGTATAATTTGCATTGTGTGGATCTTTTTGCTAATAGTGTGAAGTTTTACGGTTTAACTGTGTCATACAAACCTGCTCTTTCTTTCACATAGGCAGCATCATTGCATCTTGCATTTCTTTGGGTGATGGATAGGGAGGATTAGCTGATGATTTTACTTTTGAAGGTTCATATGATTAGTAATATTTAAATGGTAATGATACTTCTATTAAAAGTAATTTTTTGCGTGCTATTTGTTTCAGTGGGCACTTATGACACTTCTTGATCCATCTCGTGCTGTGGAAAATCTAATTTACCTTAATTATCCTGGAGATCCAGCCACTGCTGTCCGTGTAATGAGGAGAAGATGTTTAGATCGCAAGAAGCAGCAGTCAGAAAGAAATGTTTTCCAATGCTTTGTCTTTGGACCTAAACATGCTGGAAAATCTGCTTTGCTGAATTCTTTTCTTGGAAGGTTCATCCTCTGCTAACTATGGTCACCCTTGACAAATCCTTTTATTCATGGATTTTTCTTTTTTCTAACTAAGTTAATGAAACTTTGACGATGATGCTTGTTGAATGTAGACCATATTCTGGTAGTCACACATCATCTGCTGAGGAGTCCTATGCTACAAATGTTGTTGATCTACCTGGTGTAAGTTGAATGTTCTTGTGCTTTGAAAATTCTTGTAAAACCATAGAAAAGGAAAACTTTCAAAAGTTCTTTCCTTTTTTTTGAAGTTTAATGTTTTATATACCTTTTGTCATATGTTTTCTTCTTTAGTCTTATGATTAGGAGCTTGGTCCTTTAGTATGTAGGTTTAGCAACTTTCCTGTTTTGTGGGTTTCTTTCAAATATCTTGTGGTGGTTGAAATCTTTTTCTTTTCTTACTTTACTGTGAAACTGAATATCCAGCATTTCTTATACAGGGAATTAAAAAGACCCTTGTGTTAAAGGAAATTCCTGAAGGTGGAATTAAGAAACTGTTATCGAGTAAAGAATCTTTGGCACCTTGTGATATAGCAGTATTTGTTTATGACAGGTATATACTAGCTGTTGCTGAATTTGACTATTAAATTGGTAGATTGTCATAGAATTTGATCAACTTTCTCATACGTAATCTTGTAAGTAATTAAAATTTTTTGTTAATAATGATATTTGTTCTTGAAAGCTACACTTATTGTTTAGGGACTGTTATGTACCCCCTTGAAGACCAAAATAAAGAGAGCTTGAGTTAATGTTTTAGTTGTTGTTGCAGCTCTGATGAGTCCTCATGGAAAAGGACAACCGAATTGCTTGTCGAAGTCGCGGGGCATGCTGAGGACACAGGTTATGAGGTGCCTTGCTTAGTTGTAGCAGCCAAAGATGATTTAAATTCATTTCCTATGGCAATACAAGAATCGACCAGGGTATTTTCTTTCTTTGCAAAAATATAATTTGATGTACTGTAGTGGAATGAAGTGTGAATGCTCTTAAGAGCTGCGATAGGGTTTTATTTGCAATTTTGACTTTAGATGTCTTGCTTTGTGAATGCTCCTTGTAACATTCTGTTGTCAAATGAAAAAATTTGCTCCTTTATGTTCTGACAGTTTGTCTAAATTGGTTTAACTATGGCGTTAGGTTGTTTGATTATGTAGCTATGCTAATATCAGTGAAGCGACTATTTGCTGTTTTCAAAGAGTTCTTTACAATTTTAATTCGAGTTTTTGTGGTTTGAAAATTTGTAAAATGCCATTTTTCAATATTTTATTAGAATGCAAAATTTTCATTATGATATCATAAGTAAATGTAAATTTTAACTATTGGCAAATTCTGTTCATGATTACAAGTTTTTAGTTTATACAAAAAGAACCTCATTGACTAAATTCAAACCACATTAGGCTTTGTGAGAAATGGTTATACCATGGGGACCTTAATGTGATCCACCATTAGTTCTTTCATCTACTCAAGTATAGATTTTTGTTCGTTAGCAAAATGGATGTTTTGATGTTAATGGCATTGGATGTAAGTTGAATTAACCCATGTTGGTACCATTTTCTACCTTTACTGTCGTGCATGATTTTATAATGTCCACAATGGCATTAGTATATTGTTAGTTGTCTCAGTTCAGAATCGGAGTGCTGTTCCTCGTAGATTCTGAAAAGGCTTGTAGAAGATGTGTCCTTACTTTTTCTTACAACTGTTTTTTTGTTATATATTGCTGCTGTTGAGGAACTGAAAGGACATCAAACTTATTTACCATACCCTCAACATCTGGTAGGTTACCCAAGACATGGGAATAGAGGCACCTATTCCTATTAGTTCAAAAATGGGTGATACCAATAATGTGTTCCGTAGAATTGTTAATGCAGCAGAGCATCCACACATGAGCATTCCTGAAACTGAAGCAGGGAAAAGTCGCAAACAATATCATCGTTTCATTAACCGCTCACTGATGTTTGTTTCAGGTATGTTGGTACCTTAAGCTCATCTTTTAACTTGGTTTTTTTTGTATTTCTTAGAAGTATTGCTTTATTGCTATTTATGCTTCTGTTTTCCGAAACATGATTCACTTTTGTCATTTTCTGAATCTTTTCTATCATTTTCTTCTTGCACTAACTGTCCAATTTGGCTCGAGTGCTGTAGTTGGAGCTGCAGTAGCCATTGTTGGGTTGGCAGCTTATCGTGTCTATGCTACAAGGAAGAGTTCTTCTAGCTGAATCTTAAACTTCAGTTGCAATCAGATGCAAGTGGCGTGCAAGATCATCCATTAAATGGTAAGAAGGTGTTTGCTCGAGATATGCTACCTGCAGAACAGAAAATTAATGTATTCATTGTACTTCAGTTCCATCGTCCAACTATAGGAATTTGCAAGTTGCAATGGAAAAGCTATTTAGTCATTGGATGTAAGCGGATGTATTATGAGACAAGTTATTGTGCAGGTCTTGTGCAATAATAAAATTTTGTCACAAATCCTCTTTGGCTCGGAAATCTTTTGACTGGTAAAGTATTGAGCATATCTATATCAAAAGTTTATAAGGAAAAACGAGTAAAAACTTACACCCTCTGAAGTAATTTTATTTTCTGTTTTCTTCTCAATGATTCAGTATAATGCTGTTGGTGCTTGGGACTACTAAGCTAGTGATTGCGGCATGTTGAGGATTATATGGGTTATATATGTAAAATTTCAACCTTTGCTTGTACCAAGCAGTGATGTTTTAACCGACACAGGCGAGTTAGACAGATGTAATATTCTATTAGAATATTAGGAGTTGACAAGAACAAATTTCAGAGATTTAAAATAGCCCACTTTTGTACGGGACTATTTTTGACTGAAGGTTAGATCAGTCTAGGTTGCCTATCAATTAGTTATTGCTGTCCTGGACAAAAAAGTGTAGAAGCATATCAGAGCAGAGAGTAATCTTATTCCGAAACAATATTACATGGCTATGAAGCTATAACCTGCAACGGTGGATGAATGTGGAATGCCATCCTTTCTAGGCCATCCTTGTTTTTGACGACGGGAACGGATGGGTACATCGATCAGGTTCTGGCCTCCCATCTTTTTCTAGTTTCCAGCAGTAGTTCCTGAAAACTGGGACGGTTACGTGGAGTCGAAAATCTGAACTGAACAAGAACTTCATTTCCATTCTATTCATTTCTGCAATGCTCACCCCCCCAATTTTGGCATAGTAGGCATTGTTGTGGCACCTGCAAATCACATGGTAAATCAAAAATTTGAAAGACACCTGCACCTTTTAGACTCGGAGAACTAGGGAGATAACTTATAAGCCTTTTGCTACGATGACTATGGAGAAATCTCAAGATATGTGGGGTTATATGATTATTGTCAATCGTCTGAAGTAGCTAAATAGCTTTCGGGACGAGCACCTTCCAAGGCAAACACTTGCTGCGGTTTGGAGTAGCTAATTAGGTTCGGGACAAAACCATCCAAGACAGACAAGACTCTTGTCGCAACAGCATTGTGTATGTTGGTCACGTATTTTTAGTTTAAAAGGAAATTTCATATAAAATCTAAAAGCTTTATATGTTAGTATTATTATTATTATTATTATTATGTATTTAAATTATTATTATTATTATTTTGAATTAGTGAAAGAGAATATTGAAAAAACTCGTACCAAAAGAACTTTTTGTCAAAAGTTATTATATATATATATATATATATCATTACGTAGTTAATTATTGAGAAGTTAAAAATTTATGTAGACACTATTGCGTGCTATAACGTGTCTATTATATATACTATGTATTAATTTTTAATAAATATATAATAGAAATATTTTATAAAAAAATTAATGCAAAATAACAAGAGTAGTTTCTACTTTCAGTATTAATGAAATTGTAAGAGAGTTAGTAAGCCACTCAGATCATGGTGAAAAGGTTGGTGGTTAGCTAGAGTCACATATGAGAAGTGCACATACTCATCATCCAGGAATTTAGCAGCTAACATGATGCTTGTAATGAGTATTCTGTGGGCGTTGAGGGAAGTAAGACATGTCCCTGTTCTTGCCACGAACCTATCCATGTAAATGTACCCGACTACGAAGCAAGATGTACTGCATCTTCCATACTTGAATATCCTCTCAACGTAGCTTCTGATGCTCAAACTCGGTGGCTTCGATCCATGGAAGATGGTTATCACATCCTTTACTTTTGAGAACATGGTCTCGTTCTTTTGTATCCATTTCTCAAGTATTGACGAAAGCAGATGTATCACCGGTGGAAGGGTCGTTGTACCTGATGATGGCCCTCTGTTGTAATACTCCTCCATTAGCCCAAGTCTTGAGATTGTTTCTGGATCAATACCGGCCATATGTAGCCTCTGATTCCCAGTAGTTCCTATAAATGGATCAAGGGAAGGGTTTTCGAGTGTCTCTCAACCGGCCTATTATAGTTTCTAAGATAATTTGGATGGAAACTATGGCGTAGGATTTGTGTAATTTTTGTTCTTTTCCTTCAGTAAAAGTTATCTTGGAAATTGGAACTAACGTATATACGTCTGTGACCTCAGAAATTAAAGAAGAAATTCTGTTCCCAGTGGACCAAATGGGACAATCATGCAAAGCCCTTTACGCTGCACTGCAAAAGGAGATTCCCTTCATAGGCTATCATCAGCATCAAGGAATGCTTTCAATCTTTTCTTTTTAATGTTGGAAGAGCAACATATATTGTAAGACATTTTTGCCCCTCAGGGTAATTTTGTCTTTTTCCTCGTTAATGGACAATTATTAATTGCGATTTTGTTTTTCAATAAATTACCGATTAAGTAACGCAATTTGATCCAAATAAAGGTAATAAGGTGACCCAATAAATGATTTAAATTAATGAGTCGAAGTTCGGGTGAAAAATAGGTCCCTTTCAGTGTGGACTTGGACCGTATCGGCCTTGTGATGGGGAAGCCCGATATGGAAGCTTATACATATATAAACGGGGGGTCTCCTGTAGTAACTTAAGTAATACACGAGCATTCAAAGCTCTGACTCGTTAGGAGCGCTCGTATGTTAAGTAAACTACAAAAAGACCTAGATCTCGAGCCAGTGATCATTCTCAACAAAGGAATCAGGAGATTTTGGGCGCATTTGGCAGCACAAAAAAGTGTTCAAAGTTCTGATGAAACCAAAATCAGGTATTCCGCATTTCTTCATTTTACCCTTTCTCTATTATTTAGCATGAGGATTGGTTTTAGATTTTTATTTAAAAGGAACTAAAACTTAGCAAGTGGAAAAAAAATAAGTAACGAAATTGAACAGAGAATTTAGGAAGTACTGGGAAATTATCGATATCGAGTAATTAGTATCTAGGTTTGAATCCTCCCTTTAACAGATTGACCTTTTATCATGCAATTGTTTATTGATTTATTAGACTGTGAAGGCTCTTATGTTATGCTAATAGCTGACCTGAAGTCTGCTAACAACTAATTCTAAGGTTTTTAAGCGAATTACTCAGGTTAAATCTTATAGGATTGCGTTACCATTTTATGAATCCCTCTACTAGGTTTAACCATAATCTAAAAGATTTATGTAATTCTATTTCTAGGGTTGCAATCAACTCTTTTCAATTACCATGGATCTATTCAAACCTATGATTTCTCAATCTCTATGTAAGAAATCACATTATGGTCAAATATTTCAGAACATTAGAACATAAATAAAAGAATTAATTAGATATAAACAAATTAATCAATCAATTGCATTAATAGAAAAATCAACAAATGTTAAGGTATCGAAATATGGTTCATCTAAACTAAATACTAACTGGGTGTTTAGTCACATATAATCAAACATGAAATTAGACATACATTGAAAGAAAAACAAATAGAACAAATCAAGTTCATAATTCCAAATATCCCTAATTGTCTTCTATCAAGAATTCATGAGATGTAGAGGTATGATCTTGTATTCTGATGGATTTATCAATAATTTCTTTGTATTTTCCACTTTTGTGGACTAAAATCATTCATTCTGGACAAACTCCATGTTTGGAATCGCTTCCAAGAGTCTGCCTCGCTGCCCCGCTTCAAATTGTCCCGAAAATGTCTTTTTATCATAAATTTTAAGGTTATGGGAGATGCATTGTGTAACACTCTACCTTCATGGGACACATACTCGAATATTCGGTGGACGTTCGAGAACATACCCTATAAAGTAACATGTTAGAGCAGTCAAATTCACTTAATATGACATCATACATATAACATAATATTCAAAAGATCAACTTGTCATTCTATTTATAAAACATAGTTTACATTGTAACTTTTCACTACCCAATCTATATATAAAATATAAAAAACATATAAGGGTTTACTACTCTTTACAACAAGATCTACATAAAATGAGAACTATACAAAAACATTATATCTAACTCTTCAGTATCAACTGACTGACCTTTGAGCCCTTCTTGAGTTCAAAATCGACAAAACTGGACTTCTACTAGTTTGCCTTAGGAACTATGTCTTCCTTGTACTTGAAAATCAATATTTACAATTTTGATTAGCTTTGTGAACTTAGTGAGTGAATCATTTTTTATGTGCTCACTCATATCAAATCACAAAGATAGTTCACATTCCAAATTCACAGATAAATCATATCATTACATATTGGACATCACTCACATATCATCATATTTCATCAAATACAATTATGTACACTATTTCACATTCCTAAATCAGAACAGTTCAAATAATTCATTTTAAACATTCATATAATACATATCAATTTGTATATGCAATGCATACGTGACTCTACTTTCATTGTTAATTTGTTGTGACAGAGCATCTTTTTAACTGTCCCGTATCTATTGTGGATACCAGGCTTATTATAACTATCCCATATCTATTGTAGATACCAAGCTCATTTTATATACTGAGCCAGTGGCTCTTTATGTGCATTCTGAGCTTTAAACTCTTTCTCAATGTTCACTCTAGTCACAACTCCTTTATTTGATCATGCATTTCAATGTAATGAGATGCATCAATCCACATTATATGCAATCAATCACTTTCATTCATCATGTACAATCACTTTCACATTTTCATCAGATCTAAGTCCGGTATTCAACATTTTTGTTGAATACACTTATTTTTCCTGATTCACATTCAATTATGAACACTTCCAATGCAATCTCAATTATCAAACTCCTCGGACCATCAATGTCTGAAATTATCACAATCAGACCATTCACAGTTCAATAATTGAATTTTAAACAGAACAATTCAATCCTAATAAGTAATATCTAGGTTAACCTACAGCAAGCTCCAGATAGCTATTGCCTCGACGAACCGACAATGTCTGGATATTAGTGTTTGACTTGAATGTCTAAATCATGCAATACACACATTTTACACATTACTAAGTTGATCATTCACATAAGTATTCAATCATACACATATGTATATGTGTTATGTTCAACACATGCTCAATGACTTTCCCGAGTATGTGTCCTTAATCATAAGTCTTACTTATTCAGACCATTATAACACGTACATGTCTAACTTGCACTTAGGTTTATACCTCAAGAATACTTGCTCATTCTAATTTCATCAATCAATCATTCACTAATGTTATTCTAGCATTATATGATCACATAATATCCAAATTCTCATTCATTCTTACTTACTTCACATTATTCATCGCCTTTGAATCATATTAGCACTCCTAAGAACACTTTTATTCCATTAATGACAAAATTTCCAGATTTCATATACATTGATATCATCAATTCATTCCTTAGTTATAACATCAATTAACAACCAAACATATTAAGCACTTTATTAACTTATTCATCCTCAAACTAGGTTCATTTCAAGCTTTAATCAAGTCTAAATACACCATAGGAAACTAACATATCATTAGTTGGTTCAAACATCACAAAAAAGAGAAGAATCCACGTTTAGGGCCTTTCCTATGATCGTGAAGGCATTCCCACGATCGTGGGTTAAGCCATTCATAATATTCCACCTGTTTCCTTGCATTTCCCATGATCGTCAATTATTTAGTCAGAAAAATCCTATCTAATTCTTCCATGTTTTTCCAAATTTTTATCACCAACATACTATATCTAAGACATCTTATGCATATTTCATCATTTCTACTTCATTTCCTCTCTATTCTCAACTCAATTCCATCTCAAAAACATCCATAAAACAATTAATAACCTTTTTTTTGATCATTTATACAAAAACAGAACATAAAATGCATCCATACATTCATCAACATACATCACACTTTGAACTCCATTAACACCTTCAATCTATCTCTAAACTGTTATCATAAACATTTCATTTAATCAAGCCATGAAGAACAAGAATTTACTTACTTGTTTAACTCCAAAGCTCTTCAAATCACCAAGAAACCCTAGCTCATCATGCTTACACGATCATTAACTTTCAAGTTGGAATAAGTTAGGTTCTTTTATCATCAAAGTGAAGACAACTTAATTTTGGAGTGTCTATATGAAGTATGTTGATAACTTATGTTCGTGAGAGTCAGGGTGAGTATTGTGAATGGAGAAAAGAAAATGAAGGGAGCATATAGCAAAAAACAGAAAATGAAAGATGGTCTTCAAGTGTGAGTGTATATCGTAAGATAGGTGGGTTAAATACGTGGTAACTAAATGCTTGGTGAGTGTCATGGCATATGTCATGACACTTACCACTTAAAAAATTATGCTACTTGCATTTTACTTAGGCTACTAATGTCACTTAGTAACTAGTCTATTGTCACTCAATTTCTAAACCAATTGTCACCCAATTTTCTATGCCAATTGTTAATAAATCCTAATGCCACTTGTCAATTATTTCTATTGCCATATGTCACTTATTTCTATTACCACAAATCAAAATTTCTTGCCACTTGACATTTTTTCTAGTTAAAACATACACATAATTTTATAAAACTCCCAATTATAACAAATAAATTCTAAATTAGAAATTGAAACCATCAGGTTAAAATTCAAGACATAAAAATTCACAATTCACATTATGATCGTTTTAAATCTTTTATGCCCTGAACATGTCAATTGAGTGCATATATAGTATTTGCAATGTGGACAAAAATAAAAATTCATGTGTATATGCTAATGATATGCATATGAATGCAATGCAGCTCATAATTTCTAAATGTTATTTCTCATATATAGTTGTCTAGGGTCCTAACCCTTAGTATGAAAAACAGGATATTACAATTCTCTTCTTATAAGAAATTTTGTCTTCGAAATTCTTACCTGATTGATCAAATAGGTGGGGATATTGTTTCCTTATGTTCTCCTCTGTCTCCCATATAGCTTCTTCTCTCGAATGATTCCTCCAAAGTACTTTTACAAGGGGATCACTCGATTTCTCATCTACTTATTTTGATAACCCCTTATCTTGATCGGTTCCTCTACATGACTCAGATTACTTACAACTTCAATTTCTTGTGTAGGTAGCATGTGTGTCAGATCAGACCGATATCTCCTAAGCATACTAACATGAAACACATTGTGAATCTGAGCCATCTCAGTTGATAAGGCTAACTTGTAAGCTAATGATCCAACTCTCTCAGTAAGTCTAACTCTCTCAATAATCTCATATGGACCAATATATCTAGGGCTTAACTTACCATTTTTACCTAATCTCAGCACTCCTTGCCAAGTTAATACTCTCTGAAACACTTTATCTCCTACTCAATACTCCATATCTCTCCAGTGCTGATCCACATAAATTTTTTGTCTATCTTGTGCTGCTTTAATTCTACTACGAATCAATTTAACTTTATCAATAGTGTCTTGAATCAGTTCTGGGCCTTTAATAATCCTTAGACCCTCTTCATCCCAATACGAAGGCAAACGACCCTTTTTGTCATATAGCGTCTCATATGGTGCCATACTAATACTATTATGATAGTGATTGTTATAAGAAAATTTAATCAAAGCTACATATCGATCCCATGCTCCTTAGAATTCCAAAACATAAGCTCTGAGCATATCCTCACCAATCTTAATAGATCTTTCACTCTGTCTTTCTGTCTGAGCATGAAATACTGTACTAAAGTTCAACTTTGTACCCAAAACTGTCTATAAACTATCCTAAAATCTCGAAGCAAATTTGGGGTCTTAATTTGATACAATAGCCACTAGGACTCCATGTAATCTCACTATCTCATTCACATATCTCTAGGCTAACTGATCCAATGTATTCTTCTCCTTTGCTAGTAAAAAATGAGCCGACTTCGTCAATCAATCAATAATGACCCATATGGCATCATGTTGTCTCGGAGTCCTCGACAAACCCATAATAAAATCCATAATGATTCGCTCCCATTTCCACTCTGAAATAGGAAATGACTGTAACTTCTCAACTAGAGCCTGTTGCTTTGCTTTAATTTGTTGGCATGTTAAAAAATTAGTAACATACTTCACCACTTGCTTCTTCATCCCTGGCCACCAAAAATGTTGTTTCAGCATATAGTACATCTTGGTAGTACCAAGATGCATAGCATTAGCTACGATATGTGCTTCTTCTAGAATCTCTTTTCTCAAATTATCCACATCGGGTACACATAATCTCTACTTCAACCACAATTCGAATTCACTTTCAACTTGTTAATAAGCTTCACTACTTCTGGATCCTTACTTTGGTCTTTTCTGATCCTTTCATGCATGCAACAGTTGTTTAAGCTTCAACGTAGCTAATAATACTTCATTCTGTCCCAAATTCAACTCAACATTCAATGCTCTTAATTGTACTAGGTTTAGTAACCTCGCTGTTTGAATTTGAGTCACATTACTTGTAGATTTCCTACTTAATGCATCAGCTATAACATTACCTTTACTAGGATGATATTCAATTGTGCAATCATAACCTTTCAGCAATTCAATCTATCACTGTTGTCTCATATTCAATACCTTCTAACTCATCAAATACCTCAAACTTTTAAGATTAGTAAATATCCAAAATGTCTCACCATATAAATATTGTCTCCAAATCTTTAGAGCAAAAACCACTACAGCAAGTTCTAAACCATAAACTGGATAGTTAAACTCGTGAGACCTTAACTGTCTCGATGTATATGCAATCACTTTGCCAGACTACATTAGTACACATCCTAATCCCTAGTATAAAACATCAATATACACCACATAACCTCCAGATCCAGATGGAATAGCTATAACCGGCGCTGCAGTTAATTTATGTTAATTCCTCGAAACTTATTTAACATTCATTAGTCCATCTGAATGGTATGTTCTCCCTCAAAAGATTTGTCAAAGGGGCTAAGATTAAAAAAAAACCTCTCGATCAATCTCCTGTAGTATCCAACAAGTCTAAGAAAACTCTGAATCTTAGACACATTACTCACAGCTTCCCACTTCATCATTGCTTCTACTTTCTTTGGGTCTACCTGTATGTTGTGTCTAGACACTATATGACCTAAGAATATTACTTTATCACACCAAAATTCACACTTACTGAACTTGGCATACAATTGCTTTTCTCTCATTATCTGTAGGACTAACCTCAAATGTTTAGAATGTTCCTCTCTACTTTTTAAATACACAAAATATCATCTATGAAAATAATCACAAAATGATCTAGGTAAGGTTAGAATACCTTATTCATTAATTCCATAAAACCTATCGGAGCATTTGTTAATCCAAAACGCATCACCATAAACTCAAAATGCCTATATCTGGTTTTAAATGCACTTTTTGATACATCAACTTCTACTATCTTCAACTAATAGTACCTTGATCTCAAGTCTAGTTTTGTAAACACCCGATCTCCTTGTAACTGATCAAGTAAGTCGTCTATTCTCGGTAATGGATACTTATTCTTAATTGTCACTCGATTCAATCGCCTATAATCAATACATAACCTCAAAATCCCATCTTTCTTCTTCACAAACAAAACTGGTGCTCCCATGGTATTACACTAGGTTTGACAAAACCCTTATCCAATAACGCCTTCAATTGAGCCTTAAGTTCCTTAAGTTCTACAGGTGTCATCTTATATGGAGGAATAAATATAAGAGTAGTACCTAGAACTAGGTTAACAGTGAACTCTGTCTCCCTATCTTGGGGTAAACCAGATAATTCTATGGGAAACACATATAGGAAATCCTAAACAACTGGAATATCCTGTACTAACTGATCAGTACGAGTATCAACTATATAGGCCAGATAAGCCTGACATCCACCATGAATCAATCTTAATGCACTCAATGATGAAATCAGTTTGGCTGACTCTGTTTGACTAACGCCTCGAAATATTACTCTCGGCTAATTAGCAAATTTAAGAATCACCTCCTTAGTATAACAGTTCATTATAGCCCTACGAGCAGTAAGTCAATCCATACCTAAGATAAGATTTATCTCACTTAACTGCAATACAATCAGATCAGCTTCTAACTCTGCCTAATCAACCTAAATCATACACCCTTTACACACTTCTCCTATCACTGTCCTACTACCTACCAATGTACTCACTTCTAAGCCACATTTCAATATTTCTCTATCACAATACAGTTTAGATGCCAGATGCAATGTGATAAATGAATGTGTAGATCTTGGATCTTGATAGGCTCTGCAAGTGCACAGGTTTAGTTGTAACAATCAAGTGTCGATCCACAAGGACTAGGTCAAATTACTAAATTCACACCTCCTAAATTTGCTAAGCAATCAGTTAAGAGAGTTATGTAATTAAGGAAATTTCAATGTATGATAAATGGAGTTGTCACTAATATTCTAGGAATTCATTCCAACGAAGAAATCATGTATCTCCTTATGAAATAATTCGCTGATCTGGTACATTAACTAACTGTTTTCAATTAATTCTTTCGAAGTAATCAACGTATTGATTTCAATTTCTAACCCAATTTCTTAGATTAAAAACTAAATTCA
>JAOSBN010000006.1:20998100-21009158 GCA_027563595.1 Erythroxylum suave
ACTCATTTATCGTCATTATATGATATTTTGGAACTAACAATCTACCAATGTGATGGAGGACCTGGATGTTTAACCTCATTCAGCCTGATAACATGTTCATATTGGGTCTTGCAAAATTAGAAGTTGGAGTGCAATGGATTTACATGGCTCTTGAAGAAAAGAAAGTCATATCAACTCATTTATCGTCATTATATGATATTTTGGAACTAACAATCTACCAATGTGATGGAGGACCTGGATGTTTAACCTCGTTCAGCCTGATAACATGTTCATATTGGGTCTTGCAAAATTACAAGTTGGAACTTCTAATTTTTCAAGACCCAATATGAACATGTTATCAGGCTGAATGAGGTTAAACATCCAGGCACCCTCTAGCAATATCAACCAAGTTTGGAGCCTGTATCAAGCATAGAATAAGCTAGTATGGTTGGTTCAATGCACTGGTGTCAGGAATTCAGAAAGAATTAATACCTTGGGATATTTGCGTATAAAATATTTAAGAGAATCCGGGTGCTCCAGAGAAAATTGTCTTACAGGATGATTCCATGGTCCACTATTGAGATGCTTCTCCATCACTGAGTGAAGGATGGTGTCTTCGTGTATTCTGCAAAGACAACGAAATCCATGAGGATTAACAATCGCAATCGAAAACTAAAAGTAATAAGGTTTTGGTGACAAACAAAATTTTGAAGTAACAAGAGAGCAATTTTGTAGGTAAATATAACATACTCGTGATCAAGAAGAACAACAACGTCGGTAGTAGAGTGAAAGCGCCACTCAATAGTCCAAGAGATAAATTTCTTCCTTTGGTCATAACGAGACTGATTGATCTCTCTCTGGGACATGCCTGGAGAGAGAAGAAGGAGCTTAGTTCTACGAGCCGAAGCAGCTCCCTTGAGGATGCGAAGGTAATTAGGTAATTTGGGGTAAGGAAAAGCACGTAATCGACCTCTCAACCTCCGAGCGGATTCAGTGACTCGCTTAGTCTCCTCCAGCAGATTATAATCTACATAACCAACAGACAAATACTATTAATACATACTCAAAAGTATGTTATGTAACATTAAGTAGTAAAAACACTTATCATTTACCAGATAAGAGGATACGATCATTGAATTGCGAAAGAGGGACAAACGGGGTGCCGGTTCGATTGCTTCCAGAGCAGCCAGTGCGGAGCTTGTGAGCTTTGACACAAGCGAGGCTGCAGGAGCGGAGAAAGCAGCCTGGGCATTTGTATTTTGATCTGTTTTCTTTGCACTCTTCACATTTATTCTTGCACTTATCGTCATCTTCTCCCAACTTCATTTTCGTGCAACAATTGGTTCGGCGGAACAGAAACCAGCAGATGATTATTGTTGTGTTTCAACTCCGAAGACCAAACCCTACTCCAGTTTTAACAGCATGTTTTAGCGCCTCTTCTTTAGGTATTAGGATTCTAAATTTTAGATGGTTATAAATAATGATGAATAAAAGAAACAAAAGCTCATATTTAGTTTAAGTAATTTTTTAAAAATTCTGTTTATAATATAAACAACATATGCATATCAATCAAATTTTATTGAAATGATGATCTAATTTAGCTTTTAAACTTAGACGTAAACTAATTTGATTTGATTTAAACTAATAACTTAAGATACAACAACTCAGTAAAAGTCTACTGATAAACAAAGTATGAAGAGGTCTTATAGTATGCAATCTTATCTTTAACTAGTAGAGAAATTATTTCTTATATACCGACTTGACAAAATATACATATATATGCACATACATATTAAAATATTAAAATAAAAATATACTTAAAGGATAATAATAATAATAATAATAATAATAATATGTATTAATAAAAATATAAAAATTAAATAATACAATAAATATAATAAATACATAAACAGAAAAAAAAATATAATGTATTAAATGCAAATATTTAGGTTAAGCAGGGAAATGTTTAGGTTAACTAACTAAGAGAAAAATACTAAATATGAAATATTTAGGCTAAATACAAGACATAAAACTTGAAGAAAATCGTTTTAAAAACTTATGAGAACGAGAAGGTCCTCTTTATGTGAGATCCTTTATCCCTATCCATAAAGTTTTCTTATGAGGTTCATGTCCTCGGTAAATTCCAACAAAGTTATATCATTCTTAATCACCTCTCCCTAGTTCTTCTCAGGCTTTCCTTTTTTTCTCTTATAATATTTAATATAATCTTCTGGCATCTTCTCACTGGAGTGTTAGGGTATCTCTTCTTAATATCTTCGACCAACTAAACCTTTTCTCTTAATTCTGAATTAATGTTAGTCACCTTTAATTTGTCTCTTACCATTACATTTTTAACCTTATCTCTTCTAGTAAAGTTGTACATCCAACAAAGCATTCTCATCTTTGCCATCATTAGCTTAGATTATGTACCTACTTGATAGGCCAACACTTCGCCCCATAGAGTGTGGGCGACCTACTCGCTAAACTACAGAATTTACCTTTGAGCTTAAGTGATATTTTCTTATCACGTAAAATTTCTAATGCATTTCTCCATTTAAGTCACCCTAATTTGATACGGTGAACTTTGTCTTCGTTGAACTCTCTATTGCTTTGGATGATAGATCCTGCATACTTAAAATACTTTTTGTGGTAATAATCTTTACATCCACATTGGAAGCCACCCTATGGCTTGAAAATTTACACTCTAAGTATCTAGTCTTGGTCCTACTCAGTTTAAAGCCCTTTGATTCTAACCTATCCTTCCAAAGTTCTAGGTTGACATTGGCAACCTCTTTTGTCTCATCCATTAAAACAATGTCATCAACAAATAACATACATCGTGGCACATCCCCTTGGATGCTATGATCTCATCAGTCACCACTGTAAATAAAAACGAGCTCAATGAGGAGCCTTGGTGTAGTCTAATATCAATAGGAAAATGCTTTATATCTCCTCCTATCGTCCTTACTCTAGTTTTTATACCCTCATGCATATCCCTAATAACCCGTATATAAGTCATAGGAACTCTCTTAATTTCTAAGCATCTCCACATGATTTGTTTAGGTACTCTATCATACGTCTTCTCTAAATCAATAAAAATCATGTGTAGGTTTTTGTTGTCTTTCCTTATAATATTCCGTTAATCTTTTAAGGAAATGTAAAGCTTTTTTTGTGGACCTTCCTAGCATAAAGCCAAACTGGTTCTTCAAAATAGGAAGATCCTTTCTCACTCTCTTCTTAATCACCTTTTTCTATAACTTCATGGGGTGACTAAATAGTTTGATTCTTTATGGTTGTTACAGCTTTAGATATCCCCTTTGTTCTTATATAGAGGAATTGGCATACTAAGTCTCCACTCATCCTTTTAATTTCTTCCTTTGTAATCTCTTGATAACAAGTAAAGTTACGATACCTCTATGTGCTAGGTTCACCTAAAGAGATGTTGTCCTCTACACATTCATTAGAAAGGCTAACGAAGTACCGCTATCATCTTCTCTTGATGTCGTTTTTAGCCACGAGCACCCCCTGCTTCATCTTTTATAAAATGATCTAAGTCTCACTTTCTATTCTCTAGTTGTCACCAACTTAAAAATTATTAGTTTAAATTGTATTTAATTAGTTAGAACATGTCCAAGTTTAAGAGTTAGATTGGATCATTATATTAACATTTGATTAGTCTACGTATAATATTCACATCACATATATTTCACAATTATTTTTTTAACAAAAATCTAAATGAAAATTTTTTTAAGTATAAAATGTATAATAAGATTTTGCAATAACTTTAGAATAAGCTATTCTTTAAAAAAAATTTAAAACTAAATTGAATTAATATGTAGAATCTTAAAAAGGGAAGTGCATGATCTAATACAATCTACATTTTAACAATTAGATATAAAGATCATAAGAATAAGTTTTGCCATCGATCATCTCTAAAGCATGTTTAAGTATAAAAATGATTTATCTTCTCCATATCATTAACTAAGTTTAACATCTTAAGAGATCCAATGTTGCACTCCTCTAACCAATTTGCTATAATAAATGATTTGAATCATATTAAATTCAATGATTAAAGTATTTTTTCATAATAGTGATTTTAATTAATTAAAAGATGCATTAAGTAAAAAAGGCACAAACTTTAGAGAGCAATATGAAATCATTATCTAGTTACTTTAAAGTGTCTTTGCCCTTTGCATACATCCTATTATTACGCTTTTGGGCTATTGTCATGTTTAGCAACTAGAGTGTGAGATATTCTATCTAATGTCCATTTACAAGCTTATATGAATACGTGGTTCCGTTATCATGATTACTTTCCTTATTCAATTTAGAGTGCCTTAAGTCATAGCCTTAATATTTTTCCTGGTATCTTTGATATTCTTATGTTTTTTTCCTATCATATTACTGATGTGATATGTGCATCTAATCAAAACTATGTTCCAGATAATTGACATCAACTTGGACTATCATATATTTTCGACCATCTTTTAATTAAGTTTGCAAGGATTAATCATAAAGATGCAAGAAAATGAGATTGTTTAAGATGAATCAAATACATTACCAAAATTCACTTTTCTATATGTTGTTGAAGATGAAATATGCTTAATATATGAGGAACAAGGCTTGAAAAATGTCTAATAACCTAGTCCTCATGTTTGAGTTAAATGGACCTTGATTTGTATAAATGAGATCTACCTAATGATGTTTGTTTAATTTCAATTAATGGTTTATAAGTTTAATTGACACCGGCATAGTAATTGTGCCTGCATGGGATTTATAAGCATTTGCACTCCTAAATCTTCAAGAGCTAGCTAGTCCAAGTTTGGGAGTTAGACAAGTGTCGAACTCGTGATTAGAAGTACAAGAATACATAAAATTATAAGTGATGGGATTTAGTTACTTAAAGGGATGGTCTATATTAGTTATTTAGTATTAGGATTTTAGATTTCTTTTTGAATAAGGATTTGAGTTTTTCAATATTATTTGGTTTTTTGTAATCAACTATGATAAAGGATAAAGGGGGAATTTCTTTTTCCTTATAGGACTTTAGATTTTAGGGATTTCATACCTATTTAAGGTTGTTTTTATTGATGAAATTTATGGATCATAATAATAAGAAAAAAATAAAGAGCTTACTTTAATTTCATGAGACTTTCCTCTTTATTCTTTAATAAGAACTTAATGTGATCTTATTAAGACAACTTGAGATGATAAAAGTTATTACAATTTTGGTTCTAATCGTTTAAGTAGGATTAAGTTCTCCTTCTTGATTTTTAAGATGATCATAGAGTTTTAATTCCTTAGAAGGTTGAGTTTTAGGTGGTTAGTTGCCAATAGTCTTAAGAAAGATATTAACATGAGATAGAATTTTTCACAATTTAAAATTTGATAATTTAATTACATGATAAAAGGTTGGTGTTTAAGATATCTTAGGGGATTCATCACCTAAGTACTACTTATTTGATATTGAATTTTTGTAGTATTTTCTTTATCTGATTTCATTATTATGTCAATTTTAGTTTAATTTAAGTAAATTCACATTGTGATTTGGCGATTAGATGACAGAAAAAGGATTAATTTTATTATTTACAATCCTTGTAGGATCAATCAGTACTTGGCCGTGCTTGCTATAGCTACATCTTACACTTACGCCTAAAACTTATAAATCTTTATAAGTAAAATAAATTCTTAACCAATAATCAATCAAGCACTTATCAAAAAGCTTAAGAAAGAAAAGAACCAAGAAAATTAACAAAGAGCTAGATAATGTAGTAGGGTGCTCCCAAAGTGCAAACATATTATAACTCTTTCTAGAAGAAATATTATGCATAACAATTATATATATGTGTATGTGAGTGTGTGTGTGTGTGCGTGTGTGTGTGTGTGTGAGAGAGAGAGAGAGAGAGAGAGATCTTTTGAAGAGTGGACCGAGTAAACTACAAGATAGGCTAGCTTTTGCCTCAAAAAATTCTGAAATTCCTTTTCAACCATAATGTGTAAACCCCATAGTTGATTTCAAGTTTAAGAAAGGTTATTTAATAACCTTTATTAGTGAATCTACCTAGTTCAATCCAAGAAATGAATCATAACGAATAAAAGGTAAAAATGAAATATTAGAAAGGCTAAGAGACTAGCATTAAAAAGCATATCAAAAGCTACATATGTGAAGGAGGTGAACAATTTTTCCATAGATAGGCTATAGAGAGTGCAGGTTTTGTTGGAGTTGTTTCCTATAAATTTTTCCATAGATGTTAGGATATTCCTAATTGCCCACTATAAAATGAAAGTTGCTTTAAGGGACTTATTAGTGAACCATACAACCTTCCACAAAGAAGCATGAAAACTAGGAGACTCATGTATGATCAGTTGGTGAAATTTTTGGATTTGTAATGTATCCACTTAGGCTTATTAGTTGAAGTCAAACAAGGATTATAAATAAGCATCATTTATAAAGTATGTAATAACATGAACTCAATTTTCCACCACTAATCACTTTGTTCACTTTAGCATTGGGGGGATTAAGAAGCTTCAAATGATCCAAACCTAGGATCATGTGAAGAGGATGTAGATCATTCCAATGATTAAAACAAAATCAAATTCTTTCCCATTCCCTATCTCAAATTTGATATCTTGATTTATAATGTCTGTCATTTTAAGAATTTGATTAAAAGACAATGAATTTTAGTGTTTAAACTTAGTGGACTAGAATGTTTGGTTCTTTATTATATATGTGTGCCCCTGCCTAACCAAAATAGATTCAAAATCAATGAACAACTTCTGGACCTTCTTGGTTAGGACCATCTTATTAGTGCTCCTTGTCAAGGTAATTCTTAATCCACCTTCCTCTTTGGTTAAATAAACAGCTGACCATCTAATTTTGACATCCTGATGATTATCAATGACATAACCCATAAGAAGTTCTTTTAATATATTTGATCATTTTTTAAGACAAAAAAAGATGCAAGCACCAATAAGTATGTATGTTGATTAACACATAGTTAAGGAGCTAGAGAATTCTAATATAGGAAAGGAAGTTATTGTTCCAATTATTGACTCTTCTTTTAATTGCATTAAATAATGGTTGACAATCCTTAAAGCTTACCTTCTTATTAGAGATAGGTATACCTAAATATTTAAAAGGCAAATTCTATAAGTTAAGTCATGATATGTTTGTAAGTGACTCAACCTGATTGGATGAATCTAATGAAACATATAACTAACTCTTATGTTTGTTTACAGTTAAGCAAGAGAATAAGTTAAATAGGTTCAAAAACTCTATAAGGACCTAGATTGAAATAGGTTCTATACCACTGAACAAAAATAAACCATTGACAAAAGTTAAATTGAAAGGGTTTAACTTCTTACATCTATAGTTTAATTTAACGAATTATGATTAGTTCATCTTTGAAGAGATTAGTCTAATGAGCACCTATATAAGATAAGGGGATAAAGGATATCTTTTTCAAATGCCCTTATATCCATTGAAAGAAAGAGTGGGATCCCAATTAACTAAGATGGAGAAGGAAGTGGAGCAATTACCATTTTGAATCGAAGTGATAAACATATTAGGAAAGCTAAATTCTCTAAGAGCATCTAAGATGAAAGAACAACTAATTGAATCAAATGCCTTATTGAAGTCTATCTTTAAGGAGTAGCTTTTTAATGCTTTCTTAGTTTGATAACTCTTGAAAAGCTCCTAAGCTAGGAGTAAGTTATCACTGACACTCCTAACTCTAATGAATGCACCTCAACTCATTTTAATGGAAGATCTAAGGATTCATTTGATCCTACTGGTCAACATCTTGGAGATAATTTTATAAATAACATTGTAGTAGGTAATAGGTATTTAGTGTTTTGATCTTATCAAGGAAAAATGTTTGAGTTATGCTTTCACAATTTGAAGTTTTCTTATAAGTTTATATACTTCATGTCCCTCAATATAAACTCCTAACCCTTTAAAAATTGCTTCCTCAAATCCTTTATATTTGGTTAAAGGATTGTTAAATTTGAAGAGAATTTGGTAACGATCATTCTTTAGGTGTATAATTTAAATAAACGGGCTTATTGAAATGCTCAGTATTAGATTTAAATTTCGAAATCCAAAAAGGATTCGCAATTTCATGATCCAAATTCTTTCTAACCTACCCACTATCCATCTATGTATTGGTCTAATTATAAAAAGCTCCATTAAATTTTAAATTAGTGAGTTGAGTTAAGCAATTAATGAAGTCATCTTTTATACATCTAACACTCAATATTTCTCCAATCTCTTCTTGAGAAAAAAAAGTACAATATAATTACCCTGCTAGTAATCAGGGCTAGTTGATAGAGATTTCAAATCATTCTATATTAACTTTCTCTAAATTCAAAGTTTAAAGCATTTACAAAAGTACTCTCAGGTTTTTCATCTTCAAATCATACTTCCAAATGGCTGAATTGAAATGAAGATAAGTGTCGAGTCACCTTAACTTTAATAGGATGATCCCTATAATGAATCTTTCATTAAAGTGGGAATTATGATTTCAAATTGTCTCCTACTCTTTTTTTTTTTTGCAACGTTATAAATTGCCTACCTTTACCTTTGATAGTTCTTTTTTTTTTTAAGATTCTAAAAGCTAATAGGTTTTAAGTGATGGGAGTGGATCCATCTCACCTAAATAGACACCTTATTATTGAAAAGCTTCTATATTCTCCTGATGAAGAGCATTTTGTTCATAAAATGTATCTTTGTAAGTCTCAAACCTTTGTCTTGCTTGGGAACACAAATGTCAGCCTATTTCACCTTTGAGTTTCTCCTTTTTGTTACATCACCTGAGTAGAGAAAGTTCTTTATAATTTTTCTTTTACTAATTTCTTAGGTAGCCTGACGTGAGATCTCCAATTATTGTGTATGTTTTTTAGAACTGAGTTAACAAGTTATATTATCCCAACATAGGACAAAAGCTTGTTTAGTTATTTATTTGTTCTTTAATCAATTATGTCAAAGAGTAGCAAGCAATCTCTATATGTTGGTCTCCTTATGGTTATTGGTATTCCTAAATAATTGAATGGAATCTATTTCAACTAACAACCTATAATTCTTGTTAGTTACTCAGCTGCCCTAACATCTCTTTGAAAGTATATAAAGAGCTTATTAAGATTTGCATTAAATTTTTTATCAACTTCACTTAGTAGCAACAAATAATCAATAAAAGCAAGGATGAGTTTACCACTCTACTCAATGTTGTAAGAAATTATCATGGTTAGGACTTTTATGCACATGGTGAAGGGGTAAAGGGATATGAGATCCCCTTGCCACAAACTTTTTGCACCATTGAATATGTTAATTAGTTTTCCATTTACAATAACCCTAAAAGAGGTGGTGATGAGGCATTTTTGTATCCATTTTATTATGCCTCAAAAATTTTAAAATGACATAATTACTACTAGAATTTGATATAAGGAAAAGAGAAAGCAAAAAACTAATCATTAATGTAGTAAAGGACAAACCAGAGATTTAGAAGAGAATGCTTACATGTAAATAAGAAAGAACTTATTTGGGTTAACTATATTAAATCCCTCATAGTTTTCATCTTATTCCTTTCAGTCTTTAATTTTTAAAAAATTATCATATGCCCTCATAATACTTGGTTTTTATTTCACTCATACCCGTTGTCATTATTCTTCATTAGGTTTCTATGGAAATAGATAAATGACGTCATATGGTTTGTTAGGTGTTACTTAGCACAATACCTATCATGTTTGTACCACATAACACATGACATTGTGGGGTTTAGGAGACGTAACACCTAAATAAGTATCTTCTATATAAAAGACATTATCACTTTGGGAGATGATAATAACCAAGGTCATGGTGTTATATGACACAAACGTGACAAGTATTGTATTATGAAGCATTTAATCGTCATAAGATTGTTAGGGGTAATATGTAAAATTAAATCCAAAAATTAGGAGTTATACATTAGTTTTTAGAAATCAAAGACTAAAATAAAAAATAGAAACTATAGAGAAATATAATGTAATTAACCCTTAGATTTAAAGATAAAGTATGATTGTTTTCTAGCAAATTTTTATGTAATACTTATTTTATATTTATAATTATTTTAAGAGTATAAAGTTCTAATGCAGGGTACTGAATGCTTTGGAGAGTTCAATCTTCATTGAATAACTTTTGATGAACTTCATGGAGTGGTAATTCTTAAAGAGCTCTTAAGCTAACAACAAATTGTCTCCAATATTCCTACCTGCAACAAAACCATATGGAGAAATATTCATTATATATTTTATAAGAGGTTTTAATTTTAAGGCTAGGATATTGGAAATGATCTTATAAAGGAGGTTACAATAGAATATAGGTCTAAGGTCCTAGAAGGAAAAGGGACTAGGGATTAGACAAATGAAGGTTTTGTTCAATTCTTTTAAAAGATTGCCTAAGTTGAAGAATTCTTAGACTAAGATGTAGACTTAAGGTTTTAGGATCTTTGGAAAAAATAAGCGTTGTGTCCATTTAGTCTTGGGGATTTATGAGGGTTGAAGCTAAATAGAGAATTTCTAAATTCTTGGTTAGTAAATGGCTCAATGATTTAGGAGATTTGAGATTGGCATAGAGATAGGGCGATGAAATTTCAGAGAACGGAAGTGAGCTAGAAGGGCCTGAGTCAAATCCTAGAAAGGTTTTAAAATAATTGAAGGCTAGATCTTTTAATTTGTCTTGGTTATAACAAGGGTTACTAAGAATTTCATAAATCTTGTTAAATTTTCTGTTATTCTAGATCAATTTATAGAAGAAAGATGTGTTTGAATCTCCATCTTTTAGCTAGGTAGTTTTGGCCTTTTGCCTCAATAAAGAGTTATAAGCTTCCAAAAAGGATAGATGGGATTTTATAATGGCTGTCTCTTCCTTCTTAGATCCTTCATTCTTTGGACCAACAAATATTTAAATTTGGACACCATACAACTTTATACAGTAATTGTAGCGCCTCCTTACCGCAGGGTACACACTGGGACACCCGCAGGTCATTCCGGTACATATCCTATGATAAGGGTGAGCTACGATCAATCACTACAAACACTTCACAT
>JAOSBN010000006.1:21010675-21021045 GCA_027563595.1 Erythroxylum suave
TCAAACTTTTCTTAATTCTTCAAATTTTCTCACTTTTTCTCTTTATTTCTTGCTTTTCAACTCCATTTCAATTAACTTATTCACTTTTGAGTATTTTTAATTTCCTCTAAAAATTCAGGGTCCAACATTCTCAAACTTATTTCCTAGTCATTCAGCTTTATAAAGTATACAATGCAATTGAAGTCTCCTAGAATCATCCAATATTTCCTAATGCTCACAGAGAGTTTTTTTAATATCTTTCCATACATGTGTTATTTGAAATGCACGATTAGCAGCATATACATAGGTCATCTTAATCTTTTCCTGATTTAGCTGCCAAAATACCTTTAAATGCAGAAATTGGTGGAGTGTTTTAGGTTAAACACTTAGATTACTTAAGGATTATAGGCAATCATGATCCTTCCCAGCTTATAAGCAGAATGATTGGATAATAGCCTTTATTTGTCTCTCAGAAACCACAAACCCTTGTTGAATGTTGTCTCTTTGATTTTTGTTTCTAGCAAGCCAATTAAATAAGGATTTTTAAAAAAACAGGCATTAATTGCTTGTCATTTTTTGGAGCAGTTCAAGCCCTTTATGTTCCAAGAGATAATTATTCTTTGGAAGGGCTTGAAAAGCCCTTACCTTTCTACCTCCTATAGATTCCTTCATCGAACTTTATGTTAAGGTGAATTCCTTTTGTCCTTTTTCCAAACTAATGGAAGTATTTAATTCAGGATATTTTTGTGAAAGGAGGGGAAGAGGGATTTTTAATCTCATTTACTCTCCTAGTAGCTTCCAAAGAATTAGTGTTTATGACGGTGGACTCAAATTTTGTAAGGCTTAAGGCAATTACGGAGTTTGAAGTTTCATGTATGGAATAAGGAGACATTTATAAGATACCAGTGTCCCTATGTACTTCGGTTGAGAAAGAAGGGCCAATATTAGTGTGTCTTGTCTAGCATTATTTGGAGCTATGGTATTTAAAGTAGGGGTAGCTGATTGAC
Source organism: Erythroxylum suave (assembly GCA_027563595.1). NCBI lineage: Eukaryota > Viridiplantae > Streptophyta > Magnoliopsida > Malpighiales > Erythroxylaceae > Erythroxylum > Erythroxylum suave. The sequence continues at coordinate 21,011,662 of JAOSBN010000006.1, forward strand.
TTTTGGTAAGTGTATAAGGATTGGTCGGAATCTTAGTGGTTGGAGTAAGATTTATGGAGGAATGAGTGGTAGGGGAAGGGTTGTCCTTTGGTCTCCATATCTGGCTATTAAGTTTTCTATGGATATGTTAGTGAGATCTTTGTAGGAACTAGCTCCCCTTCCTCACCCAATCTGGGTATAGAGGATTTTAGGTAGTTTTACTTGTCTATCCACTTCTATACAAATTTTTGCAAAGGCAATTCTTCTCAGTCTAGCTATCTACACATCCAAACTAAGTGGTTTACCTATATCACTAGTAAGATAAATCAAGCCCAATGTTGTTCGGAGGTGTTTGGTTAGGGTTGGAAGATAGAGAGGGATGGGACAATGAGTGGTGGGGGTTAATACCTAATCCATACTAGAAGAGGGAATGAATTGTCTTGAAACATTGGACAGGAAGGTAGGTCGTTAAAAAGGAGTAAGGGTTCAACTTAGTTGTTAGATTATCATCTAATTTATTTTATCAAACAATATAATTTCAATATAAGAGAACAAATTGCAACTTTTATGGAACCAAAGTATTACATGGACCATTCAACATCATTTTTTGATTTAGAGAAAATCATATCTTAGTGTCAAAATATCAAATGCATCTTCATGTTGAGTTCCTCTAGCATGAATTCTCCAGGCTAATAAATAAAGTTTGGTAGTCTTCATGGTACCTTAACTCCGTAAAAATTGATATATGATTTGAAAAGTTTAACTTACACTATTTTTTATGATAAATTACAATGTTTTAAAAACCGGATCGGATATCGACCCAATCGAAGGAAAGGTTTAAGGGTTAGAGGTTCAACCGGTAGTGAACCGCTATAAAGCTAGTATATAATAAATAAGAAGTAAAATTTATAAGAATTTGTAAAAATAATATATTATTTTATTGAAATAAAAAATACACCAATATCTATTATTATATAATGAACTAATAATAAATAAATATAAGTCTAATATAAAACTTAAAATAACGACAAAAATCAAAATTGCATTTCTAAAGGAGATTGCTTCTCTTCATCGTCAAAAGTTCCAAATAATAATGTATGAAATATCAAAAATCTTTCTATACAATAATAATATCAAAAAAAAAACAATAATAATACATTAACTTACCAAACTTTTTTTATTGTCAACCTATTAATACTTTCCCTTACCCAAGCAACGCTAAAGTTTATTAATCAAATATTTGAAATAAAATATTTTTTATTATCCAAGTGTATCAACCAACATTCTTCAAGCGGAGTAAAGGACACACAAGCACAAAAGGTTTCTGTGTGTTTGCCTGATCTTCACCATGTAGCAACTTATCTACCTCTTGTCTCTCCATTCTCTATCTTGTTCTGAGTTGGAAGCAATCAATCTTGAGAGAGATGACTTGTGCATCAATCAATTTTTTAGTCAAGAGTTTCCTACATAAGAGTTTCTTTTTTCTGCAACTCCATAGCTTTTCTTCATTCTCTGCCTTGAAGGTCCAAGTTCAAAGCTTAATAAAGCCTTTTATAGTTTATTGGCGATTGACAAAAGTTTCAACCTTTGTCATTTGTCTCTCTCTACAAAATGTTTCAAAGAACCATTATGCCAGTGAAAAATAGAGTAAGCATCGCAATGGCTGTAAACAGAACAATCATTCTCCTCCTTTTCACATTTCTTTTTATTGCTGTTGCGTCCACCACCATTGCCACTCACCACCATCGACATTATGTCCAATACCTCCTATCTTATTATTTCCTAACGACCTACAACAGCCCGGAACCTGTTCGAAGAAATGACTAACGGAGAAAGAGAAAGAAAAGCTGCAACCTTTGAATGTGGAAGTAGCAGAGCAATGAGGAGGAAGATGAGGTGTAGCATACCCAAATAACATAGTTGAGAGATCTATAGTAAGAGCTCACTAGACAAAGAAAAACATTGCTTGGACTTTGTCTCCGAACCGGTGTAACAGGTTCAGTGAAAATCGGCCGGTTCTCGAACAAACCGGCTAGTTTTTATACTGAGAGGTTTTTGGTTAAAACCGAATCGAACCACTGATTCGTTCAGACTTTTTCTGACCGGTCCGGTCTGGTTTTTAAAACCTTGATAAATTAAACCCTACCAATAGAGGGAGGTTTATGAAAATTTAATCATATGTTAAAGATTAAGTGATAATTTTAAAAGTATAAAAACAAATACAAAATTAAAAATTATAAGAAATCACATGTACTTAACCCAAAATTTAATAACTTAAAAAATATTATTTATTATTCTATTTATTATAAAATTCTTCTTTTCCTTTATTTTCATATTTTATTATTTTATCCTTGTCATTTTTTGTTCATTTAATATAAAAATAATATTGAAATTTTGAATAAAGAGACAAGGAATCGAATAATAAATTGTCTTAAATAATTTTAATATATTAGCTGAAATTTTATTACCGTCGACAAAAATAATGGTTTTATTATACGCTTTACAGTTATATGTAAAAGTTTTTAAATATGTAATCATTCAGTACTCTATATAATACAGAATTACAGATACAATCATTTACTATTGCTTTCATCTTTTAATATTTGCAATTTGTAATTAAACCGTTGTGCTGCAATTGCGGCAGAAGAGCAGCGGCAAGGGAATGGAACCTGAACAAGGAGATCAACCAGAACAGCTGCAAGTTAACAGTGTTAACATCCACAATAAGAATCAATCTTTACCTGCAACAGACGCGAGTCCTTGTCCAATCTGCCTCGGTTCTTTCGTTGAGGAATCCTATCTCGATATTTGTTTTCGTAAGTTCTTTTTCTCTTAAGAAGAGTTTAGTTTCATTTTCACTTCTCTTTTGGGTTCGAAATTCTTACTCCCAACTTCTGGGACCTTACTGGTCTTCTGTTTCAGTTGCTTGATTACGCAGTTTCTGTGGAGCTTTAAATAGACAGAATTGAATCCTTTTTTCATTGTAATTGGGTATTACGCCTAATTTTTTACATTGAAATTTCAGAAGTTCAGCCCAATCCTTTGTCTCTGCAAGTTTAGGCTTTTAGGGAAGTGAGATAAATTATGCCTTCGTGGGTTTTGTGGGGTGCAGGGAGAGGGTGTTCGGGTTGCTTTACTGCGGAAATAGTGTTACTTTGATGTTATAGATCACTTTTTCCATCCTTGTAATGCAGATAAATTTTGTTATACTTGCATCTTGCATTGGATCAAGGTTGTTGGAGCCAAGCACCATCGGAAGCCTCCTTCCGTAAAATGTCCTTTGTGCAAGGTTATTTTTTTTTGCCGAGGAAGTGATATTTTATATTAGTGACATCCACATGCTGTTTGCACATGCTATTACTGGAGTAAAGGTGTAAACAGTACCTTGTCCGTGCAAATTTGCAGGTAGAGAACTTTTCAATCATCTATGGTTATGATGGGTGTTCATTTCAACGGCAACATGTAAATCACGATTTTGCGACTAGGTACATATTCACACTATTTTTACTTTTTCAGTGACTCCTAGTGTTCTGCATTTTATAAAATGGTATTATTTGTTTCACTGTTTTGGGTTGTACCAGTTCTTTCTTTTCAAAAGCACACAGATACAGATTGCAATGCTATTACACAGAACCAGGTCCCACACTGCTTCTCCTTTCTTTTAGTTTTATTTGCTATGTTCTCTTTCTCTGTTCTTTTGCCTGAATTCCAAACATATGTGGAACCATTTTATATGCCAATGTTTTCTGTGGAAATTCTATGTTCAATCAGGCTTACTGGATGATAAAATTAATGTGTCACAATACTGGAAATCCTGCAAGTATCTCCAGTTGAATCGATGGCTCCAAAGTTGGTTGAAAAGAGAAATTCAGGCTTTGACACAGGTCTATCTTTTGTTCAGTTTATTTACATGTAATTGGTGTTTTAATTACTGTGCATTTGGAACTTCACGTTTTATTGTAGGCTCACTATATATCAAAAACTTTTACTTCCCATTTTGTGGCCATGTACTCGCAAGTGTTACATAATATGGAAAGATGTTGTCTTGAGTATATACTGTGTTCCTTCGAATGAGATCATTATTTGCAGCCATGTGCAATGACATTTGTTTTTAACAAACTTCTCTTCCAGCATAAGTCATAGGCATGTATTTAATTGTGCAACATGAACATTATTGAATTCATTATCACATTTTGATTGTTTTTTATTAGTTTATTTGTTATGTTGTCTAAGAATTGATGCCTTGATGAGATAGAAGATGCTTATTATGGAGCACAACTGAAATTACACTCGCAATATTGCAGTTGCGTTTGGGTTTGTTACTGTAATTTGTTGAAATTACAGCTGCATTTTTCATAATTATGTTGACATTTTTTGCAATTGCTGTAATAATCTGCAACTGCAGCATAACTCGCAATTCACGATTTAAAACCTACCTTATACGATACTACTTTCAGATTTTTTCAGTGTTCAAAAATATATTGTAACCGAAATTTAGCCTTTCTGAAATCTTTATAGGTCTTATGGGATGTTGCTGATTAGCTTTTCTTACATCTATAGGAGGAAGATGTTGATATTATCATACATCACATTCTTGGGGTGATTGATTCATTCTCAAGGAGGTAATGCTTTAAGTCATCGTTATTACTTGTTCATGTTTATCTTAGTATTAATTGGTGATGAAATTAACTGAATTCATTAGAAGTGATTTATTCTTTGGGGTTTGTTTTTGATGAAGTATGGTTGAATGGGGTGATTGATTCATTCTCAAGGAGGTTATGCTTTAAGTCATCGTTATTACTTGTTCATGTTTATCTTAGTATTAATTGGTGATGAAATTATCTGAATTCATTAGAAGTGATTTATTCTTTGGGTTTTTTTGATGAAGTGTGGTTGAGACTGTAGTACAATTTTCCAATCAATCTTTTAAGACTTTGTATTTTGACTTTTGTTTTTCAGAAGTGAACAAGTCCATCAGACAAAGACACATGACGTCAAACAAGAAGAGTTCAAGACTTTAGTCTCAGATGCGGCAAGGCCATTTCTAGCTAGAAGAACAGATCGATTTGTGAACGAGCTAGTGCTATTTCTTGCTTCAGGTTTGAACATTGAAGCCTATGATGAAGTTTATAAACAACATTTGCACTGGAACACTTCTAGTGTGATTGTTGAGGATGAAGATAGCGAATCTAATGAACTTGTACCTTTAGTTCCTTATTTGTATGTTTTTGATGAAAACTCTGGTGAAAGTGATTGAAATTTCAATTTTCTATCTAATGATGAAGTGGTATGGAAATTTTTAGCGGTGTATTTTGAATCTTAATGTTTGTAGAAGAATTTTAACTTAAATCCTAACGTTTAATAGCATATCAAATTAACTCTAAATTGATGGAATCCTAAACTCTTGTCAAGGTTACATCAATTTCGATAGTTGCCACTTTCTTTCCCTTGTTTCTACCAAGTGTCATTATATTAAATATTTATAACTGAAATATCAACATTACGCATAAACATAAGTCAAATATCAACATTTAGCAAAAAACACAAGTCAAACATGAGCATTCCGCATAAATATAACTCAAACACTGACCAACATTTTGCATAACATAACTCAAACACCAACATTTTACATAAACATAACTCAAACACCAACATTTCACATAATATAACTAAGGCATGTGGCGTTGTTTACACCTGTGAATCAAGAAAGAGATTTCTTGCTATGACTCCTAGGTTTGTGGAATATTTCACTGATAAGCCTTATCAGAGCTTTATTACAGGTTTCTAGCCTATATACCATTGTACGGGTTTATTATGCCTTAAATTCATTTTGAATTTTACGTGATAATACAAGTTATTACTTCTTCTATTTTCTTATTCAAGTTTGTACACAAAGTTCAAGTACAAAGAAAACTAAAATACGTAGCATTGTTTATACTTGTGAATCAAAAAAAGAACTTTTCGTTGTGACTGTTAGGCTTGGGAAGTATTTCGCCGATAAGCTTCATCATGGTTTTCCAGCCTATATACCATTGTACATTTCTAAGAATATTACAAACCATGACACAAAACCAACACTTCCTTGCATTCATACAAAACACAAACACAAACTCATGTACTGTTAAAGCAAAACATATGGATGACATTAGTTGGACAACTTGGACAAACAGACTTATATTCGTCTTAAATTTTGTCATATTGGCGACGAAATTCTGTTATCATCGTAAAAATTTACACAATTGCGATGATTTTCCATAATCGTCATAATATATATAACTGACGATCTTTAATACCATTCCAAAATGTTAGAATGTGCGGCGAATTTATGTATCATTGCCAAAAGGTAACTTTTAGCAACTATTTTGTAATCATCATAAATTAAAACATAGCCAAAACATACATTTTTTGTAGAGTCTACCCTACTTTATGGTAAAGCACCTTTGTCAAGCTATTATATCTCTTACACCTTATTATACCTTATGAACCCAAATCAACACTTTCACTCTTACTAACCTCAAAATTGCGCTCATGCTTTAGGATCTTTTATTAAATTTAGAAACTTCAGAACTAGCAATCCTTCATCAAGCAAGTATCCATTACCCCATCCTACTCATCTTGTACTTTTCCACCAATAGTTTCCGCTAAAAGATCAAAACCTTCAATCTCTCTAAATTAGACCTCCAACAAACCTCCCATAGCTAATAAATCAACCTTAAAAATAACACTCATTAACCCTAAACATAAATGTTAAACTACCTACCACTACCCGCTTTGTAACCGTGACTTTATTTAAACATCTAAAGACACTAAAAAAACTTGAATCAAGTAATAGGAGAGAACTCAAATTTCAAAAGATTGAGATATCTCCCACCTCCCCACAATGACAACCTAGTGGTCTCTCCAACCATGACTTTACTTAAACATCTAAAGACACTAGAAAAACTTGGAATCAAGTAATAGGAGAGAACTCAATATTTGAAAGATTGAGATATTTCCCATCCCCCCATAATGACAACTTAGTGGTCTATCCACCTTTAGGTGTCTTTAAATTAAGTGACCTAAAATGGGCAAACTCCCTTATTAGATTCTTCATAAAAAAAGACTAGTATACCTAGTGGTCTGAAAATGGGTAAAGAGGAAGAATGCTTCCTATTTAGATTCTCAAATAAATTCATCAAATTGAAAGTTATTGATTTAGGTCCTTTATAGGAAGCCAATCTTTCTCCTTAAATGGAGAAAAGAGAGGGATCTAAGCACTCTCAAACTAAAGCATATCCCTCTCTTAGTAAGATTCTATAATATACTACATAACTATTACTCAATAGATGGATTATGTTATTTGGTAAGTTTTATTGAAAAACCTAATGCCTAGATGAGCACACATCAATTATAAAGTGTATTGGTTTTGCTAGAATATGTATTGAGGTTGATATTGATTAGTAACTATTAGAAACCTTAAATATAATGCTACTTGAGGATGACAGGAGGCTAAAACGAGGTGAAATTCAATTAAGCTACCACTAAAAGCCTAAGAAACATAAGTATACTCAAATATGGAAAGTCACTAGCTGCAAATTCCAAATAGGATGTATGAAGAATTAATGGGGAAAAGCTTGGAGGAGAGTTATCAGTAGGAATCCAATTATATCTCTAATAATATTTAAATAGATGGAACCCTTATAGCTTATCCCTTTACAATTACCTGACCTAACATAGATAAGAAGCAATAGAAAAACACTACGTGAGCTTCCAAAAGAGTTATTCAAATCATATATGCGTATATAGTTCATGGAGATATTGAGACAAACATCTTGGACAATAAAATAGAGAGTAACCTTAAACAAGATTTAGTTAAATCTAAAAGTGGTAAATAACAAAGATATTACAAGCAACACTATGAGGAAATCAAATAGGAAAAAAAAGAAAAAAGTTGGTAGTAGCAATGCCTTGACCCCCCTCACGAATATTGTAGCATAAGACAAAAAGGGATCTAGACAAATACTAAAAAGTAATAGGTTATTTATAAATATTAAACTTTAAGAAATCAATTTTTATTGGTATCTTAAAGATCAAAATAGAGACTATAAGATACAACAAAAGTGTAGTTTTTTCTACAAGAGCTGGACCACAGTAACCATTTTTCTTACTTTAATAAAAGAACCATGGTAGCTTTTGTTCTAAGCCAAATCATACTATATCAAGTTTCCCACCCATACCAACTTTGCACTACTAGATGATAATTATTAGTGCTATGATTAGAGTCAATGTCATTTTTATTTATCCAAAAAACATTGAATTTTGATAAAGAAAAAAACTATGCAATGACCAAATTGCTTCCTTGAATGCTAGGTCTCTATTTTCCATAATACTCTACAACTTTAACTGCAAATTATTGGCTTAAGAAGTAAAGGAGAATAACATAAGGAGTAACCCTTATAATGAATAATTTCATAAATTTATCAAATATATTATCTTAAATGACTTAAAGGGAGCATGCCACTATTACACCTAGAGCAATAAACAAGCAAGTTGAATGTATTATAAAGAAATTGGATAGGGTGATGGTTAACCAACATTAGTTGAAATCGCTCATTAAGAATTACATGAACCTCAATAACCCTTTATGTTCTAACTATCATAAATAGAAGTCCACATAACTGACTTTTTGATTATGAGAAGAGCCCCCTTTAAATTTAGAAACTACTTGATATAGTTGCTAGGGTTTGAGGAAGCAATCATAAGAGGCATAATCTAAAAAATAGAGGGCTATGATTCATTCAAATGCACTTAAAAGATGACATTTATTAAAAGAAAACTTAAAGCTCTCAATAATAGCTAAAAGGTAAGATCTAGATAAGCTTAATCTAATCCAGGAATAACTAAAGCTAAGTCCTATTAATGAAAGTCATATACAAGTAGAAAAGGAGACTTTTGCTAGAAATATAAATGCTTTTGAGATCCATAATTCTAGATAAGGTAGAAGTATAGGATTTTATAGCTTAAGGAAGGAGGCAAGAGCTCGAAATACTTATACAATTCCCTCACAACTAGGAGGTATAAAAAACAATCTTTGCACTGACATATTTAAAAGGAAATACAAAGACGACATCCTAGGAGTCTAAAGATCTAGCTTATTGGTTTTTAAAGGAATAATTAGCATCACTAACAACATTGCTTTCTCTATTTAGGAAGACTAATTGTTGCTTATCTTATTTCTTAAAAGCAAGCTGATATGCTATCTAGCCTTAGCATAATATCATAAATAAAGAATAATTTTCACTCATTTCTTAAAAACAATCAAATATGATATCTAGCCGTATCACAATATTATGTTGGACCAATGGTGGTTGACAAATTAAATCCCTTTATGTTTTGATAATAATAAAATGTATAGAATTGATTAAG
>JAOSBN010000006.1:21021145-21035784 GCA_027563595.1 Erythroxylum suave
AGTTAGGTAATTTAATAGAAAAAGAATTAAATCAAATCGGTAAATTTGTATAAAGAGAGATCTTGCATAGGTTTTCTGTAGTTTTTTAGACAACTTAAGACTTAATTTAGGTTTCAGATAAATTGTGAATCAAGAGATTACAGTTCTCATAATCTGATTATGGTTAATAGTTAAGGTTAATGGTTATAACTCGAGAGAGAGTAATCAATTCTAGGATCGTCTAGAACCGGTAATCCATTAAATTCATAATAAGTTAGGTTTTTATTAAAATCGGATAAAATTTCCCTTTCTCTCAATTGGTAGTTCTTAGGTTGATTCTTGATTTGGTGTTGCATGAGCTATGTTTACATTTTTTAATTTGATTCTTGGAATTGATTGTGTGATTGAAATAATTTCATGCTTTATTTTTGTTCAATTTTAGTTTTTGCAAGTTGTTTTCAACTATAGATTTTAGGATCAGATTAACCTCCTCGTGGGATCGACACCTTAGATACTACTCGAATGACTTATGCGCTTACAGAATATCAAGGTTAAATTATTAAAGCTTTTTTATATCAGAAACTTGCGATCAAATGGTCAGGACTGTAGATAAATAGGGAGAAAAGCAACGTATGTTTCAGCAGATGTGCAAAATGTTAAAGAGCAGAGTAGAATTACGAGATTAACTCTCCACCCCCTCTAAACTAAAAAGTGTGTAGTAAAGTATTTTGCCAAAATCCTACGTGGGAGCTTAGGTAGAGGACGTAGGTCTTAGCATCGAACCTCTATAAAAACAGTGTTTGCCTCTCTTCCCTACTCTTTGCATTTAAATTTGTTTAATTGTTTTGTGTGTATTAACTTCTGGTTTTTGTAGGACTTTACGAAAAAGGATCAAATATCTATTCAACCCCACCCTTCTAGATCGTTTACATATTATAAATAAAAAACTCTCTTCATCTTGAATCCTGACAAGGCTTTAGGACCAAATGATTTTAATGTAAAATTCTTCCAAAAGATGGAACAAAATAGGTAATATAGTCATAAATGCAATCATGGAAATCTTCATGAATGGGATCTTAGTGAAAAAAAACTAAACAAAACCTATGTTTCTTTAATCGGAAAGACTCTAAAACCTTTTAAATTTATTAGAATTCAGGCTTATATCTTGCTCAATATGATCTATAAGGTAATATAAACGAAATCCTTACCTCAATTACGCAAACAATCTTAAAGAACTCATAAAACATAATCAAGGAGCCTTCACAAAAGGAAGAGGAACAGGAGATATGTGTTAAAAACCTATGAGCTTCTAAAAAATTGTAGCATTAATAAGGAAATCAAAATTTTCATTCCTAAGGTAGATTTCCATATGGAATTTATTACAACCAATTAGGAGTAAGTTCTTGGTATGATGGAAGCTACCATGTTAGTTCAAAAAATAGGTTAAAGATGGATCACTATTCCATCTTACAACATAATGATCAATTGAGAATCCACCAAGATGGTCAAAAGTGCAAAAGATAAAGGGATTCATCATCCTTTTATCTTTTCACTCTATGCATTAAAATCTTTTCCAAATTAATATTAAAATTAATATTAAGTAACATGCAAACAATTAGTAACTTCTATTATTATTATACATGTGACAAGTTAGAGCTCTTCAATTTATCTTTTATAGATCACCTATTTCTCTTAAATGGCTCCAACATGGACTCTATTAAAATCTTGACAAATTCTCTAGCTACCGTCAATGGATTCTTTAACATATCTTTTAACAAAAGCAAGAGTGGCTTCTAACTTTCATACGGTACACCATAAATACAAACCAAATAGCATAACTTTTAGGGATTAAGCAAGAGTTTCCATTTATATATTTAGGCAGGCGAAAAGAAATTTTTAAGACACCATCCTATGCTAGACAATATTCATGGAAGATTGAGCAAATGGGAAAATAAATTTCTAAGTAATGTTGGTAGATTTCACTAATTAAAACTATACTAAGTTACCTAAATGGGTATTAGGGTTCACACTTGCACTTTCCACTCTAACTAATCAAATCCACATACAAAAGTAATGAAAATTTTTGCATGAACAAGAGTGAACAAGTTTATAGTTCCAAAAGTAAAAAGGTAAGACCTATGTACTCTTAGGAACGAAGAGGTTTGGGAATCATCTATTTGAGAACCCTAAATAAGGCCCTTCTAACTAAAAGATTATGGAAGCTACTAACTGATAAAGAATCCCTATGGGTCAAATAGATGCATACCTATTTCTTCAAAGGAAAAAAGTACACGAGAGATCAGACATAAAATAAACACTTCATAGACTTTAAAGCATATTTTAGTTCTAGGAGATAAAATACAAGATAATGCTAAAGATATAATTGGCATAATTTAGAACCACTTTATAATTTTCTTGAGTACACTCATTTAAAGCCTTTAGAATGCTACAATTGACGTAATCATCAATGGAAAGAAATGGCACTAGTCTAACCACCACTATAGAGGATTTACAAAAATCTTGAACTTGATGTCTATTCAATGTACTGACCATCATAAAGAGAACCAAGTTATATGGACTAAACATAACTTAGAAAAAATCTCTAATAGATCATACAAATACTTTTTTGAAGAAATAACCAGTCTATTATATAGTCTAGGTTGGCTAGTAAGGATGCATCATGCCAAAAGTCCCATTTATACTGTAGCTCATAGTTAAGAGAAAACTTTGGACCAAAGACAATACTTATAAAGACTCCTCCAAACTCTCCAACTCCTTGTTATGTAACCAAGAAATAGAAACATTAAATCATTTATATTTCAATTGTGACACAACAATCCCTTGTGGAATCTAGTCTTGGATATTAGTAATCTACATTGCAACATAAGGAATTAGGTTGGCATAATTGTCTAGGAAAGCAAAAGATAAGGTAAAACGGATACTAATAGGAGGGTCTTTCAAGTTGCATTCAATTGCATTATATATGCAATATAGAGGGAACACATACTAGGTTTCACAAAAACCAAAAGATGAATTAGAATGATTTTAGCCACAGAAAAATCAAATCGATAAGGGAAAATTTTTAAGCAAATGGATTAACTAACAAAATGAGTCCTAACCTGACTCTTAGTCGGATATTCTGATATACTTATGACTAACTCCTAGAATGCAAGAAGAATCATAACATTACTTTAGTGATAAATGAAACTTGCTAACTTATGACTAAACAAGTCTAAACTTCCTCTTTTGGATTTAATCTTTTAAGTTTTTAGAAGCCTAGTAGCTGTATAATTAGGATTAGCCAAGTTGGTTGAGTTCTTGCTGGTTTTGCATGGTATTAGTATTTGGCTTCAGATTTGTAAATCTCTTGTTAATTTTTAATTGTTAATTTACCCTTTTCTCTTTAATCATTCTTTATATGTGATTCAGTAAGTTCTCAAATATGTTAAAATAGATATAAATTGTAATCCTAAACTATATTTTTATGGTTAAATAAATTAAACTCCTTTAGTTTATCTAACATTCTATAATTTAACAATTTATATCTATAGATCAAGGTGAAGTATAAAAATATATCATAGTCACTCAAATATTAAGAATGCCCAAAATAGTTTTAATTAACTTTTTCTGATTATTTCTTTATATAATTCAGTATTTTCATCACATATATTTGAATTAGACATAAAGTATGAAATCAATATTTACTTTATTTAAGTCTAATCATATCAATAACAATTGATTGTTTTAATGATATTTGAAAATTTTCAAAATATCTTTCTACCTTGAATAAGGATTTTTCTAATTAATACTAATCAAGAATAATGAAACGTTATTTCTAATTGCTTTAGAATGACTAATCTTATATTGATCACTTAATTTTCTCTACATAGTTTTTGTCATATCCAATGACTACCAATCGAATTACCCTTGACTAAGATATGTCCTAAGTAGTATCAAAGCATAACAATCCCTATGTGAGATACTTCAAAAGCCTTATGTCAAATAATCACTTATACAACAATAACAATGATAATTTTCATAAACACTTAAATAATGCTCCATGCGAAATTCTCATGTCAAATCAATTTATTAAAGTTATTCTCTAACAAGCACCAATATGTTTGTTTAAGTATTACATACTTTGATTTATGAAATTAACTACTTTCTTCCTAAGAAAGAAACATAATATGTGATTTTTTTTTTATTCTATTAACGTCTAGTTTTAGAGCAATGACTAGAAGCAATTTAGTAATAATACATGAATGTAATATGAATCTTATAAGTATGATCTCATCAAAATTTTATTTACACAGTTTGTTAATTTCGTAGACTTTACCTTATATTTAGTTAATTAAACAAATAGCATAAGATAAACAATATCCTTGATTAATTATGTAAAAAAATATACAACCAAATGATTGATTAATGGAATAAACAACACAGATAGGTTGAGAGGTTCAAAACTTCTTCCTTAGTTTCCCAAGTTAAGAAGAGAAATAACATAATTTTTTATGCAAACGGAATAGCTACAAGTTTTTTTTTTTTTTTTTATCGTCTAGGATAAGCTTTATTTTGATTTTTAGAGACAGGTTTTACGTTCTTTTGTCTAGAAGCAGGTTTTGCGTTTGTTTCTTTTTAACAAAACACATTCGTTTCATCTGCTGAAGATGTCCATAATTGCCACCTTTATGAAAAGACAAGTTCTAAAGTTTTCATTGTTTCATTGCATCAACGGTTTACAAATGAGTTGAACAATAGATCAATTCTGCTTTTAGTATCCTTTTAGTGCTACTGGTATAATTTTCAAGTCTTCCCATTTGGAGTACAGAGCTCTTGACAGTGATTCTCTCATGCCTACGGTTACTTGTGTTCTGTCAAAGTACATAAAATTTTTATGTCAGAACATCATTGTCATGAGGTAGTAAAAAATGGTCCATATTTCTGCTTGCGATCGAGTACTACAGTCAAGAGCTTTAGAATCGTCTTATCCGAACTTTCTTTTGGAAACTTTTCATCGAAAGATTTATTAAACAACAGGTCTTTGAAATAGACCTTGGCTGTTTAAATCATCAAGCGATATTCTAAACATGAATGCATAGAGAGATAATTAAGGTATTTTACGACGTCCCGTACTGTGCTGGTTTCTGGTGGAAAGAACATGTAGACAGTTCTCTGCAAATCTAGTATGACGCAAAAGAAAGTTGGGATGGGCTGAACAACAGTCATACCCACCTAGAATTCCAAGTACCGAAAAAAGGATAAGTTGAAGATCGAAATAACGCAGGTCGAGCCTTGGGGGATGAGGTTATCAGTGTATAAATTTATACTGAAAAAGTGTCTCTAGAATGTAGATCCTAAAACGCACCAAAGGCACACAGTGAGAGTCTGAGAGGTTAGAAGAACAAATGCGGCCAGTGTACCATTGTCATGTCACTAGCAGAATAACGCTAATACTGCTGTGGATTCATTGGTACAACTTTTGTGATTCCTTAGATAAGCAAGTTTTTAAGTGGACAACGACTATGAGCAGATTATCTTGCTGACTGATATCAGGGACTGAAACAATTGGTCATGAAATTTACTCCATTCAATGTGGCCCTCTTGCAGAACACTGGACTCGAAAGTGATCAATGCCAAATTATTTACTCAAACTATAGTTAGATACTAGATTTACAAAATACATGTAATTTCTTCAGATTTAACAAAATTAACAATTTCAAATGAAAGGAGAAAAAAAAAGAAAGAAAGAAAGAAAGCATGAGTAAAATGGAAACACAAACGATGCAACATAGAATAGTGTAAAATTTTGCCATACATTGAATCAATGCAGTGTTAAATGAAACTACAAATATACAACTTACCTGTTACAAATGTCTTGCTCCCATTTGTGGGGCTAAAAAGTAACAGGGAAAAGGCAACTTGCAGATAAATGACCAGCATGTAGGACAAACTGGACATGATGCTCCAACTCATCAATGTTATGCTTTTACGCACATAGCTCCATTGAAGAAAATTGTTTCTCCAACAACCCAGTCCATTTGATTGGAGTCCTCTAGTTATATTTATCGATCAGGAAATCATCAAATTAATTGGTACTTTCTTCCTCAGGAACCAAAGGCTCAGAAATGTTTTGAGTTAGCATTTCTTCACAACCCCCTCAAAAATGCCATCAGTCCCAAAGAAAACTGAAAATTGTAGGTGATTAACTGGACCAGGAAGCTGGAAGGTGACAGCGAACCAGCCAGGTGGGCAGAGATTTTGAGTTTGCATCTTGAAGATTTGTGAGTGTTTACACACTGTTCTCTCACCTGTTGTTGTCACTCCCTTAATGCGCACCATTCCATCAGGATTAATGTCAAAACTAAAATCCTCTGCATTCACAACGTATAAAATAATTAGAACGCACACAAAATACATCTTGATTATCAGATGACGCAAAATAAATTCTTAATAGACAAAATCCAAGTCCAATGCCAACCACCAGAGGTAGTAATCACATGTCATAAGCTTGTAAAATGGATCAAATAACGGGCTTCAATGATCTGCAGTAATCACACACCATAAACTTGTAAAATGGATCAAATAACAGGCTTTAATGATCATCTCTTCCAACAGCATTTAACTAACATCCAATGCAATTATAAATCCAGTGCAGGATTGAATATCTTCAACAATTGAAAAGAAAAAAGAACTTACTTTGATCCCTTGCTACCCCAGGCAGGGAGACACGAAATAAGTAGGCATCTTCACTTTCTCCAATGTCCATGAGTCCTACAATTGGTCCAACCTTTCCCTTAGCTGCACTCCCAGACAGAGCAACTGCGTTTTTTGTAGAGACTATAACAGAATCCCACTCCTTTTGAGTTGTGCTAGAGGGAAAATACACCGTGGATGGCCCAACTCTTTCCACTGGTTTTGTGTCACTATCACTTGGAATTGATGCTCCATCCCCAAGTGGTGCAGGTGGATCAATGTATGGCATGCTATTCAAGGGGGCCACTGCAATAACATGCCGTGAGGAAGGATTGGGGTTTGGCTGACTAATTCCACCATTCATGTCAAAAGGCCTAGATTCAGTCATAAATCGCAGATATAACATTATGCAGCAGCAATTAGATGCAAGCCCACAACATTCAATGAATAGTTGCAGAATTCAACACATAAAAAATGCTGGCGCATACATTATTCATTCTTAATTTGCAAACAATGAACAATTCCTAGCTGACATTATTCCAACTCATTTTCTAAAGCCAGATGATATTTCAGAGAATCAAAAGTTCTGTCAAGAAAAACTCAAAACATAAAAACCAAAACTATGATGAAATCCATACATCAATCTTCATGAATGGCCACATACATTAAACCAACTTAAAGATTAATTTCCAACTCTAGAGTAACAAATTGAGGGAGGTACATTCATAACTCGCATCCAAACGGAAAAAATTATTTAAGAAAGGCTTCTTTAGTGGTCTAATCTCATAATGTAAAGCCCCAAGTCAACAACAGGGAAGACTTGTAACGTGGGAAACACAAAAGCCAATGTAAAAGAAAATAACCAAGTTTTCAATAATAAAAGAATCACTTCAAGAACACAACACCGTCTTCATTTTCTAGCTCCTTTTGTGAATGCTTGTGGAAAGGAGTGCCAGTGAAGAGCGGAAATAGACTAACAGATACAAATCTTCAAGACAACCCAGGCCATACAATGCAGTTCGTAAGTGATAGACAATAGACATCATGTTGCTTGCCCTACCTTATCGGAGTAGTCATCGACGAGTCGCCTAAAACCCAGGCCTGAAGTCGCGAGCTTGAACTGAATATCCTACTGACAATCTTTGTTTAGTTTTACGGGCCTTTCTCCAATTTAAGGACCCTCTCTGCCTGGTGCTCAAGCGATCGAAGTTCAAGGGGCTCTTTATTCGAGCTCATAGAACGGAAGCCATTGGACTGCTCCAACTTCTACACGTCCGATGGTACGCCCCTTTCTCCTATTTGAAAGTTAAATAACTCCAATAGAGAGGAGCACGAAATAGGTTTGAACGTTCGGTCATAAACACATGAAAAAGACGCATTTACTTTGTTATCATTTGTATTTGTTCTCTCTTTCTTTGGACAAGCTAAAAAAAGTAAAAATATGGTAAATCAAATTTCATCATGAAATTAGCAAGATGTGATTTATACTAAATTTTAAAAACATATATCAAAAATCATTTTTAATTTTAATTTTAATTTTTCTTTTAATCAAATCAAATTGTTTAAAATCAAACTAGACAAATAAACATTTGGAGAGTGGTTTACGTTGATTTTTTTTTACCATCCATCTAAAATAGAAAAGAAAATTGAGGTAAATAAAAATTTTAATTATACTTTTCTAAAAGATAAATTTGCATTAAAAATAAAGTTGTAAAGCAAGTAGGTTGACCAAATGCCAAAAGCACCTTCATCATGGAAGAACCTATAAGACAAACTAAAAAGAGATTGCTAGCCATAAAAAGCTAAGGAATACGTAAGGAATAGAACTAGGGATGATAGATCTTCTGAAAATTCTTGGTATGGTGATGTTAAAGGAATAACTTCATTTGGCAATTAAACATTACTAAAAAGGAACAACTTTTGAACAAAATAGGAGGCATACAAGATCTCTTAAAGAGGAACAACTGTGTTATATTTATGATGGAGGAATAATGATACCCTAATTAAGAGCAAGAGAATTGGAGCATTTAGTGTGTATTCTGTGGATCATCAGTTGTTCCTTGATTTGGTTTTTAAGTTGAAAAAACAATTCCATCTTATGTGAAGTTTTTTGTTGACAAAATTTTTAGGTTCCTTTCCTTCCATAAGTAATAGACCAAATTACCAAGAGCAATTTTAATTATCGTTTGGATCCTTTTAACCAAATTCTATAGCTGAGGAATCCAAGAGACGACTAAACTAGTGCTCGAGAGTTGAGGCAATGTTGTACAACTTTAAGATTTCATTCCACATGACGCTAGAGATGGAACACTAAAAGAAGATACGATTTAGTGTCTCAAGTACTTGATTACATTGTATGGAGTAAAGGGGAAGATTGTGAATCTCTTTAGTTATATAAAGGGTACTGCCAAGTTTCTACCTAAAATTCATCCAAAGAATAAAGGAAGCTTTAGATAAAGCTTGTTGATACCAAACTATCTTAAACTAATGCACGTTAGGAGCAGGTCCCTCAAGAGGATTCTATCAAGATTTATTGGTTAAAAGCCTTAAGGAGTGCCTTAGCCATTAAAAAGAGTCCTACATGTTAATGTTAAAGAGAGGAGAAAAAGTGATAACCATAATCCTTATCCTATTCCTGTTAGGAAATTGGGGCAAGATCCAATCCCGCACATATCAAATAATTATTCAACTTTTTTGTTTTGATTTCTCAAAAGACAATATCACTTTAAATTCTACAAAATGATTTAACACATAAATTATAATCAAGCATAAACTTTAATTCGTACCTTATTCCGAACCTTGATCCTTTTCCTTTTTCTATCAGTTAAATCATTTTTATAATTAGCTTATCTCAACCACCATTGTTGTACAAGTGTCTGATTTAAGTGATATCCATATAACGTAGAAAGAAAACTTTGTAACTATTACAGAGAGGGTTAGCTAATGAGTGCTAGTTCCATTGTAGTCTAAGCCTACTTATAATAGTTTTTGGACATTTTACCAACTTCAATTAAACTTTAATTAGAATTACAATAATTCTAATTAAATAAATTGCTCAAATAAGATTCAATATCTTATATTGATCTTTATTCATTAAATATCAGATATTTAATCATAAATTTTTTCAAACTTTATAATTGAATCTAACTTGATTAAAATACCTTTTCTCTATCCAACTCGTTATTTGTTTGTGGCCTATTAGGATCCCAAATATATTGACAATGGATTTAAGTTATAATCCTATATCATATATAGGTTTAAATAAATTAAACTCCTTTAATTTATATTTAGTTCTCTAATTTAATACATTATATACTTAAATTAAGATTGGTGTTTAGCAGCACATAATGACCACCTAAATATTTAAGAATGATAAAATGTTTTTGACTAACCTTTCTATGTATGATTCAATGTTTTTATCATACAATGTTCTGATTATATATAAAGCATAGAAATAATGTATAATCTATTTAAGTCCTATCATGTTAGTTCTCCACTATTAGTAGTTGATTCAATTGATGACAATTGAAAACTATTTTCAAAGTGTCATTCTACCTTGGCTAAAGATTTCTTCAATTAATACTAATCGAAAATAACAAAACATTTTCCCTAATTACTTTATGGTGATGAATCTGGTATTGATCACTCAACTACCTTCATATAGTTCATATTATATCTAATGACTATCGATTGAGCTACGCTTAACTAAAATAGGTCATAAGTTGTATTAGAGTGTAGAAATCCCCATATAAAATAACTTTAGTGATCTCAAGTCAAAGAATTACTTATACAATCATCATAATGAGAATTTTCCTAAACATACGACTAATATTCCAATGGATTTCTCATATGGGGTCAGTTAAGTGAATTTTTTCTCTAATAAATACCTATATGTTTGTTTAAGTATCTTCATACTTTAGTCTATGAGATTGACCACTTCATTTATAAGGAAGAAATATAACAAGTGTTAGTCTTTTTATGATCTATTAATGTCCTTTTTAATAGAAAAATGACTAGAAACAATTTAGGACAATAAATAAATGTAATATGAATCTAATAATTATGATTTCATCATAATTTCACTTATAATGTATATTTATCTCATAGATTTTATCATATATATCTAAATATGTATAAGATAAATAATATCTTTAAATTATTTTGTCACTAAACTACAACAACTAGTTGGTTGTAAGACTAACAATACCTAGCTATAATGTTGAAAATAATAAATAGTTGCTTATTGAATTATAATTATATACCCATATTTAATGAGTTTTGCTTGATATTTGATCGTTTGTTGTATATTTAGTACTTAGTTCTCTTTAAGTGCACCTGAAGGTCTTAATTACCTTCATGAACCAAAAAGAGAAGAATTCAATTGAAATCCTAGCGTGGAACGAAGATTTGAAGTAATTAAGGACCTATATACTTGTGTACAGTGACTATATAAGCCTTTGTAAACATGTGAAGATTAAAGAATTTTAGTTTTAGTGTTATGGAGTTACACGCCCGTATGTGTTGATATACATAACTGAGTATGTTGCCTGTGTAAGTCTCTATACCCATTTAAAATCACAAATTCATGTGTTTTTTTATTATTCATGGTCTCCTAAACAGTTATGTAAGTGACCTTACATATCCTAAAACTTTAAATTTTACCATAAAAAGACATAAGTTGAGGCAAACAAAAGAGAGCCAAGTTTTAAATAGTTTTTAGGTCATAAGTAACATTCAGAGGTGATGATTTTGATCAAGGGACGACGAAAACATGAAGAATATGTTAAAATATCTATCAAATTAAAACATTAAATCCAAACTTGCAAGAAGATCTAAGAGAAGAGAAAGGGATATTTATAATTATGATTTCTTTGTTTTCTATTAGTTTTTCTACATGTTTGTTATTGATTTCGTTTTCTATAAGTAACTAAACATGTTTACCACCCAGGTGTGATGAACCTAATTTGTGATAATAGTATGTTTTGATGATTTATTCAATACAACTATATTGATTGATTTATTGGGATTCAATCATATATTTTGTTCTTTTTCTATTATATCCAGAATATTAGTGCATGATTTAATTTCATACAATCGAGATTAATAAATCATCTTGTATGAATAGATCTACCATAATTGGAAAGAGTTATATGCAAACTTAGAGATAGGTCAATATAAGTCCTCTAGATTGGGGCCAAACCTAATAGTGAAATTTATGAATCAACAAACCAATCCTAGGTGTTTTAATTAGAAAGAGTTCTGTTAATCAACAGATAGATTAGTAGTTAATAGTCTTGAGAAAGATATTAACATAAGATAGGAATTTTCACAGTCTGATAATCAATAATATAATTGTATGATAAAGGGTTGATTTTTGATAATTCGTAAGGGGATATATCATTTAGACACTATTATCTAATATTGATTTTTCTAAATACTTTCCTATATCTTTAGTTCAGAATTATTTTAATCCTTAGCTTATTTATTTAGTTTAATTTTTAATTAAAATTCAAAATCTGATCTTTAGTTTAGGCAATAGAAAAGGGTAAGTACTAGTAATCACAGCCTTCGTAAGGTTGATACTTGCTTATGTTAGCTACAGCTACGTCGTGAACTTGCCATAAATTTAAATATTGATTTAATTATAGTTAATCAAATTTTTTGCATTAGTTTTGAGGACTGTAATATTAGGAACACCTAGATTTTATTACTCTAGCCATTTTTATTTCATTTCATTTCATTTTTTATTTTATTTTATTTTATTGATTGATTTATTATTATTTTTCTTATAGATCTTGATTTTTAGGTCATGAGTAACATTCAGAGGCGATGATTTTGATAGGATGAGGAAAACATAAAGAATATGTTAAAATATCTACAAGATTAAAACATCAAATCTAAGCTTGGAAGAAGATCTAAGAGAAGAGAAAGGGATATTTATAATTATGATTTCTTTATTTTCTATTAGTTTTTCTACATGTTTGTTATTGATTTCTTTTTCTATAACTAAACATGCTTAGTGTCTAGGTGTGATGAACCTAATTTGTGATAATAATATGTTTTAATGCTTTATTCAATACAACTATATTGATTGCTTTATTGCGATTCAATTATATATTTTATTCTTTTTCTAATATATCTAGAATATTAGTGCATGATTTATTTTCATACGATTGAGATTAAGAAATCATCTTGTATGAATAGATCTACCATAATTAGAAGGAGTTGCATGCAAGCATAGAGATAGGTCGTCATAAGTCCTCTAGATTAGGGTCAAACCTAATAGTGAAATTTACGAATCAACAAAGCAATCTCAGAGGTTTTAATTAGAAAGAGTTCTGTTAATCAATAGATGAATTAGTAGTTAATAGTCTTGAGAAAGATAGGAATATCCATGGTCTAATAATCAATAATATAGTTGCATGATAAAGGGTTGATTTCTAATAATTCTTAGGGGGATTTATCATTTAGACACTATTATCTAATATTGATTTTTCAAAGTACTTTCCTCTATCTTGAGTTTAGAATTATTTTAATTCTTAGCTTGTTTATTTAGTTTAATTTTTAATTAAAATTCAAAATATGATCTTTAGTTTAGGTCATAGAAGAAGGCTAACTGCTAGTAATCACAATCTTCGTGGGATCGATACTTGCTTGTGCTAACTACAGCTACGTCATGCACTTGTGATAATTTTAAATACTAACCTAATCATAGTTAATCAAATTTTGCTTCATTTTCGAAGACTGTAATATTAGGAACATCTAGATTTTATTTCTCTAGCCATTTTTATTTCATTCTATTTTATTTTATTTGATTGATTTGTTATTTTTTTCTTGTAGATCTTAATTCTTAGTTAGTTTATGACTTAGAGTAATACTTCAAGCTTAATTGATGAAGATCCAAAAATCAAAAGAGCAACACACAAAAATCTTCTTAGGACACAATTAAGAGAGTTTAAACTTGATCATTAAATAGAAGACTTGGGAGGTCAATTAGATACTAAAGAATCACAAACAATGGCTAACCAATTGAGGACTATGTTCAAAGCTTCACATGTTTACATTAACTAGCAGGGTCCCTATACATAATCGTGTATCTAAAAAATTTCTTCAATTCTTCCATTTTAGGCCTCCATTTCACCTAAATTCTTTTTTTTTTGGGGTCTATAAAGGCAATTAACACTAAAAATCACACTTAAAGTAAAATAAGTGCCAAAAATATTTTAAAACTATTAAATAACATATAAAACACACTAAATATGGGTATATAAATATAGTCAATTAATCGTTTATCAGGGGCTAAATAATCTTTAGCCTACATCCACTCCCTATGCTCCATTTAGAATTTCACTACTTTCTTCAATGAGTGAAGAATAGCCCTCTATACATTATCTTTTTTACTATAGGTGAAAAGGATACAATCTTCCTACTTTTCTTTAAGTTATGAATAACTCTTTACAAATATTGTTTAAAGTAAAGTGTTATCCTCATAAAGCATATCATAATTAATTTCCCAATTACAATAAGTATAATATTCAAAACCTCTTCACTTACTCATACCAATGAATAATGGCACAATATGTGTTATGTAATGCACATATGAAACCTCTAGTCTCTTAAGACTTTTAAGAACTCTCAAGTATGCCCAAAAAATTTCCTATAACTTATATATGGTTTATTTGTACTTAAAAAATCTACAAAAAATGATTTAAAAAGTAGCCCACTTGGTTTGGAGTATAGGCTATGTGTCAACTCCCACTAGACATCCACATGTTAACTTTAAATATCTCAAGTTTACAGCTTATGAGATCCACTGCTTGATTAGGTCAGAAGTATAACATGTGCTAGTCTGTCTGGATTAATAATGTCCTGTCTTGTTAATTCTATGACTAGGGATTATTTGGATACTAACATAATTGCACATGATAGGAATCTCATTATCATGATCTCATCATGATTTCCTTCAT
>JAOSBN010000006.1:21035884-21048877 GCA_027563595.1 Erythroxylum suave
GAATTCAAACACTCATTTCAAGTCCAAGTTCAACCTCTCAAGGTCACTTTCAACTTGGCTTGTACTCTTTATTCTCAGCATTCTACTTATATCCTTATTCTTCCTTAACCAATCAATAACAGTGCATTGACATTTGTATCACATTCGAGGGCATATCATCAAAACAAAATATCAATTTCATAGTCAATAATAGAACCACCGATACAAATACACTGAATCTTTATCTGTTATATCTAACCATACACTATTTTTTATACCAAATTACAAACTCTTATCACAATACTTACATAACCATTTCGGTTCCAAATTCATCTTTATATGATCATAACAATTTTATGATTTCATTTCATTCTGTCTGTACACTTTATTCTCCTCATTTCTACTCATAT
Organism: Erythroxylum suave; assembly: GCA_027563595.1. Taxonomy (NCBI): domain Eukaryota; kingdom Viridiplantae; phylum Streptophyta; class Magnoliopsida; order Malpighiales; family Erythroxylaceae; genus Erythroxylum; species Erythroxylum suave. Next base: position 21,036,274 of record JAOSBN010000006.1, read on the forward strand.
TCTCATTTTCCTCAACCAATTCACAACAATATACCTATTCACACCTATATCACCTTCAAGGGTACGTACCCCATTGTGGTAAACCTTTATCTATCATACAAAGCCAGATACTATTTCTCATTTCCAAATGTCTATAAACCTTTATTTTCTCACATTCTGTCAGATCATCACTTTTATCAATGCTCTTAACAGCTCAGACTCTTAAGGAATGCTTATGCATGTGAGTACTGGGGATCAATTCCAGCTATCTGCTATGACATGACTAAAATGCACGTGACTCAACACATATTTCAAAATGCCCATATAAGATAGTACTTCTAGGCTCTGATACCACATAAATATAGCACCCCACTCCCGCAAGACCCGAACCTAACATCAATGGGTGATGTCCGAGTCCATGCCCCGCAAGGGTGGCGTGCTAAGACACTCACTCATTCGGAAATCGGTATAAAAACTTTTTTTCTTTGTTTTCTTTAAAAACCACAATCACACATATTATGCGGAAGTTAAGCATCACATAGGGCCCACTCTCACTCATAAACACTTACAGTCACAGTAATAAAATCAACAATAATTTCAATAGCCATTTGGGCCCTTTCACAAATACAAAATGCTTTATTTGTTTCGGAATACAATTTTATACAAAAAGTTGCGGAATAAAAATTCAATACAAATTAAGGAAATGCAATGCAGACATGAACTAAACCCGACCTCTATCCTTCCACTTATGCTATAGGTATACTCTCGTTGGCCTAATGGGATATTCATCTTATCCTAAAAAATAATTGCAAATTTTAGGTGAGTTTTGCGAACTCAATGAGTGACTATCATCGATGACTCCCTCAGTCACATAACACATAAATCACATTATTGCACATCTCACATTATTTCACTTTTCACATGCAACACACTTAATCAATCATATTTTGCATATGCAGTGCACATGAGACTCAATTTTTCTTTCTTACTTTGTTGTGACCGAATGCCTAAACTGTCCCATATAGGGCTCATTACTAACTGTCCCTTATCCGCTTCGGGGATACAGGGCTCATTTTACATAGTGAGCCTTAGGCTCTTAATCACTTTTGAGCTCGAGGCTCATTTTCACTTTTCACTTTCTGAGCTTTAAGCTCTTTTCACTTTCGGTGGCTACAACGGTCACAACTACCATTATATTTCATGCATTCATGAAATGGATTGCATCAATCACATTTGCATACTCTTATTCAATCACATTCATATATCATCGGACCTTAGTCTGGCATTCAACGTTAAAGTTGAGGAACACTTTCATTCATATGCAAATGCACATTCAGAACACATTTAACAATCAATTACGTGCACTTAGTTCATCCAATTCACATTCAATGAGCACTTCAATATTTCACTCATACAACACATTCATCAAACCTTCTGTTCGGAAACCAACACAGTCAATCACACTCATACAATCATTCATAAATCAATCAATATCAAAAAGTTAAACAAAACAAATAGTGGAATGAGACCATCTAGGTCTACTCACACTACGCTTTAGATTAGCATTTGCTTCCAATTTTGGGAATGCCTGAATGCAGACACTTGACCTGCATAACCTATTTATGCAAGACACGTATTTCACACTAATCAATAATATTACACATATAAGCATTTATTCATGCACAATGTCTAATTGGACTATGTATAGTGCATGCTCAATGACAAACTCAGGTACTGTAACAAACTTCACATCTTATGCACATTCCCATTTCATAACTTAATCACTCATCAGTTCTTTGAATTACAACCTCAATCCTTTGGTACTTTGATATCAATAACTCATTCACTACTTTACTGATATAATCCCATATATGACTAGTGAAGAGGAAAACAGAGTATATCACTATGTGTATATCATTATCAACTTTTTACTTCAAGCTCAATATTTCCTCTAACTATCACTTTAATAGTTCTTTCACACCATTACACACATTCATTGATCTTTCAACTCCCAAAACTTGTTTATCACTATCCCATAATATTCCAGTCATCAATCCAAAGAAAATCACTATGTACGGTACACTAAATCTCCTCATTCATTTTCTAGCAAATAAGAATATCACTGTTCTTAACCATTTAGCAGTGAACTAACGATGCATGCTTCATTTCATGCAAAAACTACATAATCATAACAAGCTTACTTGTTTGAAGCTCCAATCTCTACAAAATCACATAACCCTAATCTCTCATGCACCCACGCACATGAACTTGAAATTGACAGGGAGGCTTGGTCTTTCTTGGAATGAAAGAAAGGAATATCCAAGTGGAAGTGGGGACAAACAGAGAAAAGTAAGGTTTAACTTCGGTGAATATTTGATGAAAAGCTCTGGGTTGGAGGAATTCTAAAGAAAGAAGTTTTCAAGAAAGATAAAGACAAGAGCAGTAGCTTGTCTTTTATAGGCAATAAAGATCTTAACTAATTACGAAACCTGTCCAATTCTTGGCCACTTATCTACTTCCCTTTATCCAAACTCACTTAAGTATAATTTATACTTAAGTTTATGACTCAGTAATACCACTGCAATCACAAGTCGTAACCTCTTACTCACTTTCAGATTTTTCCTATAGCACATCATTTCGGGTCAACTTTACGTTCTCTTTTTGATCCTGACACTGAATTCATTTTGCAATACTTTCCTTTAGAAACATATTCCCCTATGTCTTATGTCTCCATTGACACCAAAAATCATTCAATTTGGTTATGTCCTCAATCATGTTGAACTTGTCTTCAGACAATTGGCATCACTTTCACTAGAGATGTTAGATTTAAATCATCTTAGAACGATTTCAAAGAGTACTTATAGGTCTATAACTCTCTTGAAGACCTTAAAGATAGATTTGATCCTCTGAAGGGTCAAACATGAGACAGAAGATAGGTACAAATGAAGCCAAATGAAAAGGCAGACCAAATAGAAAAGACAGATGAAAAGGAAAATTTGCTATAACTTTCCCTACAAATATCAGATTAAGGTGTTCTTTATATGGTTCGAAAGAGGACTTATAGGTCTATAACTTTCTTGAAGACCTTAGGAACAAATTCTATCATCTGAAGGGTCAAAGATGGACCAAACGATACAAAATGAACAGTATATAGAAGAAGAAGTCTCAGTCACTTAGGCAGAAAGCTGACGAATGCCAGAAGTAGACGAAGTAATAAGCAGACAAAATTTGTCAGAAAGTAGACGAAATAGAAAGGCAGACAAAATTCGTCAAAAGATAGACGAAGTAAAAAAGGCAGACGAAATTCATCTGCTTTAGAAAGTAGACGAAGCAGAAAGTAAACAAAATTCAAAACACAGATGAAGCGCCAAAACACAGGCAGAGTGCCAAAAGACAGATGAAGGGCCAAAAGGTAGATGAAGGGCCAAAAGACAGACGAAGCGCCAAAACATAGATGATGTGCCAAAAGACAGACAGTGCGCAAAACATAGACGATGCGCAAAACACAAACAATAGACGAATGTACTAAGTAGACGATAGGTGGTCAACTTAAGATGAAGCAAAGTCAACCACAGACGATGCGTCTATACAAACGATAGACGAATACAATAAGCAGACGATTGAGGTGGTCAACTTAAGATGAAGAAAAGTCAACCACAGACGATGCGTCTATACAGACGATAGACGAATACAATAAGTAGACGATTGAGGTGGTCAACTTAAGACGAAGAAAAGTCAACCACAGACGATAGACGAATGCAATAGACAGACGATAGGGGTCAACTTAAGACGATGCAAAGTCAACTTAAGATGATGGAACACAGACGAGACGTATATGCTCCTGAACATCTCCCCCTTATTAAGACCATAACTTTCTACACCACCATCTATAAATCCCATACTAAATATTCTCAGTAAACTTGTTCAACACATTTTTCTTCACTAAGTCCAACACTTAGATTTTATTTCTAGTCTTCCTACTCCATTCCATTCTAATCATTTGCTATAACCAAAATTCTCAATCTATCCTATTACTATTCATTATACCTGAAATGTCAATGAGTGCATGTACAATTATTTTCATGTATGCAAAGTCTCAAATTCACATGCATGTATGTTAACATTCCACTGAGCTTGAAATGCAAATTTTCCTTTAACTCTCTCATTGCCATTCTCCCCATTATTGAAATCGAGGTTATATCCCTTAGTATAGGGATGAGATGCTACATAAATATTTTCGGAAGATTGCATTCTTGAAACTGAAGGTGAGCACTTCAATATATTGTCATTATGAAAGAAGTCTGTAAATAATTATCTGATCTTACAAGTCATCGCATGAGACTTGTTAACTATTCCATCATCTACCGTTACTTTAGAGTATGCATTTAGTGGTGGAGTTATTACTTCTCATCATGCTCGACTTTATCATTGTACTGTGGAAGCCCTTATTACTCAAAGTTGGTTAAATAATGAAGATATTGATAGTAAATTCTTTTCTTTTTAATACATTAATTATACATATTTTTATATTATCTAATCTAATATTGTGTTTTTAATTTTCCTACAACCATAGGTATTAAAGCGGAGGCGGCTAGTGAAATCAATCAATCAATTGCACGTTATTTTGATCAAATATATGAAAATAAAGGTATATTTAATTTTCTTTTAATTTTAACATTACATTACTTATTATTCTCTTTCTTTTAATATTACATTACTAAATATAATGTTTTTGTATACAGATGATTTGATCGAAACTATTGTCGATCCTAGCAACAAATACAGTAAGATTCTCTCTCAGTCTCTACTCTGTAGTATCCAATGTTCAAACTTTGTCTGTTCGGCATGTTATTATCTTAATTTTGTAAATTGTATCATTTCTTGCAAAATGATTTGGATAATCATTCGTGTACAATAAAAACTTTTGTAATTAATGAATTTGGTTTTATCAATTCTATCTTATAATAATTAATAAAAAGTTTAAATAAAATTAAAATTTGTAATTAATTGAATTGAAATTCTTAACAATAATTAACTTAATGAATTTTCCTAAAAATTCCTAATTAATTAGTTATTTATATAATCACATGTTTCAATAAAAGGTTATTATTAAATTCAAATTAATTAATTCAACTTTGTATTTTTTAACATATTAGTGTCAATGTAACTTCAATTAATTAAATTAATAACTTAAATTTAATCTTTTTATTGCTTATAATTTTATTTTTAATTATACATTAATTTAATTTTTGTTGGAGTCCTCACTCCTTAGTAAATTTTCTAAATTATAGAATGATACATAGTATTTTTTAATAAATTTTCTTTATTAAAGTTTATTTAATTTATTAAAATGTTGGCATAAGAGTGTGTATGCGTAGTAGAGATAGATATGCTCTAATAAGAGACAGGTCAACAACAACAGCCTCGTAAATTTTGCACAATACTAATAAAGCACTGACTACCATTAGGTGCCTTGACTCGGAACTTTTACGTGCTAAAAAATCAGCTCGTTCAACTCGATAACATCTTACAAATTCACTTTTTGATAATATAAAAATAATTATTGCAAATTTTAATAAAAGTAATAATTTATAAAAACGTATCAAAAAGTATTTATAAAATGTATTCTAGTTTTAATAAAATATAACTATTTTCAATATAATATATCATATGTATATGTTTTTATAACTCAATTACTTTTATATCCTTTTGAAATTGATACATTAGGATTAACAAAGTGATTGATTCATTTTAAGACTTATATAAAAGGAAAATAGATTTTGCAATTTCAATCAACGAGATATTTATGGAAGACAGATCAATCCCTTTGTTATCTGGAAGACATGTATTCTTATGATAGCATATACCTTGAACACATAAGAGAATGTGTAGAAACGTCAAGCTCAATGAGGGGGAAAAAAAAAGAAAGAAAAAGTAGTCCTAACATCACATCAAGGCAAATATATGATCAAAAGTCAAATGCTAAACAAAATATATATGAAAATATAACCAAATGAATGTCGACGGAAAAATCATTTGCTTTATTTATTGTGTTCCCCCTCTGTTTCACAAACTCTTTATCTATCCCTTTGTTCAATATAATAGGAACACACAAAACGGAACAGACGATCTGAATTCCAAATGTCGAAACCCATCGAAAGACCCATCAAACTAAGAATATCCGAGGATTATATAAGATGGGGCAAGCGTAATAGTCTCAAATATTTAAATTAGTATTTCCAAGAACAAGAATGAAGTCACGTCTTACCTACTCCATAGTCTCTCTAAAATATTACTTTCCTATCTCTATTTATTGTTCAGTTCATCGTCAGAAACCAAATATCGAAAAGAAATTCTAATAATTTATTTTTGTTGGTATTTGAAATGAAAAATATTATAATCTCAATATCAGCCAATACCTAATTCCAAAGAACCTAGATAACCGTAAATTCGTACTTATCATATATCAACATTGAAAACGCAAGAATTTGATGAAAGTGAAAAGGAAAGTTTATTTTTGAAAGTTAGTTATAACAACACCAATTTCGCGGGATTTGGATCTTATAAAGTTTTTTAATACGTAAAATGTAATCAGAAGTCTACTTCATAGAGTTATCCCCAAAACAATGAATCCCTTTGATATTTAACAATCCATTCTGAAGTTTTTTGGTGAAGTGACTGATAAATTTTGTTGAAAATCACTCAAAACGAATTGATAAAATTTTAATAACCGAAATTGTAATTTCAGTTGCCCTTGCCAATTAGATGTCCATGGATTGGACATAAGATCTTAGAACTTTGACGCAGTTGTAATGCTTCATATAGAATAATGGTGACTTTCATATAATTTATCATCTTAGTCTCTTCAATCCTTTATGCCTTGATCTATTCTCTACTAATTTTTGCTTGGACTGCATTTGCAATGTTGAGAGTAATGGCGTGATAGAGGAGAGAGGACTGTACGATAACCTATCTTGACAAGTTAAATTCTCAACAGTTCTCTGATAATTTTGGCAAGGATGGGATTCAAGAGGAGAACCAAATTGATTCCCAGACATGCTTCACTTTATTTGATAACATTTGTCCTAGTCATAAAATTGCCAGAGAAACAAATTTCAAAGTTAATTTGTAAAAAGGATTTATTTACTTAAATATTCACCATTTTGTAATATAATGTCTACCTTCTCAAAGTTGTCTTATTGCTTATTACTTAGATATTACGATTGTCATATTACTCACATTTATATACTGTGGTTGGTTGTTTTCTATGTGTCTCTTTGGTACTAGGGATGCCCCAATGATAGAAGGAAAAGAAAAAGGGTGAGCTTCCTAACCTAGCTTGTAAACTGGCACGTAAACTCATCCACCCTTCATATACTTGGTAAGAAGTTGTAGCACCTCTTGAATTTAGAAGAAAACACAGAAAAGAGGGAGAGTTTTGAAGCAATTGATAAAAATTGCCCTTTTATAATCAAACAGTTACTTGTTCAAATTACAGAAACAGATTCTCTATAAAAAAATGCAAAGAAAAAGTTGGCATCCTGTAAGATTTATCTTGAACTTAGCAAAAGAGTTATGGATTAGTAAAATATATAAAGTTTTAAGTTACACAATCTAAACCCTAAAGTTAGACAGTTACTCCATATTTTAAAAACTAGAAACCAATAAAATTAGAGTAGATTTTAAAATTCAATTTGAATTTTTTTGAAATTAACATTAATTTAGTTTAAAGTTTAAAATTTCAATTATTACTCGACCTTTATAAAGTTAATATATAGTAGCAATTGAACAAAATTAAAAAAGAATTAAAAAGATTATAAATATAAATCAAATTAAAAAATTGGACGATTTAAAATTTTCACAATTAAAATTTATCCGATTTAACTTTTTTTTAATGATTTTGAGTCTACCAATATAGACAAGTCCTACAAATAATAAGCATATTGACATATACACGGAAAAGAAAAGTACCTTTTAAAGGAAACAAATAAAACTTGTGCTAAACAAAGACCAGAGCGTTAAATATACATATTTTTTAGCAAACTTTGTCCCGCTGAAAATGAGAAAGCTAACACCAAAAGCTTAATGACACCATTGGCTACTCTTTCCGACAGATTATTTACAGATGGTTTGCTTGGAGTCATTCTGATGGAACCTTGCCTTATTGAGAGCTTTCTTCTTTTCTGTGGACATTCAGAACATAGCTTAAAACATAAAGATTTGTCATAAAACACTGGAAATTGCAAGATTGGTACAAATATACCATATAAACAGTCACTACTTCTGAAGTCGAGACCATATACTGTCAAAAAGTGAAGGTGATGATTATGTAGTCACATACACATGCAAGTCATCCAAATGGAAAAACGATTCCAATCAAAAGGGGAAAATGCGGAAGAAGTACTGCCTGGCTAACATGTACATTATTCACCAAAGATAAATATTAACAATAAGTTAATTGCAGGAATGTAAAAACTTGCCGTTTCTTACACACAAGCATTGTCAATAAGTTCAAAGAACTCACAACTGCGCAAATTTTATTGTACAGTGATTAGAGATCAGATGATGATTGTTGTTTCTCTGATCCGTGTTGAGGCCATATCTGTGCCATGTAAGGGTTAGACTGCTGAGCGTACATAGATGGGTCCAACACAGGCTTACCCATCATCATTCCTGGAGCTCCACCCTGAGGTGCATGCTGAGATGGATAGCAGTAAGGGAGAGCATCAGAAGGCCCTCCAAAAGGCACCGTACCTCTTGAGGTTGATGCCAGGACTTCATCTTTCAATTCCTCCCGGGGCACAATGTCAACCAAGAAGTCAAATATATCAGTTCTAGTGATTGCTGCAGCTATGTCATTCTTTTGAAGCGTCCTCCTTTTGTTCTCCTCTGTGTGATTCCAAGACCGCAGGGTCAGTTCTAGGATAAACATTTCACAAGCTCTGGCAAATATGACAGGGGCTTCAGCTGAGATCATCCTAACGTCCTCATCAGCCTTCATGATTTTCTTGATCCTTGCTAAGGGAAGGCTATGATTTTTGAAGTCAGAAACTTTATCAATTTCTTGATACTGAGTTGCCCAAAATGTGTGAAGTTGTTGTTGCAGTTGCTGCTGCTGTTGCTCTTGGTTGTGAATCTGCTGGTAGGCAAGTTGGTGTTGAGCAAACTGAGCACCCACAGGCTGACGATGCATCGCCCCAGCTGACGCGGTAACTGATCCAGAAGTTGCAGCAGCAGGCATTTGGTTTGCTTGGTACGGGCTTATGCCATATGACAGTGGTGCTGCACTACTACCAATTCCTATAGCTGGTGTTTGTCCATGCCCTGGTTGATCCATTCTGATCCGGGTAAAATCAGCAGATGAAACTTAATGCCTATGCCACTAATAAAATAAGGAACACCAAAGAATTAGGAACATATATAGCATCATAAAAACACAGAAACAGATTGCACACTGGAAAGAACTGCAGAATGGAATTGATGTGAAGGTGAAATCTCAATCTTCTAACCTATGGTGAGTTACATTTGAAAACATACCAAAGGTATGTTAAAAAACTTGTAATATGTTTTGAAAAGAGAAACTCCATCATTGTTAACATTCTGGAGCCAGAAAGGCAAACACAGAGAATAAAGATGCCAAAAGCAAATTCGGTGCTTGCTTTTCCATACCAGGGAGTGAAGTTTTTCTTTTCGTTAATCAAGGAAAATTTCAGCACTAGTTTTGGTGTTCAATAACGCATCAATTGCATGCAGAATAGCAACAACTTTCCCTTAATAATTTCTAGGATTGAAAATATTTTCATGTAGAAATGAGGATCAAATACCAACATTAATATCATATTTAGAAAGGAAATTTAAAAGGAGTATGTAGAAATAATCAAGCCAGCCAGAACCACAAACCATTCGCAAAAGCTCTTATCTACTATTACCATCTAATTCTATTTAACTGTGATTTGCATATCTGCAATTGAATACAGGAGTCACTGAAGCATTTCGGAATAGTTGCAGTTGAACAGTTAACGGGTCCAAATTGTTTAGATACCATACTGAAGAAGGACACATTTCCGCTTCAGAGACATTATCTTATGCAAGCATGTTCTATTATTATAGATAAAAGGCACCAAGACATACGAATGATTACTTGCTTGATAAAATTCCCAATGAAACACTCAGAAATCAAAACACTGAGCCTACATAATGAAAACGATTATGAGATTAACATAGCAACAAAGAGAAACTGCAAAATTTTAAAACGTGGTCATCCGTAAAGAACAAAGAGAGAGGATTGAATATAACTAAATCAGAAGGGTTAAGTCTATTGATCTCAAACCAAGCTATTATATCTATAAGCTCGAGTAAGACGAAGAGTGATCTTCTGCTTCTTCTTTGAGTTCTTGCTCTTAACCATTTTGAAGTGGACAAGAGACAATGCAATCCAACAAATAAATGATTGCAATTCATTCGAAGATGAACCACAACTCTCAGAGTAAATTTCAGCAGATTCGGTTAAGGACACCTCATTTTAATAACAGAGCCTCATCCAAAGTAGCAAAAGAATGTTGATCGACGTTGTGACAACGATCCAAAAACAGAGGATCAGAACCAATCCCAACCCGCAATTGCCTTTATTGAAAAGGAGAAATATAAGCAACATTTGCAAGGAGAATACGACCCAGAAAACTCTCGAGTCTATCAATGCTCATGGTCATTAAAACCAAGTAGAAAGTTTGCAAATAGTATAGGTTTCATCAGAAAAATAGACAGTATGTTGTACGTTACCTTTTCTGCTAACAGAGGTTGTCCTTTTCTTACTGCCTAGAAGATTGAGGATCTGAGGAAAAGAGAAAGGAAGGCTAAATATAAAGAAGGGAGAGTAATTAACTAGAGATCCACGGGGATTTTACGATTTGATAATCATGGGTTTTCAATATTTTTGTCCAAACAGTGAAAGATCAGATTTGTAGATTCTTTGGGGGATGAGGAATCAGCAAAATCGGATCTTTCGTGAAAAATGATGAGGCTATTTTTTGGTTTACATTGATTCTGCTGGCTGCTTAGAGAAAGTAGCAGAGTTACAAACATAAGCTCATTGTTGGATCTGGACTTTGGAGTCTGTCTTACATTGTCGGGTACAAACTTTGTACGGGCTTCTTCCATTTCCTTCCTAGTTATTTTGGTTTTGGTATACATGTTACCTATAAATACCTACCCATTCCAGTATTATTTTTCTTTTACATTTTATATATCGGAAAAGAATGTTTCAATTTGACTCATTTTCTTTATCAATACTCTATCTAATTAAGTCATGCTTTTATCAAATGTTACTAATTAAATAACACTAAAATTTTCTACAAAAGTTCTCCTTTAATTTGATTTTTTTTAATTCTAGACAATTTTTTTGTCTTACTTTTGTAATTAATGGTTAACTGGTCTCGCTCCTCTTTTTGTATTGGTTATTTTCTCTTTTTATAAATGAAACTAGATCCAATATTTAACTTTCTGCTTCCTTCGATTCTTAGAATGAACCCTTATTTTATTTCTTTTTCTTTGATTTTTATCACGTGCCCACACTTTATATCTTACCCAACTTCCTGACCCAAAATTTATATGGTTCAAATGTTGATTTCCTCTCTTCAGTCAACTTTCTTGTTTTAGTCTTAACTCAGAACTTCCTCTCACTTTCATCCTCCCTTAAATTTAACTTTCTTGTTTTAGTCTTAACTCAGAACTTCCTCTCACTTTCATCCTCCCTTAAATTTATTAGACTTGATCCTTTTGATCAAAATTCTTTATTCTCACACTCTGTCCTTTCTCCTAAACCATCTTAGGCCTCCTTTTCTTCTCCCTCTTCCCCCTTTGACACTAGTTGTTCCTAAAACATGGTGTTGTGTAGTTGGGATTAAATCACCATCTGCCAAACTCTTCTATATTCCACAATAAACTACTTTAAACCTCTCATCGATATCTCCTCTCATTAAAGTTCTTTAAATACGTGCAATTAGGTGGACTAGCACATTAATGGTATACTTCTTAATAAAGGACCCTCTTTTCCCCATATACAAAGATGAGCTAAAGTTATATTCCTTTTTTAGTTCTTCAATGAGCTAAGCACGAAGAACATTTTGAAGCAAGAACACGGACATTTTTATGGACATATAGTATATGATTAAAAATACAAAGTTTGAAACAAATTCGAGTATGAGAGAATTTCTATAACATCCTGTTAGAATATGGTTGATGCGTTGAACACACGAGAAAATATTACCTAACTCTGCACAACTAAAATTGTAGTAGTGGTGAGAAAGAATCCTATCCACAAAGAGTATGTGTTTACCTTTTGTAATGAATAAATCGGTGTATATAGGAATGGCAGTGAGTTGTCAACCTGATTAATATCTGCATCACCCGACTCAAAAAATGGACATGGAGGCTTAAAAAATGGATTTTAAATGGATGTTGAAAAATGGATTTGGATTTGGATTTGGATATATGATGGAAGACCATCAAGCCCAACAATTTCAACCGTAAAAGAGCCCATCCAAGAACATAATGAAGCTATAGGTTTTGCTTCAGCCTTTCGGCCTTTGCAAAGCTTGTATTTGTGAAGCCCAAGTCAGCTCGCAAG
>JAOSBN010000006.1:21052772-21074221 GCA_027563595.1 Erythroxylum suave
TGAGGTCATGAATTTATATAGTTAATACCTGTAGGAATTAGGTCAACCATCAGTGTTGGATGTTCAGTCCATTCGCCGTTCTAAGTTTAGGCTTGGGCCTAGCACGACCGACCCAACCAGAACCTTATACCTTAATTTCTAATCAGCGAGTTAGCCTTCTCAGTACTCCTTTCAAAGAACTAACGCGGAAAGAACCTTATTTATTATGAACTCAAAACTAGCTCTAAGATTATATTGTTTTAATATATTCTTTTTCTAAAGATCATCAAATCTAGTTACGGATATGATAAATTCAACTCTCAAATTTTTCTCTTCTACAAATTTTAAAAGAATTCAATAAGACTTTCATATGCCTCATGCCTAAAACCTAAAACCCCTTATGGTTTAAGGAATTTAGAACAATTTTTATTATTTACAAAATCATCTCCAAAGTACTAGCTTCTAGACCCAAAGCAAGCTTACAAACCATTATAAACCTAAGCTAATGTGCATTTAACCGAAAAAAAGGAGCACTAAGGATGATATCCTCTTAACTCAAAAATTCTTCAAGAATTACCATAGAAAGACACATATAAGGAGCTATGTATTGAAATTAAACTTCACTAAAGATTTTGAATTAGTAAATTAGGGCTTGTTATTTGATGTTCTAATAGCCTTTAGGTACCCCAACAAATTTATAAGTTAGATACACCGATGTGTTACCTCCACAACTTTCAGTTTCCTTATAATGGTGAACCTACTTCTACTTTCTAAAAAGGAAAGAGATTAAGCTAAAAAGGATCCTCTTTCACAATATCTATTTACCTTCTTCACTTAAGCTCTCCTTATATTAACAATAATAAAAATAGGAACTAAAAGGATAATTCAGTACCATTTCAAATGTAAAAATCTCTAAAATTTTAACTTGTTAATGATATACTAATGCTATTTAGAGGAAACATTGACCTAGTTAACGTTCTCCCTAAAACTTTTCAAGGATTGTTAAGACTAATTATCAATAATAGCAAAAGCCACCTCTTAGCTTCTACTGGTATACATGATTTTGTAGCATAAGTAACAAAATTGTTAAGATTTCAAACACTCTAACGTCCATTCAAATACCTTGGAGTCCCCTTTTTACATCAAAACTTACCTTTATTGAATGCCAACCTCTCTTTGACAAAATTCACTAAAGAATTGGAAGGTGGAGCAACAAATTCCTAACTTTTGCAAGGAGATTACAAATAATCAAATTTATACTTTGTATCATTGGTTTGCTCACATACTTCTCCTTACTAATAAGACTGAAGATACTAAAAGATTGCTAAGAAATTTATCTTTAGAGTGGTAAGTTCAATAAAATTACAGATGCCAAATTAAAATGGGTTTATCTAAGATCTAGAGAACAAAGTGATCTACGAATAAAACTTATTAGAATTATGAATAAGGTTATATTGGCAAAGAGAATATGGAAGTTGTTTGATAATCAAGAATCACTATAAGTGCAATGGATACATATACAATTATTCAAAGGTTAGAGTATCAAGAAAATCCAAATAAAAAATAAACTGCATTACATATGTTGAACATAAGAAACAAAGTTGCAACCAACCAACCAACCAACAACACCAGTATGAATCTCGCTGATACGTTGAGTTTGGAGAGGGTCAGTAAGGCGCAACCTTACTCTTAACTAGAAGAGAGACTATTTCTAAAATAAGAGACAAGGTTGCAACAAATATAAAGCATTGTGGGGAATTAAAAAAAATGGCTATGGTATTTCAAGTGGCACTCATTAGTCCCTCTTTACTGATAATTCAATGTTGGAAACTTAATTTCTACCATATTATCTTCCTTTAAATTTAATTTCATAATATAAGGTAACTCCTAGTCGTGGCCTGCTTACCAAACTTGGGCTGCTCCAATATTCCGAGCAACATGGTAAACTACCACTAGAGGGGACACAATGACCTAGTTAAGATATAACTCAAGTAAATTCATCATAAAATCTTGTGCTAAACTCTTCAAAGGAGCTTGCATAATGGGTTGATTGTGTATAATCATGCTAAGCAAGAGCTTCTTTTATACATTGGTTAATAGTTAGCAACAACCAAAATTGTATTCTTTGTAATTAATACTCAGAGTCCTTCTCTCATTTGATCTTTGAATGTTAGTATACAAAGGTTATTTGAAAAAATTAATCTTTACAACTTACATTGACAGGCTAATAATTGGTCGGTCCTAGATTTCAAATTGGGAAAGAATGGTAAAGGTCACGTGTAAAGGAGCGACAAACATACTCCTCTGTATCCAAGTGGTCTGGACATCTATTGATTTCCTCATTTAATTAATTTTAATTTTTTGGCTATTTTGAATCTGTTAGTACTATCATTCACTAATGCAAGTTTTAAGGTCGCATCTTTATGTTTGTTATAATTCAATAAGTCATCCGCATTTACTTAATGCCAACAGTACACGTATATTTGTAATGTGGTTTTTTAAAATCTTATCCATAGGACAACCCACTTCTGTAATGGTAATTAAAATATTCGTAATTTAATCTCTAATTTCACATTTTTTAAAAATAATTCCTTTGAAATAAATCTTTTAAAAAATACATTAATTTTCTAACGGAAAGTTTTCCCATTGAAGTTTCTTCTCTCTACTTTTATCAATTAGGAAACCATAACATAGAAACTACTTTATATATATATATATATATATTATGAATTAAGGAGTCATATTTTAAAATTAATTAGCATAAACCGTAGGTCCGGGGCTATTATCAACAGGGTCATCCGTTAGTCCTTGTGAGCTTATGATAAATGGAAGCATCAATAATGTCCAAGTTTGAGAAGCTTCCTGCAAGTCTCAAAATTGCTGCATGATTTGATCTTATGATAACGTCGAATGATGTCCAACTTAAACTCACCACCCTCAATTGCTCTTCTACTTCTTAAGAGCTCTATAATCTTTGCCTTTGGACTTGTCAAACTCATTCTCAAAAGCGGGCATCTTTCTCCTTCTTGTATGCGTCATGTTCCCTGCATGCATAAAATGAAAAAATCATCCTACATCTCGTCCATTTCCTTAACAACGTTGCATAGTTACTTGTAAAATTTCTCATAAATATACCCCTACTCTTGCTAAAGCTTCACAGATCGTATTTCTTTCTCTTTTACTTTACAAACATGAGTGTGTTAGATCAAGCTTTAGCACTCTCATTGTTGTTTTGCAGGTTACGCGAGTTTCAATCTACATCATAAATTTTCACCGAATGGTTATGGTGTCGATATCCACATGACGTAAATTGAAGCTTATGAGGACCTACCTGATTATCTCAAGTGTTAACGACAACCAGACCTCCGGCAACGAATCCTCTACAACCAAGTTAATTAGTAAAACAAAGGGGTAAAGAAATAGGTGTAGTGAGGTTTTTAACGAGAACGGTGGTGATGTTTAGAGTTACCTTTATAAAACCAATCCATCAAAGAAATAAAGAGTTTTACACTAACTCTAATATGGGACTTGGGATAAATTTGTTTCTTAAAGAGTTTTCCATAACTTACAGGCTTGATCCAAATGTAGTCAGCAAAATCATCCTTGTCACATAGAAACGAACTCTTAAATGACTGAAGCCAATGCGTGAAGTTTCAGTAATTTTGAACACTGTTACTCAGGCGACACAGTTCCAATATAGATCTCCAAAGGTCAAGGGTAAAACCACAATTGACCTAGAGATGTTCTGGGGATTCAGGATCCACTTTACAAATATAACTTCTTCTTTTTTTCTCCAGATTGAGGATCTAAGCCTATGAACTAACGTAGGCACTCTCCCCTTTACAACTAACCACGTGTCTAAGCATAACTAAGGAAGTAATTAATTTTTCCTTTTGCCCCATAAAATATTACTCTAGGCCATTTTTTCCCCTCCACCGATACCCGCCCTATACGATTTATTAGTAAAAACACCTAATCTTTGTCTAAGCCATTTGTAAGTATTACCTCTACTCTTGTTAGGATTGTAGCTTAGTAATACGTGGTTACTCCATTTATTATCATTGATCCATGCTTTTACCTTGGAGTTCTTAGGGCAGGAGGTAATTGTGCTTTATTCAAAGTACTCATCATACTCCAGTTGTCAAAATACAAGGATGTAGTTTCCCCATTCCCTACCATACATTTGAGGTGTCTTGACATTGTCCCTGCAAAAGAACTAAGAGAATGATGGTTTATCCTCAATGTCCCATAGGCTTTCCCTTTTAACAAATATGCATGGACCATCTAACCCATAATGACCCCTTGTTTAAAGTCTCCAAACTCTCTTCCCCGTAAGCACCAAACTGTTTAACTTAATTGGATAAACTTCAAGTCCTCGTTCAGCTCTCGGTTTATAAACTTCCTTCCAATTTACCGTAGTAAAATACCCACCATTGCATTCTTCCACCCACACGAACCTTCTTGTCATCATTTTTAATGTTTTGATTATCCCCTTTGCAAGCAAAAGAAAATGCAAAGACCATATACATTAAGGGAATTAAGCGCATATTTGAATAGTTGAAGTCTGCTTATGGATGAAAGAGCTTTATTGCACCAATTGCTAAGTTTTCTCTAAATTCTCTCTACTAACGGGAGGCATTCCTTATATAGAATTCTTTTAGTAATTACAGGCAGACCAAGATATAGGAATAGTAGAGCCATTATGCATCATGACTTGCACTAGCCGATAAGATCATATCGCTTTTATGCTTGTTTATATCCCAAACCGTTCCTTAAAGCCATGGAGAGAGGCCATAAGAGTGCTAGTAGACTTATCATATGCTCTTGACAACAATAAAACATCATCTACAAAGTAATTGTCAAGTAAGATAATATTTTTGAATGCAGACAACATACCATTTTATTATTACCAAAATAAAGGATAATTCAACAGCCAATTCTTTATCTTGGAATCTTAAAAACATGATGAAGTTCAGTAACACATGATGTTCAGGCACAAGCAAATGAAATGAATGCTACCATGCGTTGCAACTATGAGAAAAGAAAACAGTGCCTGTAGACCCCACACCTCTCACATTGGTGACATGTTGGACTTACTGTAACATTAGTCTCCAATAAACATAACATCGTTCAATAGTTTAGCAACCAAATTCACTGTAATCTGCCACAAAAAGGACCTCTTTAGCTGAGTATTATATAAAGTTGGAAAGTAGCATAAAAGCAAAAAAAGAAAACGGTGTGCACAAATAATATCAACAAGATTTGCCAAAATAGGAAGAAATGAGTTGCCACATTACGTATAGATGAACTAAGATATTTGATCTGGTGGATCTTATATTTGCTTATTGGTGCAAATCAAAACACAATGGAATTGGGAAAAGACTGATAACAAACCCCAGAAAGTGTATGTAACGTGCCTACCTTCATATTGCAAATAAAACACTCCACCCTGGCTATTTTTTCCCTCGTACATCTTTATCGTATCTACCCTTGAAGTTATATTATCAGCTGTAATAAAGAATGCAGCTATAATCGCAACATATTAGTTGGTTTCTTACCACTGAACAATCAGCTAGAAAACTCAGCAATAGCTATGCTAAGTACCATTAAAAAGACATAAAGACCCACAAGGCAGAAGCCCCAGAACCTAGGCACCCGAAATCTGGACCATGTAATAACTAGCAGAGACCCCATTAGGCTCAGAAGCAAGAACACGAATGCAATTACAATTCCAATATGGAAATTGAGTTCATAAGCTTTGGGATAAATATGAGCGGTTTGCATCACCAAAGCAGACCCAAGACCCACAAGCATGTTAAACATTGGTCCAGCAAAGCACCCAGCCATAGCCATTGCTGGCTGGCCTGCTTTGGCTACTGCAACGTCAGCAACAAGATCACCAACTGAATTTCCCCATGCAAGCACCGTGAGCCCAAGTAGGGATGGATGCACCTCAAGAACTATCCCCAGTGCTTGGAGGCAGTTTAGCAGTTCTCCAGCAACACTGGATATCCAAAAGACACTCATTACAAATGCCAGAAGCACTACTAGTATTTGCTCAGTTTTTGGCGGTTCCTTTTCCAGAATAAAGTGAAGAACTGCCAGAGAGGTGCTGGCCAGTAGAATTACAAACCAAAGTGGCAAATAAGTGTTTGGAAGGAGGAATATTATTGGATGATCTAGCGGCATGAATGAATTGCAAGTGTATAAGATGGCCAGAGGACACAGAGCGATATTGACAGATAAATAGAACCTGTTCCATTCCGAGGGTGATGGTTGTGGAATTGTGAGCTTTAGAAGAAATGAGATAGGGAGTTTCCACACTTTTGATATCTGCATGCATGGCAAAAATAAGAATCAGTAAAGCATGCCCTTTGTTATAACAGATACAAAAATGGCCTTAAAAAAATACAAAAATTACTCTCTGTTAAAAACATGCTTTTGCCTTGTTGATTTCCGTTTCTTATCTGAACAGGATTTATTACTTTCATTACATCACCTAAATCAAGAGTTTTAAGTATAAGCCAAGTCCACATGTTTTGGCAGCATTTCAAAAGTCCAGAGCATGTAAAATCCTAGAGGATTTTAGTGCATGATCCAGTTTTTCCGCCCCAGCAAGATCAAGAAACAGCACACATGTGAAAAATCCAATATTAAGTTTACTTATCCACTGAGAGAAAAAGGTACATGGCAGTCCAGTGATCGTAAATATTCCTCTCTTTGGGTTGGGATGTAAAACCCCAAAGCTCAGCCTTTAACCTTCAGCTCAATTGATTTGCAGCAACACTAACAGTTCGAATGCTTAATCTTAATAGTCTATCATTTATAAGCATTAAGAATAATAGCAATTTGAATAAGATACTGAAACACAATCAAGTTTTAGCATATCCTTAATAGAATATAACTATTGATTGTAAAAGTTAAGTAGCTAATTGCTTTAAATTTTAATATTTGAGGAAAACAAATTCAGATAGAAAATGCATAAGTAAAAAAATATAGACAGCATTTCAATTACGTACACGAGAAGAAAACTGATATATACATAATGAAGCAGATCACTGTCCCGTTCTCTTATGTTCATCCAAACAACAATTCAGTCTACTAACAAGGCATTTGCCACATGGCTGAGCGTTTAGTAACGAGTGCTGAATGATTACAGACTCATGAGGCACAATCGAGTTAATTAATGATAGAGAAGCACAAAGCAACCTATTTGAATACTCAGAGATCCAAAAAAAAAAAAAAAGTCCTATTACAACTTTCCCGTTCCGCAGGAGAGACAATGCCATCCGAAGGACATAAAGTCATTTAACGCTCCCTCAGTATAAGTCCTAAAGGTTGCGTTGGAAGAAACAGACAAGTAACACTGAGTGCATTCTAAAATCAACAAACCATTGAGACGAACATTCAGTTGATATACCTGAATTGACCATATACCAAACCACACCCAGATCACGTAATAACATTCAGTTAAAATGCTAACAAAGAGTGGAAGAGGAACATGTGAAGGGAAAAGGCAACTTTATCTGAAAATTGCATGGGCTTCCAAGGAAATATAATCGCATAACACAATTGTTACCTTTTCATAACCCATTCTGAAACACCCAGAAACCTCCCCCTTATCGACAAGAAATTCACTACCTTTTTCACAATCCATTTCTCTTGAATCGCTCACATCCTTCACTTTATCTTCACCATCGCTAGCAGCAGTTCCCCAATCCATCCAAAATACGAAACCAACAAAGAACACATAGAATCCGATAAATCCAATAGCCTGCCAAAAAGATATCTCCCCACTCAAATACACATAAAACAAAAACAGAGCCCCAACAAGATAAAAGCCAACATCTCTCACAAAAGACCCCGGATCCACATTAAATGGCGCAGCATATATCGCAACAAATCCAACAACGAGGGCAGAGACAAAAGTCCCAGCAGACAAGATAGCCCCAAACCCAGTCCTATACTGCCCAGAGCGAACCGCAGCAAGAGAAGCGAAAACATCTGGAGCTCCATTGCCAAGAGCTAAAAGGGTGACGCCACCCATGCTTGGAGAGAGGTTTAAGTGATTGGTGAGCTTTGTAGTGACAACAGAGAAATGACATTGGGCAGTTTTGATGAGGACATAGAAGTGGAGAAGAATGAACAATAAAAGGCAAGGAATGGAGAGGAAAGAGTTGGCCTTGAAAAGGCAAAAATGAAGTGAAAGATAGTTGATGAGACCATTGGAGGGATCAAGAGAAGAGCAAGTGAGAGGCACAACTTGTGGGTGTGAAATGAGTGACCTTTTGGGGATTTGGGGAGATGGGTTGGGTTGAAATGAGGAATAGGAGAAAAGAAAAGTGGTGGAGAAGAGGGTTAAAGAGAGAGCAGTGAAGGAGTTGAAGAAGAGATGGTATGAGAAGGCCATGCCATTTCAGAGGGAGCTTTTCCTGCGGATCTCTCTTCTTGTTGTGGTGTGTATCAAGTGTGTGCGTGTACCTGTGTAACTGGGAGATTGTTTTTGGCCTTAGATTAGATTACGCGTTTTTTTATATTTTCTTTCTACTTAGAAGCATGCTTGGATTGGATTGGAATTTGCTAGAGAAAACCAACAATTGTGTTGTGTTATGTTAGTGTCAAAAAATAATAAATATATATATATTGTTGTATTACAACATCACAGTCACGCGTGAATTAGTGGACTGGCACTTGTTATTTTCCGACTAAAAATAATAAAATAAAATAATCGTATCGCTAAACCAAACATCAACTTCATGAACTATTTTTAATTGACTTCTATCAATTATTATATTATTAAAAATTTTATAATATTTAGTTTTAGAAACCAAACTACATATGCATTTAAACTTTCTTTTAATATCTTGTTTTCTTTTTTTTTTTTCTCTCTCTCTCTCTCTCCAACTTTCTAACTTTGACGCCATACTATCATAGTATAAATATATATATATACGGGAAGATCTAAAATTGGAGGATGTCTCTCCAAAACAAATTGTGATGAACTTGACTCGAACAAATTTAAAATTTTTAATTTATTTTAGAAATCAAATTAGATTTATAACTTAATTTTAAATTAAATTAAATTTTTTTATTTAAAATCAATCGGAATCATATGAACGGAATTTTACAAGTAGAAATAAATACGGCTAATCTGACAAACAGAACACTAACTATTTCCATTTCATACCAATTCGTTAACAACAGAATGAAGGCCTCACGCCTCACCACCATTGCAGTGTCTATCAACAAAGTATCCGAGACTCAGAGACCTCCCGGGTACTTATTGCAATAAACAACTCTGACACTACCACAAAATTACCAAATGAACCAACTCTTAGCTCCTTGTCAAATTTAGTCTTTTTATTTTAAGTCATTACTGAGTGGTTTAATTTGGTAGCAAGTATTGTAGCCCTAAATTAAAGCTTTTCTGAAACCTCTAAACATAAGGCAGCCATTTCATCTCTTCCATTTCACAACATTCATAAATGCAAATCTCACGTAATAACTGACTTGCATTAACTGTAAAATAACACTTAATTGTAAGAGGTTACCAATTGAGCTTCCTAGATAACCATTTCCTTCGCTGAGTTGCATCCATTTTCACAAACAACTCGGCCTTTTCCTCATTCTCTAGAATTTGACAGGCTTCCAAGAAGAGCTCATCATCCATGCCCGGTATAGCTTGAAGCGCATCAACAATGACTTCAATAGATAAATGTTCTCCATCATCTTTATTTCTCACATTTCTTGCTACACGGAAGTTTTTACCTAGTGCTTCTTCAGCCTCCTCGTCGAGTTTTTGGACTTTTCTAGAAGACATTGAGTAGATTGATGAAGTTGCACCATTTCTTTTGTTCTGGGTAAGTGCACCCGTGAATACACTGCCAAGGACACCGTTGTTGCTAGATCGACTTAACCTTCCACCTACCACTCTGTTACCAAATATCACGCAAAGATCATTATAACTTCCCAACATTCTATTTCGATATTTGATTGCACCTGGATGTCTCTGCACAAAACAAATTATGTCACAGGAAACACGATTAGAAAAATGTTATATGGAATACCACTTTCTTTCATTTTTTCTGACAGAAAAAGAGATAATAAGTTCAGCTTTTTTAGAGAGATGAGGTGGAATCCCACAAGACAATCGTGGGCACATGAAGCTGGAAAGAAGGTAATTTCTCAAGCCATCCATGTTCCAGAGAGAGAGAACGACACACGCACCTTGATATAAACTTCCCAATCATCATCATCAGCGACGACTTTTTGCTGAATGCCATCCCATGCAAAGCCAATCTGATTGATAAGCATCCTAATGTTATCGTACTCTTTCATCAAGCTTAGGTACAAGCTTTCTACTTCATTTTTGTCACATCGAACTCCAAATTTCTCATTGAATGATTCAATTATCCAGGCCCATGCTTGTTCAGTGAATGTCTTACCAATCACGTTCCCTTCAATTACCTGTCCTAACATGAGTTGAATAAAGTATACTTCCATTAACTTGGTCCAATTTATGGGTAGAGGATTAAAATCAGGTGGAACTGGGGAATCTTCTTCATCTGTAATTTCAACAGAAGAATGAAAAGAAGAAAGTATCCCACTCAGATATTCATAAGATAATCCATTGTACGGTGACCATCATAAAATGAGATTTTAAGTATCTAAATTTTTGTCCAGATATCTTAAAAGTTCTTTTAATAGCATATTGACAAAAGCTATTCAAGGTAGAGGGGAGAGAAAGCGGAGATGTAAAATTATGAGGAGAATGATACCATTGCTTGGCACCAGGACACAGCTACAAATAGCCCTTGAGTGACTTGAATCATTGTCCCTTCCATTAATATTTCCACCTCCGAATATCAAGAACAAATCATTATAATTAGGAAGGGTCCAATTCCAATATGACCGTGCATCAGGGCAATCCTGCAAACGAGTTTAAGCTACAAAATTTTTCTAATTTTGTTAAAGAGAACTGAACAATGGATATAGGAAGTACCTTTAGATAAGCATGCCATAAAGAATCATCAGCAATTATCTTTTGACGCAGCTCGTCCCAAGGAAATCCACTATGATCAAGTAAACTTTTCATATCATTGAATTGCTTCATCAAGCTCATCAAGTGGCTCCTTAAAATATTTTCATCATGCTGATAACCAAACTCAGAACTGAACTTTGTTGCCATACAACTCCATTCTTGTCTGGTTAAATTTTTACCCATACTTCCTTGACGAACATGCTCAAGCATCAGGTCAATGAAAAATCGGTCCATTGCTGGAGTCCAATTAGTCTTCCCGTAGTGGTTATTGTTAAAAAATTGTCCTTAAACAAGTTTAAGAACAAAAAACAAATTGGGAAGTGTACATGAGAAAGTTTCATCATGTATGTATCATCATTGCGTCAACTTTGTTCATGTTTGAGCCTCATATATCCTCTAGTAACCATAAAGTAACCAATGGAACAAAAAGAAAAAGTAACAAATTTCTAAAATGATAATCTCCATGTTAATAAAAGAAGAGGTCATCATCAGTGCCTGTACCTGGACCTAACAGACTGGCCTCACCATCAGGCGAAGGCTTTCCATAAATCAAAAATAAATCATTGTAATCTTCCATAAATCTAGTTCCATAGAGTTCGACCTCTGGTTGTTCCTGGAATGTAGAAACATTAGCGGGCTTTAATAGGAATTGCCAATATACTAAATCGAGACAAAGTGAAGCACCTTTATAAATGTATCCCACGCATACATACCATGATGAACTGCAGTGTACCATCCCAAGAAAACCTTCTCCTCTCGAGAGAACTCTTCACAACACTGTGTAACTTCTGAAAACTTCTGCAACGAGTCTTCAGGATATCCTTGTCATATTGTGATCCAAATCTTTCCTTCAACAACACAGCCATATCTATCCAAGCTTGACTATCTATAGTATAGTCAATTTTATTCCCTCTATGTATTTGCTCTAACATAAGGTCAACAAAGTAGCGGTCCATCACAGGTGTCCAACTTGTCTTTGAAGGATCACCATCTGCATGGCAATCATCATGCTTTCCTGCCAATCACACGGCTTGATAACTTTTCCTTGTATTTGTAAATAATAATAGTAGTGCTTCAAGTCTCTAGGACCTGTAATCGTATATATGATGGAATTAAAGCAATCAAGCATAATGAAAGCTATATAACACCAGAATCTTATTCTTAAATTTGAGAAACAATCAGAAACAGTAGTTACTCACTCCAGATTGAAAAGACTTGAGCTACAACAAAAATCCTCATTTATGAGTTGAATCACTAAAGCATAAACGATTCTCCATATTCAAGGTTTGCATAAGAAATATTATTTTCCTGTAATTTATACCCGCACACGTAAAATATGTTCATATATCTGCTAATGCATACCAATGATCATATCAGTGCTTTCACTGCCAAGATCAACATTATGTTCCCTCTGCCTGCATCGTTCAAAAGAACCTTCTTCACCATAGATAAGGCATAGCTTATGATAGCTGGGAAAAGATTTATTTCTGTATGGCTGAGCATCAGGATGCATCTGCATACATCAAAACAAACATGAAACAATAAGTTCTTCAAACATATTAGCCAGAAGAAAGAGAGGGTAACTTCACCTTAATATAAGAATCCCAAACATGATCTTCAGCTACAATCATTTCTCTGCTTTCAT
Organism: Erythroxylum suave; assembly: GCA_027563595.1. Classification (NCBI taxonomy): domain Eukaryota; kingdom Viridiplantae; phylum Streptophyta; class Magnoliopsida; order Malpighiales; family Erythroxylaceae; genus Erythroxylum; species Erythroxylum suave. The sequence goes on from JAOSBN010000006.1 coordinate 21,065,438, forward strand.
CCCAAGAAAATCCAGTTTGCTCCAGAATGACTTTTACATCGTTATATTGCCTCCTCAAATGTTTGAATCGATTTCTTAAAATGTTTTTCTCACATGCTAAGCCAACTTTAGCATTGAATAACTTGGTCATTTCTGTCCAAGCCTTAGATGTAAATTCATAACCGATCTTATTACCCCTAAAGGTTTGATCTTGCAACAAGTCAATGAGATAGTAATCCATTAATGGGTTCCAAATAGGCCCAGGACCATGACGTCCAGAAGAGTAATGACAATCCTTTTCTTCATCTGCATGAATGCAAAACGCATTAAAGGTGCAATAATGTGTCCATAAGAATACATAGATACACAGACACATACATCAAGAACTAAAGACGATAATCAGCTAGCGTTGTTGCCTTTGATGAAATGCATCAATGACAGTAGCCAGCAGAGAATGCTGCTGAAGAAATGTTGAACTCACCAGTCTCAATCGGTAAACATTTATTTTCAGTAATCTGATTTTGATGCTTAGCTCCATGATGCCCCCTGGTAATCTCATTGCTGTAAATCAGGCTCAAATGTTCATAATTTAGTAAAGGCTTCCCTCTGTATGAATGTGCCTCTGGATGCCCCTTCATTAACAATAGCTATCTATTAATAAGCATATTTGCGCAAGTTATCATCTGGAGACCAATAATATTATTGTTGTACCTGGATATACTTCTCCCAAATACCATCATCAGCTAAAATCATCTGGTGTTTTTCATCCCAAGAAAATCCATTTCTCTTGAGTATTCTTCTCATATCACTATAGTACTTAAACAGCTTATTATAGCGGCGCATCAGAAAACTTTTTCCATATTCTGAACAAAATCTAACATTTAATGAAGAAAGAATGTCATTCCATGCTACGTTACTGAACGATTTATCTGTCTTATTGCCCTTTCTGACTTCATCCAGCATAAGCTCAACAAGACATTGGTCCATGTCTGGTGTCCAATCTGTTCTCACGTGCTCAATACTTGCTGGATGAATACCTGTTCCAAAGCCTATCATCAAGCAAAGAATTATTTAGGTTTGCATTTTCTAAATAAAGAAGACAAACCCATGTTATCTGCCTGAGTACAATATTCATAGTCAAACGTCATGTCTGTTTTTCTTTTTCTTTTTTATCCTGATCTTTCAGAGAAATCTGAAATTGTGAAAATTATATAACGTTTATATATATATATATATATAAATCATCACTTCCAGCCCATGTCCTACTTTAGTTAATTAAACATATCACATTAATTGAAGTCTCACAAATGTTGTTATGCATAGAAAGTTATAATCAGCCACCCCAAAATTTGACATACAGTTTTAAGACTACTGGAAAATTTAACCTTACACTACATCCTTTAGTGGACAAAAAGCATACCAATAATGAGCCCTTGAATTTCATCATCAAAATCTACATCATGACTTGAACGGCTGTATCTTCCATCTGCTTCTGTGTATGCAAATATCAAGCACAAATCATTGAAGTTCACCAAAGACTTCGTCTTGTAACATTCTGAACCAGGATGAGCCTGTATTACTTTTATCAGTGACTTTCAAGCAATATCAGATATACAAAATGACAAGGCATAGAGATGACAAGGGATAGAGATCAATTTAGCAGACCTTCATATAGGCATCCCATACTTTATCAGCAGCCACCACCATCTCTTGAGTATCATCCTAGGAAAACTCACTCTGTTTGAGAAGATTTTTAACATCATTGTATTGCTTCCCCAGAGCTGTATAATGACTTCTCAATATATCTTGGTCATATTTAGTCCCAAACTTTGAATTGAACATGGCCAATATATCTGTCCATGCTTGCTTGTTGAAAGTATGACCCAATCGATTGCCCCTGCGCTTCTGATCCAACATGAGATCAATAAAGCATCTTTCCATCACCAATGTCGGACTACTGTTTGCTCTATCCCTAGTCAGAGGAATTTGTCCGTCCATCTTCTTCCTAGCAAAAGCAGAGTTGGCGATAATAAAAGTTTATACACAGTGAAACCCAGTCCATGTATTTCATGAAAAACAGAAAAGACACGAAATAGAGAAGATGTTAACCAGTTATGGTCCCATCAGGCTAGGATCGCATGGGACTAGATTGAGCAAATCAAAGATAGTAATTCTCTTCAGCATTTTTCACATGAAGCGGCATCTCAGAACTTCAAACCTCAAAGCATAGTTTGCTGCAATCCATTCCATTGCTGAATGGTTTCAGTCATATATGGAAACAATCTATTGGCATACTGTCTCAACTCAACCAGTACAAAATATTAGAATTGACATCCACAAGTATCTTCTGAAACTAAATTAACGAATAATCTTAAGAAAGCCGAAAGGAAGATGATAATAACAGTTGTATCTGTCAAAAAAGATTGAAAAAAAAAACTTCTTAATATGATAGTTAAAGCTAATGTACACAATAGAAGCAATTTCATGACTAAAAGACGAACAACAGGCTCAGAAGCAGAGCTCCCAAGATGGGTACCTGCACAATCGAGCAGCTTCACAGCACAAGAGCACAGATTAAAATGTCAAGAAGAAAGGTAAAAAAAAAAAAAAACTGAAGGAGTAATAAATTCACTGGACACAATTGATTATCTTATACAAAAAATGATACATACATACCCTTTATTTGTGTCGCTGGGGAAGAGAAAAGAAAAGGGAGGGTGCAGGTCAAGAAAAGGGAACACGGGCAAATCATTTCGGGTCGGTTTTAACGGGTCATGAAGGCTACAACTGGTTGCGATCCGATCGGCTTATTATTGTAATTGTCGTAAGATCTCTAACACTGCCATAGTTTGGTAAGCTGCCAATCAGCTTTAGTTGTTTGAGTCTTCCAACAATTATAAACGTTGTTCGGTGAATAGCTGAAGTATTAGCTATTTGTCTACAAATAATTAAAAATAAAAAATGAAAAAGTTCATGTGGAGGAGTTTTTTCATCAATAAGTTAATTATTTAACCTTATCGTATATCATATTATATTGCAATCAAGTCCCTCGTGTTCCAAAATATAAGCAAATAAACCCATTTGTTTCATTGGTTAAAATAACTACCATCTGTATTTTAACGTTTTAAAATTGATCTGATCTAAAGCGATCAATTTATTGTAATTTTTTAGATATCACTTGTCTCGAAATATTATTAAAACGACATTCTAAATATGATTCAAAGTGATATTATATTAAAAATAACTGTAAGATAGAGTTCATTTAAATTTTTTATAAAATATTAAGTTACAAATCACAGATTTAATTATTACTTAAATAAATTATTTTAAAAGCTACACTAATTTCAAGTTGATCTAAATTACTCAAACATATATTTAGTTGATGGTTTAGCTATCAAAACTTGTCAAAAACCTAATTCCTTTAGTTTTAAGAAGTTACAAGTATTGTTTTGAAAACATTAAAATACAACATGATATTATAAATAACCATAGGATTTACTTAAATTTTTAAAGAAATATGTGATTCAAACCTGCGACAAACCGCATGATTTGCATTCATAATTGACTTATTAACATGAGATGTAGACAAATTCAGGGGCATAAAGGTTACTAGGCAAATTAATTAAAAATTTACATTAGCTATCATTAATTATTTAATCAACTGATTAAACATGTATTTAAGTTCTTAAATTACCAAATTAATGTGAATGTGAAGACAAACAATAATAAAAATAAGTGAAGTCAGCAAAAAAATAATACACAAATATTAGACGATAATAGTTAGCATATCTTACATAGGCTCAAAATTAATTTTAAGAAATCAAAATAAAGGAACTCGTTACATTAAAATTCAATAAGTGAAAATTTAAATAAAAATTAAAACGTAATAGATAATCATATTTAATAAAATAGATATAAATAAAAATTCCTAAGGAAATCGCAAGCATAGCTAGTTCATCCTTATTAGATAAATGATTCAAGTTTAATTTCTAAATTACAAGATTTTAAATTAATTTAGTAGATAATATTAATTGTTATCAATGGAATTGGTTTTATATCTATATTCTATTCTCAACAATATTGAACGGACCAGCCAATTCGATCGAAAATAGTATTAACCGACTAATTATCTGGTTCCATTTTATTTAAAAACCTATATAGATAAAAACCTATCGGGTTATCAAAGAACCGATTGGTTATGGATATAACTAAACTTTGTATTTCAGAAATCGAAACTTTCTCTCCTCGCCTTTACGTTTTGCTTTTCATGATCTTCTCCTCGCAGATCTCATCGCCTCCATAGATGCATGTAAGTAAATATGATACATGCGGGTAACTCATGCCTCTCTTTGTGAGGCTATTGTGAACTCGATGGCTGAAGGAGTTATATCCTCTAGCACGTGTAGCTAGTATAAGATAACGAGCTTGTTGAAGCAACTTCGATCTCCTACTTCCTCTACGACTAAGTATCATGATTGAAGGGATTGTCTCTATATATGACTGAGAAGGAGATTCTTGATCCAATTGGTGGCATACTCAATCTTAGGTATGTAAAATACTCCTTATTATTATTCCTTATTTGTGCTTCCCAACTTTTTATGCCTGCGTTCCCCATCAATTTGGCAAGGGATGATGTTTTGTCTACCAACTCGTAGACAATTTTAGATATTTTTTGTTTGAAGCTTAGGAAAGCAACAAATTCAAAGCTATTTCATTCTCTTTTCTCTTTTCCTTTGCTTTTATGGTTTTGGGTACTATTGATGTATGTCTTACTGGCTTTTGTAAATGTTTGTGTTGTGTTGTTTTCTCTAGTTAAGGTATACGTGAGTTGATTAGTTTCTTGTTTTGCTCAAAGTTTATGCTTATTATCTTCTTTTCTTGAACCTTTTGTTCTCTTAATGCCCCTTTGTTTTTTGAATTTCATTCTTTAGTTTTAGCTAGCTTTCAATTTCTCTCTTTTACTGTTTCTTTGTTTATCTACTATCATCTTCAATTAGTTTCCATTGAGTGTTGAAGATATGTTGCTATTTTAGTTTTAATTTGAAATAGTAACGAGAGGGGAGGAGATAAATTTAAAGCTTGAAGATAAATAAGGTTTTCACGGTGAATGGTCGTCACTTTAGGCCTTACTATAAAGGTTCTCAAGTTAGAGATATTGAAGAGCTAAAATTGAAGGACCTAGTTTTTAAGGAATAATATGAACAAGACGGAGAGTTGAGCTAATGACAATAAACAAAAGTGCTGCTAAGGAGAAAGCATATTTACTATTATATTTCCTTGTTTCTTTTTCATATTTTTTTATTTGAAATTTATTTTATGTTAGTTACCTCTTTTGCATTTTTAGCTTTTATATCGAGAAAAATGTAGGGTCATGTAAGGGAGGAATTGCTTTACGATGTGCTTAAATGAAATTTTTTGCTTTGAATTTATTTCTTATGGATTATATTATTATGCATGCTATGAAGTTGAACTAGTTGAGTATGAAGGTGGCATGTATTGAATATCAAATTAACTTGAGGTATGAGTTCTGATTAACATTGATAATGAATTTTAAAAAATTATGGAAAATTTTTTGGGCAAATTACTTGAACTTTTGAGCCATTTATATAAATATGTATTTTTCTTAATGAGTGATATTTATGAGTAGCAATAGGTTGGACCAGGTTCACACCTACCCAAACCTGAGCCTAACCTGAAACTTGATTAAGCTTGAGGCTCTAGGATAGAGAATTAGTTCGATTAGGCTTTAGTAATCTATCACGAAATTAATTATTTTTTAACTTTTAAAAATTGAAAACATCATTATTTTACTCAAACAACATCATTTTATTTGAAATTTTTTAGTTTCAGGTTGAATGAGCTCAAAAAAAGTCCAAGTTTAGTATGAAGTTTGATCAACTTTGGCTAGGCCAATTGACTTCAAGCTAAGCTAGATTGGGCAATCATTTCCATTCTTAGTGATATTTTTCTTTATAGATGTGTATCTATAACTTGATTAGAACCATTTTGACATTATAATCTTATGTGGATGTATGGAAAGTATAAAGTTCATCTTCTTTTTAGCCTAAATAGCAAAACGAACTTAGTATCTTAAGTCAATCCCTTTGGGCCTTAATAACTCCTTTCTTTCTTTAAAGCTCATCATACGAGTTCAAGCCTAAGTTTGATTATCTTTACTTAGCCTTAAGGGTTAGTAAGGTATTTGAATTAAACAAATTATATTTTTTAAAAAATAGAAGTAATATTTTAAGCATGGGGGTATGCATGGCCAATAAGTGCTCTAAATGTAAAATGGGGATTATGTTGGAACATTGAACTTGTTCATTTACATTTGAATATTTCTTGTGTACAAAAAAATGAGATATTCTTGTGATGTTATAAAAATAATCTATGTTCTTGATGAGGTGATGGAATAAATGAAGAGGTTTTTGAGTATTGAAGGTATAATAGGAATTATAATTCCAATTTTCTTTATCTACCAATAAGTATTTTGAATGATCTACTAATTTTTTGTTATTTTAACCCTTTATTTAGAAATTTTTCTCACCTTTGACCTAACCCTATTTTAACCAAGAAATAAAGATCTTCTAATTTATGCATGCATATAAAATAAATAGGTGAAATTTGGTGTATCATTAAGCCTATGATAATGAATTCTCACAAAAAGAACTTAAAGAAATACTTACCCACAAAAAACTTGAATGACTAAAGAGAAATTTATCAGAAAAGTTTACTAAATTTATGCACTCTCTTTTAAATAAATCTATTTTGTTAATTTTTGTTCACATCTTCTTGTGAAACTCAATTATGAGATATTATGGTTACTTGAGTTATGATAATTTTTGTTCACATGTTCTTGTGAAACTCAATTATGAGATATTATGGTTATTGAGTTATGCTAATTTTTGTTCACATGTTCTTGAGAAACTCAATTATGAGATATTGTGGTTACTTGAGTCTTTGTTAGATTTATACCTTACAATGTGTACGCTTTTGGATTTCATAAGGAGAGAATTTGAGGAAGCTTTTTATTGTCTTTATCTTAAATAGTTAGTCTTTTTAGGGTTAGTTAAAATATAAGTTAGGACAATTTGATTAGAATTTTAAATGGCATGTTTTCCTCCCTTAATATTTAGTCATATAAACCTATCTTACACCTAAATGAACTTATTACACAATTCTTATTTAGGATACAATTGGATGTGTTAAAGGTAAAAAGAAGATATTTAGATAGTTATAGGTTGTTTTTATGTTGCTACTGATGTAATAGACAAGATGTTGCTTTAGGATGAGTTTGGTTAAGAATTAAAGAATTCTACAAGGAAAATCAGAAAGAAATTTCAATCTTGGCTAAATATGGCCTATTAGATGGCCTATGCTAACCTGTGTTCTTTTAGAAAACTTAACTCTAAAGATATGTGTACATATATGGGTGGAGGAGAGGATGTGTTACTTGGCATCAAAGAAGCATAGAGAAGCACATACATAAGTGTTTTCGGCCCCATGGCTTTCCTAAAAAGAAACAATGAAGGAACACATCCTTTATATAAGCTATTGAGAGTGGGTTGAGATGTTTTATCCTCATATTGATGACTTCTTAAGGATCTTTTTCTATATGATATTATTTTTTCTTCTTTCTTTTTTCATTTGCTCTAACTACCTTTTGGACCCTTTTATGATTGATTTCCAAATAAAATTTTTTTTAATTTCTCTTTTCTTTTGGTATACATAAATTTTCAGATTTTTTTATTATATTTGAAGGAAAACTCCTAAGATGCATATGTACCTTCACTAAAAAAATTAGGTCTCTTATAGTTTGAGGGAAATCACATATTTGTCTTATAGTATTTTAACTCTTATAAATTAAGAGGATCATGTAATTTAGACTTACGTGATTAGGAGTTTACAACATATGTAATTCATAATATCATTCAAGAAATTTTCCATTAATAAGGACAACCTACAATCTATATTGATCAAATATATTGCATGATTTGTCTGTTTAAAATTCTAGCACAATATAAGAGCTATCCTATGTTGATAATAATTTATTTCCAATTAGATGTAACGTAATGATTAGTCTTTGCACTATGAGAACTAAATCTCCAACTTGAAATGAGTGAGGATGCACCTTTTTGTTAAATTCCTTCAAAATCTTGTTTTGATAGCAATCCAAATATTGTTGAGCTTAGAGTCTATATTTACCTAATGCCTCAAGTTCTTATAACCGTAAGTGAGCGAATGTTATCATCATATGAAAATTCTTCTTCCAAAAATATAATTAGAGATGGTATCTAACACTCTTAAGGTACAAGTACTTTAATACACTATAGCATAAGAAGTTGCTTGAGTTGAAGTATAATAAGTTATTCAATGGGCTTGCAAAGATTCTTTTAGTTTTTTGTTAGTCTCTTTTTAAATGATCAAACTTAGGTGAGGCTCTTTACTTTATAGGGTGGTTGGTGGTTCTCTTTACGGTTCAGGAATTCGTGGATGGTTCACTTTTGTTCATTTACCCCGTGTATGGTTACTGTCCCCGTGTATGGGGACAGATGACAAAACAATATAATCTTGTCCCTCGTCCCCGTTTGGTTGATGTAGCTGATATTTTGTCCTCTGTCTCTGGTGGACAGAGACAAAATAATCCTGTCCCTTCAAATACCGAAAGACAAAAATTTTTGTCTCTGTCTCCGCTTGAAAAACATCGTCACTGTCTAAGTTACCCCTTTCCTCTGTCTCTCCACTGTCCAAGCTAAAGCGTCTCTTTCTCGGCAAAATCGCGAAGAAGGGTTTTTGCTCTCCACT
>JAOSBN010000006.1:21081919-21094231 GCA_027563595.1 Erythroxylum suave
CTTGTATTTAAATGTTTGAACTAATGGAATGAAGGCATCAAAAGTTTAATCAAAATACTTGTGGTTCATTCTCACCCAAAGTAGAATTATTGTGGTTTAATTCTCACCCGAAGCATAATTTTATCTTCATTGTTCATGAGCCAACCAATAATGTTATGATTTGATCCAATTGCAAGGTATGAGACCTGGATCCCATATCGATTAAATATAAAATTGGTGTGGGATTTATAAGGACTTTAGGCTCTCCACCCTCATAAGCTAGCTTTTGGGGTTGGTTCTCCTAAAGTCCTTTATCAATTGGTATCAGAGCGGGTCTTGGAGTGGTGGCCTGGAAGTGCCAGCTCTGACCAACGTGGCCGTGACCAACAAGGATCTCAGAGTGGTGGCCCATGGAGTGGTGACCTGAAAGTATCAGCCATGACCAACATAGCCGTGACCAACGAAGACGTTGGTCCTTATGAGGGGACGAATGTTACTATTTGATCCAATTGCAAGGTATGGGACTTGGATCCCATATCGATTAAATATAAAATTGGTGTGGGATTTATAAATGTTATGATTTGATCCAATTGCAAGGTATGAGACTTGGATCACATATCAATTAAATATAAAATTGGTGTGGGATTTATAAGGACTTTGGGCTCTCCACCCTCATAAGCTAGCTTTTGGGGTTGGTTCTCCTAAAGTCCTTTATCATTGGATCCGTTTGCCTAACCTATGTTAGTAACTTCTGGCTTCTTTGGTTAACTTAGGCCTTGTTAATGTTCTTGGTAGATTAATGCCTAAAAATATTCAGCAGTTGAGGCAGAACATCGGATCCCTGTTCTTGAAACGTCATAATCGTGGATCATATCAAAAAAAAACTGACAATTATCTGCTTTTTACTGGAATTTCATTACTGGAAGCTGCAACAGCATGATATGTGGCTTTAAATCCTTAGGTTATAGGGGTAAGTGGTGAATATTTTTCAGACTTCAACTTGCCCAAAACGAGCTCATTGGGTAGGGATGATGAGTTAGCAAAGAAACTTTGGTTTTTCAGTATGAATTTGGTTAACAAATGATGTTTTGTACCTTTCTGGTTATCAGTTAATTAACATTACACTTCTGAAAATAAGTATAGTTAATGATAGGTGTAGAAGTCCACTGTAACAGATACTGGACAAAGTTCAGAGATTGTTGTTTCTGAAGCAAGTTTTTGACAACAAATTAGTTTGTTTTTTTCCCTTATAATTAACTTGAAAAGTCTACGTTGAAGCAAAATGGAATGTTTTGAGGAAATTAGAAAGAATGGAATGTTTTGAGGAAATTAGACTATGTATCATTGGAATTTACTGCATCTTAAAACGCATGAAAAGTTGCAGACAATGTAAAATTCTAAACATGCGATTTGGAAATTGCAAAAATTGTAATGTAAATCTTGCTAACAACCTTTTTAAGTCCCTTTTTACAAACATAATTGAAGTTTACAAATTCAACAAGATACTGCAGAATGGTTTTCTGATATAGTTATCAAAATTTCTTTTTTTTTCTCAAACATCTAATGCATCAGAAAGGCATAATCCAGGAATGGAGGAAAATGGAAAACTTTTTTATCTGAAAGGCTATTCTCTTTAAATTGTTATCAGGATCTAATCAAATCCAAATTAGATCTGGAGACCTTTGTGCAGCAAGAACACCAGTCACAACATCTTCCTTTCTAGTATGGTGGTTGATGACCAATCTGCAATTTGGCAAGTACTTGAATAGGATAAGCTGAGAAAATGACCAAACAATAACTTCAGAAGCCACCAGTCAATATAATACTTGAGAATGGTAAAAAAAGAATACGCAATTGGCAGGCTATAATAATGTGTTTTTTTGAAGGTTTATCCAATTCGAACCACGCAAGGCTCCGATTTTGAAACAATAACATACAAAGTAACCAACTCATTATGCATAACCTGAAAGTATGCAAGTTTTGTCACTCCAACAGGGGACAACTAAACACGTACAAAGTGAAATTAACAAGCAAAGACACACAACTCTTCCTCTATAAAAGAAACCATTTCCTTAAAGCCATTCCTAGTTTATGTTTTGCAAAAGAATATAAACAATAGTATGTTGTGGTTGCTAAGCAGGAAAGGGCCATCTGGATTCTCTGCTTCTTCTACAGCCGAGGAAGTAACACAAGGGATTAATGGCTCTGGTCTCACAGCCATTGTCACAGGTTCCTTTCATACACATTTAGTTCTCTCTTAACATGTATATATTATTTTCCATGTCTTCTCTTTTGGCTGGAACTGAGAATTCTTTCCAAGATAGCTACTTCAGAGCTTCAAAAAACTGTTTTCCTGGACTTTTAACACTTTTGAACTACTGTTGCTCCAACTCCTCAGGAGCATCAAGTGGGATTGGGGCTGAAACAACAAGAGTTCTTGCATTGCGAGGTATGCATGTAGTAATGGGAGTCAAGAATACAAATTCTGGGAAAAGGGTAAAGGAAACCATAGTGAATGAAATTCCAAGAGCAAAACTTGATGCCCTTGAGTTGGATCTCAGTTCTCTGTCATCTGTCAGGAAATTCGTATATGATTTTAGCACCTCTAGAATGCCACTCAATATCCTGATGTAAGATTGAGAAGAAAAAACAAAAAAACCTGATAGTTTCCCTATCAACTTAATGCATTAGCAAATCCTTAAATTTTCTATTAAACAGAAAGTTTAATACCGTTGTACTTTTATCCTTTTTATTGCAAGAAATAATGCAGGTCAAGCAACCTCATTCAACCTCATTATTATTATTATTCAATCTTAATTTGAAATTGTTATTATTATTATTTGTTAAATTTTTAACTAAAACAAATCATTCGTAATAAATTTATCAATGAATTCCATATTTTTAATCATCTTAAGGATTAGGGGCATTTTTGTCATTGGCACAATTTTTTCGTTCTGTCCACTGCAACCAAACACCTTCTGTCCTCGAGACGGAGACAGTTTTTTCTATTTAGTCCACCACAACCAAACATGTCATTGTCTCTGGTTTTTGTTCCGTTCCGTCTCCAAATTTCTGTTCCGTTCCGTCTCCAGATAACAGAGACAGCAACCATACGGACAGTTAGTTATAGTTCATGCCCACTCGTCATGAACCCCCGCCCGCCCTGACGTTGAGTCTTAACTCTTTCTGTAGAAAGTCGGAACCTCCTTTAACTGACTCAGTCAATAGGTTTAGAACCATCCTGCAGGTCAAAACATTTCCTTTGAATAGATGTGGTTCTCCATATATATAATAAAGAGTGAGCACTTATTCTTATTATATATTATGTTTTCTATTTTTTATATCTTCTTTGTCTGAAACTTCCTTTTCTCATATCCAAACCCCTCAAGAAGTCAACTGGTAAGCTATCTATCAGGGGCCTATTTTAGCATCACAACTTCTAACTTTGGGAGTTTTTTTATGGTTTCTCTCCCTCAAGTACCCACTGCCCCTCTTGGTAGAGTTACGACTGCTACTCCCCACCTTTTTCTTCTGCATCGCGATATCATGGCAGACCTGCTATTGGTAAGAAAGGCATGTTTTAGATTTGTGGAATGAAGGTTGTAATAAATGTTGTGAGAATCCCAGAATGGAATGAGCCTTGGATAAGTCCGCGTTATTTTTTTTGCTAAATTTCAACTAGTTGGAACAATTACGAAAGTTTCCGATAGTTAGATCCTTTGAGACTTTGCAATTGGTTAGCCACTCACGTCGCTTTCATTTCTAGCTTTTGAGTCGGGCCAATGATTTTTCGAATTTCTCATATCGTTTTTCGTGGATTAGCACGCTGCCTTTGATTTTAAATGAGATTTTTGGCTAACCCTTTTTTGACCTACTTTGTTGAGCTGGCGAAAGTCACCTAAATCAAACCAAGGAAAGAAAATTAGCTCGACCAAGGGGAGAGGAAATCAGTCTAAACACTTAGTTGAGAGATCTAAAGTCATGCAATAACCTGTGCAAACTATTGTTATAAAAGGGTCATTTTTGCATTGAAACTTTCAGAGCTTATCAAAAAGGTGGATCAAAGACCAAACCTATTTAGTATTCTTATACATATTTTAACCTATACTCTTAATGTATTGATAGCTCGAAAATGGCTTCAAGCTACCAATCACTGAAGTTAAAAAGTTTTAATGGAAAGCGGAACCTAAGACAACATATAGGTGACTTTGTCAAGGCGTGCAACAATGCTATCATAAATGGCGATTTAAAGGTGAAGCAATTTGTTAGTTTGTTCAGAGGAATTTTTTTTGAATGAAATATAGTTCTTAGAGCCTAGTAGTTGGGAACAACTTGAGCGAAAGTTTTTCAAATTCTTTCATAATAAAGCATATTGTAATTGTGATTGAGTTGATAAACACCACAATAAAAAGATTTAAGCAACAATTGAAAAGGTCAATTCTAATAAGCATTGTTTCTAGACACTTACATCCAAGGTATGTATTGAGGAGTTTGTTACATCTTATCAGGCGTAAAGACTAATACTTTTAAAGACTTAAAAACTTAAGGATAGGCTACATTCAATGGTCTTTGATTGATAAGTTGTATCGATATGAGCGAGTGGTGGCTAAGAGTCTATCTGTGGAGTAGATACCAGGGTATCTTGAGTACCAGGGATGTCCTGTGTTGATGGCTAGGTACTGGAATAGTACCAGGGTATCCTGAGTCTTGAGAATATCCTGTGCCAATGGCTAGGTATTGGAGTAGTACAAGTGTACTAAGAGAGATTGAGAAATTGAGGTACCTTATGCCGAAATTTATACATTTCCACTTGATGAGGGTTTATGATGAGCTGAGATGAGTCAGCAGATCATTACATGTAAACCTACTAGGTTAAGCTGGGCCCAAACAATTTAGTTCAATATTGGAATAAAGCAAAAATGATAGTTATAATTAATATTTGCGTAAGTCATAATTTGGTAAAATTTTTAAGATGTTTGTTAACTATTTGGATTATACTGAGTACTGTTATGTATATATGTATTAAATGTATAATTTAGTTGATTGAATAAGTCTTACAATTATTTATTAAATTACTTAATTTTAAGGGTATGGTCGGTTATCCTTATTAAGTATGCAACTCACCCCTTGCCATTATTTTTTTTAAGGTAATCCCAGCGTACAGGACTGACAATGTGGAGTTTAGGTAAAGCCAGCAGATTAATTGAGTAAAGTTATTCAATTGTATATATTTTTGAATATGACAGTTTAGGTAGCTATGTTGTATAGAATATTTTTGTGTTTCACAAACAATCCTCTCTTTTGGAACTAATGAGGAATTGGATGATTAATCGAATTTTTTAGGAATTATTTGGTTAATTGTGGTTTAAGAATTTTGGGAGCGTCATATTAGGTGATATTAGAGTGGGTTTACATTTTTAGGGATGTATTGAGTGAAACTGACAATTTGTTCTTGTCTTATTTAGGATGGCTTCAAAAGATGATAAAGTTAGGCTTGAGTCACCTAGGGAGTTGGGAAGCTTGATCTGTGCTCTGAATGTGCTGAATTAGGGCGATGCCCAAGTGAATAGGGTAGGAGGAGAGGTGTCAATCCCTCCATAAATAATGCAGTTATTTCAGATGATGCTGCAGACTGCTACTACAACTCTAACCTGAGGTGATTTTAGGGTAGATCGCAACTATGAGTGGATCTGTAAGATAGGTGCAGTAAAGTTTTGAGTTACTACTAATCCTGAGGAGGCTGAGAGATAGTGGGAGCAGACAGAGATAATTTTAGACCACCTAAAGTGTACCTTAGAAAGAAAGCTCCAATACATTGTTTCCTTATTCCAAGGCAATTCACTGGCTTGGTGGAAGTCAATGAAGAGATCTTATGAGACCCGAAAGATGACTTGGTAGGAGTTCTAGAGAGATTTCAAAGATAAATACACTCTATGGATATATCGGAATTGAAAGAAGATGGAGTTTATGAGTTTGGTTTAGACAGAGGAGATGTCAGTGGCTGATTATAAGGCTCCTTTGTAGCCTTATTTAAGTAGGCATTGGAGGTTGTGGCAAATCCTGAAGACAGTTGTTATTGATTTGAGTAGGGTCTAAGGACGAATATTCGTTTGGTTTTGGGGGCTGCTACTTCTGATTTCAATAAGTTATTAGAGACTACACTCAGAGTGGAGGATGTAATAGAGCTAGGTAAAAGGAGAAGAGTGCTAAAGAGGGGATAGGAGAGTCATCAGGAGGGTGGAGTCGGTCTATTAAGAGGGGAGCTACTCATACTAGTGCAGGGAGATCTAAGAGAGCGGATGGGAAATCGAGTAGAAGTGGTAGTTTCTACCGATCTAATGGAGATCAAGGAGTTGGCAGGGATTTAGGACAAGCACTGTTAGTCCACCATCAGTTAGATCAGATAAGGGGGCTAGTCAGAGGTTCAGAGGATCTTTTGATAGAGGAGTTGGAGGATTTGAAAGTTGAGTTACCTATGGGAGATTTCACAAAGGACCACATTGGGGACCTACTAAGATCAATAAGGCATGTTATATTTATAGAGAGAGGGCACTTACAAAGGAGTTTTTCGACAATAGAGAGGAGTTCACGAGTAAGGGTAGAGGAGACGGTACCAAGTCAGAGTGGTGGCATTACCTTTGGGTGGTGGAGGTTTTGAAGTATATGCTGATGCTTTATGGATAGGTTTGGGGTATGTCTTGATACATAATGGAAAAGTGATAACTTATTTCTCTCCTCAGTTGAGATCACATAAGTTAAATTATCCCACCTATGATCTAGAGTGAGCAACAATTGTGCATGCGCTTAAGATTTAGATACATTATTTGTATATGGAGACATTCTAAATCCTTACAGATCACAAGAGCCTCAAATATATTTTAACTTAGAGGGAGTTAAACTTAAGGCAAAGAAGATAGTTCTAGCTGTTGAAAGATTACGATTGTACTATTGATTACCATCTGGGGAAGGCTAATGTAGTGGCACAAACTTTGAGTAGGAAAGGCTTAGGCATAATGGATAATTTGAGTGTACGCAATATGACATCATTGGTAGAGTTAAATGCACTAAACATCAAATTGGAGATTGATTATGTGAGTGGTTTATTGGTGACATTACAAATCCAACTAGATTTGGTGATAGGATCAGAAAGGCCCAAGCTCAGGATTTTTATCTGATGCGGATGAGAGTGAGTGTGCAACAAAGTAAGGGGAATAACTTTTTAATAAGAGAAAAATGTATGGGAACTTAAGACCTTATTATTGGGGGCTAATAATAAAGAAAGATGTAGTAGAGTTTGTGTCAAGATGTTTGACCTGTCAAAAGGTCAAGGCAAAGCATTAGGTACCAACAAGAAAATTAAGACCTTAGCCATTCCATCTTAGAAGTGGGATAAAATTTCAATGGATTTTGTGGTAGCGTTACCTAGGGCAAGACGTAGACATGATTCAATTTGGGTGATTATGTATATGTTGGCTAAATCAACTCATTTCTTGTTGGTATAAAAAACAGATTCCTTAGATAAGCTTGCTAGGTTGTCTGATGATGAGATTGTGAGGTTACACAGGGTTTCAGTGTCTATTGTTTCATATCAGGATCCATGGAGGAGTTTATAGACATCTTTGGGTACTAGGTTGAATTTGAGTACTGAATTTCACCCTCAGTTGGATGGGCAGTCAAAGCATACAATTCAGACATTGGAGAATATGATAAGAGCTTGTGTGCTGAACTTTGAGGGTGATTAGGATAGATATCTACCTTTGATGCTGTTTGCGTATAACAATAGTTATCGCTCTAGCATCGATATGGCACCATTTGAGGCAATATATGATAGGCGGTAGAGATTCAATATCTTAGGATATAAAGGGTGCTAGATTGTTAAAGGGACTAGAGATGGTTCAAGAGTCGATGAAGAAAAAAGGGTAGTAGGGCAATGCTTAAAGACAGCTCAAGATCGGTAAAAGAAATATGCTGATCAACATCATCGGGAGATGGAGTACAATGTTGAAGATATGATATTTCTTCGTGTTTCACTTTAGAGTGGGTTTTTGAGGTTTGGTGGGAGAGGGAAGTTGAGTCCAAGGTATATTGGACCATATAAAATCGTGCAACGTATGGGGCCGTTAGCTTACAGATTAACATTACCACCAAAGTAATCGTAGATTCATGATGTGTTCTATGTTTCGATGTTGAGACAGTACCGATCGGATCCTAGTCATCTAATATCAAGGCCTAAGATTGAAATTACAAATGATATGACATACAAAGAGGAGCCAGTGGAGATATTGGACAGACAAATTAGGAAATTAAAGAGACGGGAGATTTTGATGGTGTGAGTTTTATGGAGTCATCGTCGTTCTCCAAGAGAGGTGACTTGGGAGGTAGAGGACGAAGTTCAACTTCAATATCCTCATTTGTTTGGATCTTTAGATATGTGATTTAATTTCGAGAAATTCTTTTAAGAGGGGGAGAACTGTAAAGTCCACAAGGCTAAACAAAGTAACTTAGTGGCCCAGCCCAAAAAACCATTTAGCATACGGGGTTTAAATAGAGGTGATCTAATGGAAAAAGGAAAACATACGAAATTCAACCTTCTTCTTCTTTATTTTCTCATAACTTTTCCAGCTAGTAAGTGTGTCTAAATGCACCATTTTATCCTGCATATGACACTACTCTTATGTGTTCTCGCATTGGGCTTGTTTTGCAGCAAATTTGGAGGAAGTTTGGAGGTTAAAACCCTAAAAGCCCTTAACTCTTAGGTAAATTTTATATCTTCTTTTGTGATTTTTGGATCATCCTATAGTTTATAGTTGGTTTGCATGTTGTGATTGTTTGGGACAATAATAAAAGTTTCATGAAGGGATAAAAATGGAGAAAATGTGGCTGGAAAATTGATAAAAGAAGAGTAGATAAGAGAAGAGGTGGGGGTGAACAAGGTGACATCTTTTGAAAATTTGATTTGCATGTGGGGGCAGAATAGGAAATGCAAAAAGTGAAGGGGTAAATCTAGAATTTACTTCCAAAAAGGGCATTATTGGTATTACTCGAAATGAATGAGGGTAAAGTAGAACTTTTAATTAGTTAGTGATATTTTGGTAATTATGGTGATTAGGTTAGCGAGCATATTAATTTTTATAATTAAGAATAAATTAGAAAAGAGAATAAGCTTGATTTATCTAGTGTAATTGGGTTGGAAATTTTTTGTAAATTAGTCTAATAGAATTTTGTAAATTCTAAGTTCGAAGGTTCGATTAAGGAGTAATTTGAACTATCAATTAGTTGAGTCCAAACTTAAGGCAAGGATAACCTTGAATTTTACTCTTAAAATAGAGTATGGTTTTTTATTAATAAATTACATTTTGAATTAGTCAATAATTAAATTATTGATTAATGGTTTCATACATGAATTACAGTGTGTTTTATGTTTATATTTTGTTTTGTATATTGAGATGTATTGCTTGTGAATTCAACAAAAATGTGTTATTAAATAACGATAGGTCGATAATATGTTGTGAATAACTAATGAAAATCGAGAAATAGTAGCTTACCTAATATAGGCTGCATTCAATGGTCTTTGATTGATAGGTTGTGTCGATTATGGGCGAGTGGTAGCTAGGTATCTGCTCGTGGAGCAGATACTGGGACATCTTGAGTCTCGGGAATGTCATGTACCGATGGTTAGGTACCGGAGTGGTACCGAGGTACTAAGAAAGATTGAGAAATTGAGGTACCTTTGTCACTACTTATATATTTAATTACATTTCCACTTGGTGAGGGTTTATGATGATTTTAGATGAGCCAGTAGATTATTGGATGTAAGCTGACTAGGTTAAGCTGGCCCAGGTAATTTAGTTAAATAGTGAAATAAAGCATAAACGTTAGTTATAATTAATATTTGTGTAAAGCATAATTTGGTAAATTTTTTTAGATATTTGTTAACTGTTTAGATTATACCAATTACTGTTGTGTATATATGTATTAAATGTGTGATTTAATTGATTGACTAAGTCTTATAATTATTTATTGAGTTACTTGATTTTATGGTATAATCGATTATCCTTACTGAGTAGGTAACTCACTCCTTGCCATTATTTTTTTAAGAGATCGAGTGATTAATCATAACCCCAGTGTAGAATGTACATGACTAACAGAGTGAAGTTTAAGTAGAGCCAACAAATTAATTGAGTAAAATTATTTGATTGTATATATTTTTGAATATGAAAGATTGGATAGTTGTATTATATAAAATATTTTTGTGTTTAACAAACAATTCTCTCTTTTAGAACTAATAAAGAATTTAATGATTAATCATATATTTTGAGAACTATTTGGTTAATTATGATTTAAGAATTTTAGGAGCTTCACACTCATCATATAATCGAAAAGAAAAAGGCAAAGAAAGAAAAGATTATCATTGAACAAAACACAAGTTATACCATTCTTATGTTGTACAAAAAACAGTTAGAGCCTACCGTTGTAACTAATTGTAACTTATAAGCTGGGCCTGTTCAATGGTAAAGAGAGATTTAAACAAGCTTTTTGCCCTAAGCTCATTTATAAAAGAACATTAACGTTAATGAAACTCCGAAATGCAAAAAAGTAAGATACGTATTAACTATACAAATCTGCCGTGCTTGCTCACTATAGATTCTGGAAACAAAAATGCTCCTGAAGCGAAAGAAAACAATCGTATAGGAAAATGATAAATTGCTGACGGAAAAAGGAATTTAGCATGCCAATCAAACCGACACTTTGCTTGAAGAGGGCAGTCTCTGAATTTGGCTGGTGGAATGAATTTAATACATGTAACGTGAACAAGGAATGTGAGAAGTAGGGTCATCATAAAAAATTCAATATAATGTTCTTGCAGCGAGCCTAAAAAATGCAGGTGGCTTTCATGTTGGTTTTTTTCAAACATAACAAAAGTTCTCCCAGTTTCTATTTTCTTTTTAGCTGACATTTATCATCCCATGTTAAATGGCCAAAATTACAGCAAAACATACAATACAATATCGCAACCTCATCTATATTCCTCGGGCAAGCGGTATCCTGACATAACTAATTCGTCGGCAAACATCTTGCCAGTCTTGGGCATGACATGCCAGTGCAGCGTCAAGTTGAATTCCTTGCCCCGTAGGCTGCTCCCCTGCACCATCAATTAAGATAAACAGACCCGTCATCAAACATAATGAAAGAAGCAGGAAAACTGGCTGTATCTGCGTGAAGAAATTTAAAGAATTTGGCATACTTGATCTACAAATCGATACTTGTTAGCTGTCTGAATCCAAAACTTTGCATGCTCTCTAGCAGGTATGATCGCGTCCCAAAGTGATACCTATTACACAAAAACAACTAATAATTAGCTTAATCTAGCAAAAAGAATTTCATCCACCATCTAGTTTCCATACATGCGGAATATGATGCATGGAAAGATAAAATATGCTAGTTCAGACCTTGCAACTGAAACACAGAATAGAAACTGAAATGTTTCGAGATTGCAATTAGAAGTACCTGGTTCAAAGCATTTTTTGTGGTTTCATACTCTGCTGCTACAAATACAAATACCTGTGCAAATGTAGAAGAAAAATATCCTATATGTTGATCCTCGTTCAAAACAGAAGATAAGAATTGAGGAAAGCACCATTTTAAGATGATCAATAAAGGTCATCAGGATCAGAAAATTTCACTTCATAAGATATCAATAGCCAGTTTGTCTACGGGTGAAATGAAATGTAGAGAATCTGTTCAATACTAGAAATGTAGTCAAATTAGATACAGTCAGCCAAAAGTCGAATTTTTTCCTCTGCTTTAGGTGATGATACATAGTATATAAGGCTTTAAAAGAAACAATTAAAAAAATATTATCTAAAAACAAAAGAATTCTGAATAACATACCTGCTTTGTGTTCCATGTAAACAGAGATTGCAAATCTGCTGTTATATTCATCGTCAGGCTAACCTATATTGGATGACATCGAATTAAATTAGTTTTGAACATGAAGCTAGGACATCAGTGTGCTCATAATCAATGCTAGGTGTACCATTATAGAACCTAAATAGAAAAATGACCTTTTGAACACACCATCTGAAAAATAAAAACTCTCACATAACAATCTTGTAGAAACTGAAGAACTAACTGAAAAGATAACCATCACCACTTTCAGCAGAAAGCTAACAATCTGCGTCAAAATGGACAGATTTCAACATAAAACAGAAAGTTGTGTGATCAACTGCTTTTCATCAGCGTACAATATATGACCACCTCTTTAATTGATCCTATATATTCACATAAGACCGATGATCTTCTCATTTCAAAATTTTAATGCAAAAAATTTGG
>JAOSBN010000006.1:21094331-21111804 GCA_027563595.1 Erythroxylum suave
ACAGATCGCAAAGATCCAATTATTCCATAAAAAAGGAGCCCATTTCAGTTATTGCAAACTCAATGATATTTTGTTACCTCTTTAATTGATCCTATATATTCACATAAGACCGATGATCTTCTCATTTCAAAATTTTAATGCAAAAAATTTGGAAAAGATTATATATATATGCTTCTTGAAAATAACAACACCTTAATAGGAGCAGATACAATTGAATTTGTTAACGACCTAACAGATGCTAGTGTGCTCAACTATTTTTTTTAATACATCGCTTACTCATGCTAGTTCATCAATCTAATTATAAGGACACTTTAACAATATGAGTGGCAGGGTGAATTCAAAATCAATTGATCAACAGCTGCGCCTAAAATGTGACAACTGTTCAACGAGTATTCATATGCTTAACCCTTTTCCATGTCAAATTCTATAAGGAAGCAGACTCCATGTGGAAAATCTCATATTCTTCAAATTTTATGCAATGAATGTTATTGACAACAAAACTTTTTTGTTTATTTGGTACTCCAAAAGCCAATTGAGGATCAGACTTTAATTCAGAATGACTTAAAAGGCTTCATGAAAGCTTTACAGAAGTTCAAATCATGATTTCCTCAATCCATAACCATTAAATCAGTATACGATAACATATTGTTAAACACCAGGAAAGATACTAAATTATTAACCATACAGATCGCAAAGATCCAATTATTCCATAAAAAAGGAGCCCATTTCAGTTATTGCAAACTCAATGATATTTTGTTACTTTCTACCAACAATCAGCATAGTAAACATTTTTACTTTAAGGGGAACGTAAAATGATCCATTCAGATTTTAGAAGTACTTCACAAACTCTAATATGAAAAAAAAAATAACAATCCACCATTAGAAAGAGTAGATAGAATAAAGAAAGTTACCTAAACTTGACAGTCTATGAAACTAAACCACTGAATCAATAGAAAACGCTTTTATCAGAAGCCTAAATGACTCCTTAGCACGGTCATGGAATTGAAAGGGTAAAAATTTTTAGTTTCCAGTTTCAAACTAAATTCAGGGCTTCAAAGCTAGTTCTCATGTGATCTTAAGATTGCAATTTTTTCGTTTCCTTTTCCCACTTCTTGGTTAATTAAATCAAAGAAAAGACAACTTTACAAAGGAAAAACCAAAACCACAAAATCAAACGAATATTCAAGCAGATATAATACCTAGACCTTTTATTTAAATCATTAGAAAAAAAAACTGACCTCATCATTTCCATGGGGCTGCTTTTGGAACCAGTTGAAATTCAATATCTACAAAATCAAACAAAACCCCAAAACGAAAACTAAAGTTTCAGATCCTAAATTCCTAATAGATCTAAAAGTATCGATGATGAAGATGAAGAGAAAACCTGAATTTGAGCAGATGGAGAAGGAGAGTTAAGATTGTCGGAGAGGGAAGCCATAGCGCACATGAGAGCAAGGATTGTGACGGCGAAGGTGAGCAAGGCATTGGCTCTGTACCCAAAAGAATGCATTTTTTAGGCGTCGTTGGAAGTAAGACTTGGGCGTTGATAAGTTGGTAACTGATGATGTGTCTGAGACCGAGTCGTCGATACTAGCAACGAAACTCCATAGTCGCCTGGCCTGATTAGTGCGAGTCAGTGTCTGGGACTGGGAGCGGCTTTTAAATTTTATTTGTGAGAAATTGAAAATTTCCCTTTTGGGTGGAAACTAATGCTGCGTTTTGATTGGTCAGGACACGTATAATGCTACCCTGGCCCCAACTTATCTCTTCTGTTTTGGACTTCTGCCCATTATATTATCAATATTCAACACAGCCAACTTTCCATCATTCCTTTTCAAATTTAATAATTTTTTTAATTTCTGTTGTTAATTTTAGTTTATATAAAAAATTAATTTTATTTTATATTTGTGCCTTTTTTCATAATTTGAGTTAGTATCAACTAAATATATATTATTTAATATTAATTATTAATAAGAATTTATGAATAATTTAATTTAAAATTGCATATTTAATTATTTATAATTTAATTTAATTTAATTTTTATGATTAATTTAAATAATAATTTTGAAAATAAAATAATTTAAGATTAATATTATTAATAAATATAATTTAAAGTATATAAAATTTTAAATAAAATTTTCTTAAATGATTAAAAATAAAGATTAAAAATAATTTTTAATTTATAAATAAAAATAATTATAAAATTATTTATTTTAATAAATATTTAACCTTTTTATTGATGAAAATAATTTATCTTTAAATTTTATCTCATAAAACATAACTACATTTACATTAAAAATGAAATATGTTATTGTTTTTATTTAAAAAACAAAAACTAAAAAACAGAAAATTAAAACTAAAAATTAAAAACCTCAATAGAAAAATAGACATAAAACCAAAATGCACCTTATTTTTTATTTTTTATTTTTAGCTTTTTCATGCTTTTTTACTTCCTATTTTTATTTTTTCCTAACGTAATTTGTTCTTAATTAAATATATATTATTTGATATAATTACTAAATAATAATTAATTATTGACTATTGATTTCATTCCTTAAATTTGTTATTTTTATTTTTAATTATGATATTCTCTAAACTTTTTAATTCATTCATTATATTTTATTAATTGTTTTATATTATGATTTTCATTAGTCTTCTTAATTGAAAATTTATATGGTATTTAAGACACTCATATCATTTATGTTTAATTTAAACTTAGGTTATGTTACTTTAAAAAATATTAATAAATTCCTAATATAAAGTGGTTAACAAAATTTAAATATTGAATTGTAAAGTTTGATAGTTAGAAGATTGAAATAGAAAAAAAATGTTAAATTGAAAGATTAAAAATATTAATGCCTTATAAAATTTAAATCATAATCTCTTTTTTTTTTTACGATAGGCATTTTGTTAATAATAAACTATATTTGATTATCTTGTTTATTGATTGGGGATTGTTAAAACAAAACATGTGGTTGAAATAACAAAATTTATGGAACATAAAGAGGCGGAGAACCTTATTCTTCCAAAAAAAAGAAAACAAAGAGGGAGAGATCTTTCGTGTGGGTTAGCCTCTTAACACATGAAGGTATTTTACAGCTAGTCGGAGAAGAAGCCTAGGTGGAAGGTTAGCTGGATTACATGCATGGCGGTGGGATGTGAAAGCTCTAAGGTGACTTAGCATGTTAGATCAAGCATGGTGCGAGTTTTGGTAAAGTTTCAGACCGTGTACAGGCTAACTTCTTGATAGACTAAGGACTTAGTAGATGCTCAAATGGATGGACCATGACTAATGGACTTGACATGGGTACGCATTGGGTCAGACCAATTTGCTATGATTAGCTTTGGCTTGGATGACTCATCATCAACGGATAGAGATCGTAGGGATTTTTTCTGATGTGGCAGATAATATCACGGAGGATAAACATTAGCGCTAAAGGACAAATACCATGTAGGAGAATCATTTAAAGATAGTGGACATCTTCGTGGATAGCGATAGACCATGTGTAATCTTTTATCTTGTTAGTTGGGATGTAGATAGACCTTACTAGATAATGTCCTATTTAGATGGGGACGTAATCTTATAGGATAACAATATAATTTGATACAATAAGATGTGATCATAGGTAATAGAGTTTTATTAGGATTCTAGCTTATTCCCCAAGCTTTGATGCCAATATATAGCTCATATGAGTCTTGGTCTTCACACAGAGTGAGAGAGCATTCCTTTGTATGCTTTGAGGAAAGTAATAAAGGTTGACAGTTTGTTGTACCTCTTCTTTGCTTTATTGTTGCCTTTGAATATTTTATTGCTTCCGTAGTTTCTTGCGAGTGTGAGAGTTAAATATTGTGAGGGTAGTGAGGCGGTCGAGAACTTGATTGTTGGTCGACAATCACTCGGGGAAGGTTAAGTCTTGCTTAAACAAATCTAAGTAAGATTATTGTGCAAAAGAGTAGGCGTGACTTGGGAATAAGTTCGGTGAATAAGTTCGGTACTTAAGAAGACCTTTGTAACAACTAATATCAAAGCCATAATTTCAAGATGGCAGGAGCTAGTAATTTGATGGGGTGTGTCAATAGAGTGGAGGCACTCATTGGCCCAATTCCTCAAAGGGAGGAGGAGGCCACTTCTTACAACACTCAAATGAATATGTTGGTGGAGCAAATCTAGGCATTGTAGCATCAAATAGCAAAGTTGACGAAGGCATAGGAGGATACTAGGTTTGAGATAACGATCTTAAGTTTTCAATGGTGTTAGGAACATGAAAGAACTCGAGAACTTTCTATGGGACATGAAGCAGTACTTTGTGGCTGCAAAGATGCCCGATGATGAGAAAGTCAATGTTAGAGCCATGTACTTGGATGGGGATGTCAAGCTTTGGTGGAGAACGAGGACCTTTGTAGAGATTAGTGCAGGTAGAGATCCTATCGACACATGGTACAAGATGAAGAAGGAGCTAAAGGATCAATTTCTTTTGATGAATACATCTTAGCTAGCGAGGAATGTCTTGAAGAAGCTAAAACAGAATGGATCATTAAGAGAGTATGTTAACAAGTTTAGTTCTTTAATGCTTGACATTGATAATATGTCCGACACGGACAAGCTCTTCAACTTTTTGTTTAGGTTATAACCATAGGCCCAGATGGAGTTGCGAAGGAAAGTTTTGAATGACATGGTTGGTGCAATCGTGGCTACTAATGCTTTGGTTAACTTTCAAGTGACGAAGGAAACTAAGGCAAGCTCCTCAAATTCTTCCAAGGGCAAAGGCCTAGCCTAATAGGAGAAGAGCGAAGGGAAAAAAAGAGAGAATCCAAGAACGGTAAACTTGTTTGTTACCTATGCAATTGTCCATATTTTGCGAGAGAATGTACAAAGAAGGAGAAGTTGAATGCATTGATCGTCGAAGAAGAAGAGGAGGATTTGGAAGCAACCCTAAATCCGATTGCTTTGTTGAATGTGGTTAAGAGTGAGTCTAACCCTTTTGATAAGTTAATGCATATAGGGATAAAAGTCAATGGGAAAGAGGTAACCGTGATGATAGATACTAGTGCAATGCACTCGTTCGTGGTGGAAAGGATGGTGTGTAAGTTGGGGCTAAAGGTCTCGAAGTTCCCGACAAAGATAAAAATCCCAACGAGTAAGGCACAAGTGATGGTAGGAGTTGCTTACAATGTCAATAAGTATAGGGAGTTGGCGTGCCAAGTTCAACTACATGGTCATACCACTTGAAGATTTTGAGTTAATACTTGGGATTGATTTCTTGAAGGAAGCAAAGGCAATGTTGTATCCAATTTTGGAAGGTATGATGATTTTGCATGAGAAAAGTTCCTTCTTTATTAACTGTTGTAAAACTGGTGGGGAATGACAGATGATACAATAATGGTAGCATATGTGTCAATCATAAGCATCAAGAGAGGGTTAAAGAAAGGTATGGAGAGCTATCTCGCTGCCATGTGGGGGATTAGTGAGGACCACATGGTGGAAGTCCAAATGTGGTTGCAAGTTTGCTGAGGAAGTTTCAGGACATGCTGCCAAAAGAGTTGCTGAAGACTCTTTCCCCTCATCGAGAGATAGATCACGAGATTGAGTTAGTTCATGGAGCAATCCCATTTGTACACACCCCATATAAAATGTCCCCATTAGAGTTAAGGGAGCTTCAAAAATAAGTTGTTGAACTGTTAGAGGTAAGGTTTATCAACACGTCTAAAGCATCGTATGGTGTCCCAGTGTTGTTCTAGAAGTAGGATGGAACACTTCGGATGTGTGTGGCTATTGAGCATTGAACAAGGTAACAATTAAAAATAAGTATCCTATTCCCTTAATTCAACATTTGATGGACAAATTGTCGAGGGTTACAGTTTTCACGAATCTGGATCTTTGGAGTGGGTATTGGCAAGTGCAGATAGCCTAGGGTGATGAGCAAAAGACAACATGTGTGACTTAGTATGGACCGTACAAATGTTGAGTAATGTTGTTCGGATTGACTTAACACCCCTGTGACATTTTGCAACTTGATGAATGGCTTGTTGTATGATATCCTTGATGAGATCATGGTAGTGTATCTTGACGACATTGTGGTGTATGGCACATATATGGTTGAATATATAGAGCACTTGAGGAAAGTGTTTGAGCGGCTGAAGGAACACAAGATCTATGTGAAGATGGAAAAGTGTGAGCTTGCACAGTTGGAGATCAGATTCTTAGGTCACTTAATGAGCAAAGGTCAGGTCAGAATGGATCCGAAAAAGGAAAAGGTGATAGTTGAGTGGAAAGTTCCCATGATAGTGCGAGAATTGTGGAGTTTTCTTGGATTAGTGAACTATATAGGCGATTTATAGTGGGGTACTTGAAGAAAGCGGAACTATTGATGGACTTGCTAAAGAGAAAGAAAGAGTGGTGTTGTTAAGAGGCATTTGAGATACTTAAAGTTGCCATCTCAACCAAACCTGTGTTAAAGTTGCCATAGTTTGATCTTTCATTTGAGGTACACAAGGATGCATCGAAAAAAGCCATTGGTGAAGTCTTAGTACAGGAAGGTCGTCCTGTAGCACCTGAGAATTGAAAGCTTAACAATATAAAGTAGCGATACTCGATGCATAAGAAAGAGATGTTAGTGGTAGTGCATTACTTTGAGACATGACAAGTGTATTTGTTGGGAACCGGGTTCGTTGTTCAGATAGACAATGTTGCTAATACATTTTTCAGGATTCAAAAGAAGTTGTCTATGAAGCAAGCCCGGTGGTAGGATTTCCTTGTTCAATATGACTTCGTGTGGGAGCATAAACTAGGGAGGTACAACAATATGGCAGATTCCTTGAGTTAGAAGGAGGTGTTTGTGGCCCTACATGCCATTACAAGGATAGAGTCTAACTTGTTGGAGCAAATCAAAGTTATGGCTCTATTGGACAACACGTACTGTAAGTTGATCCCATAAGTTAAGGAAGGTTTTGGCTTCATGATGATGGGTTGTTGATGATTAAGAGTAGTCAAGTTTACGTGCTAAGTTTCAGTAGCTTGTGGAAACAACTATTAAATGAGACACGCGACTCATAATAGGTTGGTCACCCTGGAGTTTAGAGGATGATGATGCTCCTAGCTTGTTCCTAGTATTAGCCGAAGATGGAGAATGACATTGAGGTGTATGTCAAGACGTGCCTTGTGTGTTAGTTGGACAAACTAGAGAGGAAGAAGGAAGCTGGTTTGCTCCAATCCTTATCCACTCCCGAAAGATCGTAGATTTCAATTTCGATGGATTTGAGTGACCGAGATGCTAGATTTACAAGCTGATTCTGGACATCCCTTTTTAATATGCTAGTCATGATTTGAAGTTTTCAACGACAAATCACCTACAGGTGGATGACCAAATGGAGAGGGTCAACGATTTATTAGAGGAGTACTTAAGGCATTACATAAGTGCAAATTAATGTAACTGGTTAAGTTTGATTGATATTGTACAGTTTTTCTATAACTTCCACAGATCTTTTGCGATGGAAAACAGTCCCTTTAAGATAGTCTTAGGACAGCAACATCTCACTCCACTCGAGATTGCACAATAAAGGACAGGTGGTAAGTGTCCTGCGGTGTACAAGTTTACGATGGAGAAGCAACAGTTGTCAGACAAGGTGAGGATAGTCTTTGAAAGCTTCTTAATGCATAAAGAAGCAAGCAGACTTACGAAGATGACCATTAGAGTTCGACATGGGAGATAAGTTACTGTTGATTGGTGCCAAAGTATGATGAACCTTTTGAAGTGTTGAATAAAATGGGGGACGCGACATATAGGTTGAAGTTGCCCAAGAGACTAAAGGTATACCCTACTTTTCATGTTCGTTTTCTTAAACCTTACCATGAGGACACATCAGATCCAAATAGGGGTCAAAAGAAGAGAGCTCCATCGGTTGTGAGAAAACAATTTGAGTATCAATTAAGGAAGATCTTCGATCATCGAACAATGGGCGGCATAGGAAGAACCGACAAACCGAGTTCTTAATCCACTGGAAGGGAAAGTCAATCACAGAAGCTATATAGGAGAAAGATACGATCTTGTGGCAGTTCAAGGATTAGGTGAACGCCTACCTTAATACTAGTATGACAAGGGCGTCAAATTCATCCAATGGGGGTGGCTTGTTAGTTCATAGCTAGTCGGAGAAGGACCTTAGGTGGAAGGTTAGCTGGATCACGTGCATGGCGATGGCACGCAAAAGCTCCAAGGTGACTTAGCACGTTAGATCAAGCATGGTGCGAGTTTTGGACCGGGTATGAGCTAACATGGCTAAGGCTCAGTTCTTGATGGACTAAGGACTTAGTGGGTGCTTAAATGGATAGACCATGACTAATGGACTTGACATGGTTAAGCATTGGGTGGGACCGGTATGTTATGTTTGGCTTTGGTTTGGATGACTCATTATCAATGGATAAAGATCATGGGGATCTTGGATGATTTGGCAGATAAGATCATGGAGGATAAACATTAGTGCTAAAGGATAAAGGCTATGTGGATGGATCATTTGAAGGTAGTGGACATCTTCATGGATAGGGATAGATCATGTGTAGTCTTTTATCTTGTTAGTTGAGATGTAGATAGACCTTATCGGATAGTGTCCTATTTAAATGAGTATGTAATCTTATAAGATAATGATGTAATCTGACAGGATAAGATGTGATTAAGGGTAGTAGAGTTCTGTTAAATGAGTATGTAATCTTATAAGATAATGATGTAATTTGACAGGATAAGATGTGATTAAGGGTAGTAGAGTTCTGTTAGGATTCTAGCCTGTTCCCCAAGCCTTGATGCCTATATATAGCTCATCTGAGCCTTGCTTTTCATATAGAGTAAGAAAGCATTCCTTTGTATACTTTGGGAAGTAATAAAAGTTGGCAATTTGCTATATCTCTTCTTTGCTTTATTGCCGTCTTTAAATATTCTATTGATTTCATAGTTTCTTGCAAGCGTGAGAGTTAATCACTACAAGGATTGTGAGGCATTCTAGAACTCAATTATTGGTCCACAATCATATGGGAAAGTTTGAGTCTTGCTTAAATGAATCTAAATAAGATTGTCGTTCAAAGGAGTACGTGTGACTTGTGGATAAGTTCAGTGCTTAAGAAGACCTTTATAACACCGTGTATTATGAGTTAGGAGAAAGGGCAATTGCATTGCATCAATATCAAAATAGGCGTAGTTATATGATGGCAATAAAACAAAGAATTAAAAATAGGAAATGAGAGTAGTAATTTAGAGTTTGTTAACTAGGTGTCGCACCTCTAACAAAAAGTCATGCCGAAATTGATAGTTTATGTTCTACAATTAATTTGTTGGTTGTACTTTAGCGATAAAATAATTCAAAAGTATTTTTATCTTATAAATATTTAGATGTATACAATAATGTATAACAATGAGATCTTAGTCAAAGTCTTGCTGATCGCAGGGTTTGAGAATATCTAAAATTACACAGTCTTACTCCTAACTAAAAGAAAATAATAAAATGATAATAACTAAAAAACAAAAAATAAAAAAATACCTAAAAGACAATGACGGTGATGATGATGATGATGATAAGTCTTGGGCCCAGGTCTCGGTACTAATTTCATGGCCATATTACACAAGAATTGGGTGACTCTAATAATAAAAAGAAGTCATAATTGTGACTTAAGGAGTGACAACCGTGGCAAAGTAAGAGAAGTCACGATTGTGACTTCTCAAGTCACAGCCATGCTTAATAATAGTAATAAGTCGTGTCACTTATGTGATCAAGTGAGAAGAAGGTTGGAAGCTCAAAGATGTAATGAGAAACTTAAAAGATTGTGTTTAACCCAATTTTGGCAAGCTAGCCCGTCATCGTTGATAGTTATGAATTGCATGATATTTTAGGGTTTAAATTGTTAAGTAATTAGTGTTAAATTGAGTGTTAAGTGTGTGTTTCTGTGTTAATTGTGTTAGTTTAGGTGTTTAAGTGATTTTATGCGTTGATATAAGTCTTTAGGCTTAATTGTTATATATTTGAGGTACCTTGATGGGTTTGCTAGTATTGTAGGGTAAACGGTGAAGAACAGAGAAGATGCGAGGAGTTTCGGGCCAAAGACATAGCCCATAATCGTTGCATAATAGGCCACGATCGTGACAGAGATGGACGAGCCAGCAACAGTTAGGCCACGATCATGCACTTGGGGGCACGATCGTGAAAAAGAGCTTCCAGTTAGGCTATAATTGTGCACATTGGACCATGATCGTGATAGAAAGGTTGCCTACCACGATCGTGGCTTGCGTCGTGCTGATACGAAAACTCAAGTTTCACAAGATTTTTTGGACCGTTTTGACCCCAGATTAAACCTAGGGCTTCCACAAAATAAATAGAACGTAATGTGACAGAAGCAACAATCATTGGAGAGCCTAGCGAGTCATGTAAGAGAGATTTGATTCAGCCAATTCCAAGAGAAACCTAGAGAGAGATCAAGAGGTTGAGGAAGGAGACGAAGGAAGAGAGACATGGAAATGAGCTAGATGCGACATACTTCTCAGAACAGGTGATTTCTCGCTGTTGTTGCCTCTGCAACTCTGTTCCTGAAGTATTTTCCATACAGTTTTATTCATGTATAGAATTGAAATAGGTGTTGAGAATAATTGTGTTGAATGTTAAGTTTGTGTTTATACCCACCTTTGGGTTTTGATTCTTGAGATTAATAAAATTTAATTGATTGTGTTTCTATTGATTTTATTGTGATTCAAATTCTATTCTTAATAATTTGGCGACAAACTGAGAGGGTGAGTTGGGTGAAAATAATCAATTTGGGCTAATAAGAGTTAGGTGAATTGATAGGTAGGGAATTGAATCCAATCGATAGAATCGTGTAACGAGAGATCGAGCATAGGTTCCCAGTAGGTTAATAGACAACTTAGAACTAATTTAGGTTTTGGGCTAATTATGAATCGAGAGATTGCAATTCCATAATTTAAATTAGGGATCATCAATTAAGAATTATAACTTGAGAGAGAGTAATTCACCTAGGACCGTGTAGGCCCATTAGTCAGTTATTGCATAATTGGTTAGGTTTTCTTTAGTTTCGAATCAAAATTCTCTTTCTCTCACTTGGTGATTTCTAGGTTGATTTCAGATTGGGTTATGTGATTGATATTTTTTTTACAATTCGACACTTTAAATTCTCATAATTGGTTGTTGATTGATTTAATTTCTACATTAGTTATTTGTTTAGAATTATTGTAGTTTAGGGAGACCTTAGATTTTAGGACTAGATTAGGATTCCTCGTGGGATCGACACCTTAGGTACTATACGAATGACCTGTGCGCTTGCAAAATTTACTAAGGTTAATAATTACTAAAACTTAGCGTGTGTAACCTTGCGATCAACCATCGTGCTGTGCATGATCATGCATGAAGGAGTCTATCACAATCATGCACAAGCATGATCGTGCACTCCCGTGAGTGAAAGCCTTGTGCACGATCATGAGTGAAAAGCAGCACGATTGTACACTCCTAATGTGTGCTCATACTTGTAAAAATCATATCTCTCAATTCTGATGTACAAAAATTACAAACTTTATACCCTTAAAAAGGTAAGAGGATAAGTTAAAACTTTTATGAAGATAACTTTGTACGATTCCATCTACATCAATACAGTTTAATTGTTGAAATTATGACATACTTTCTGTTAGAGATAACATTGCAGTTGTGCCCCTCTTTTTGTCTTTTGCCCATTATGAGCTTTTATATATTCCAAAAAGAATCCCAGATCCAACCAACACTAACTGTACCTACTTGACCGCCAGCATAACAATTTATTTCGAAACTAACCCTGACCATCTAACAATATAACAATTCCATTTCCAACCATAATTAACAACCCAACAAGAAGAAAATTTTGAACATATAACAAGGGAACTTCTTCAACTCTTGCATTTATTTCATAAAAAAAACAGAGTTTATACATAGCGTTAATTACATATCAAAGGTGACATCAATAGTAAAGTACAAAATGCAAATGAATGCCTATGCTTGATATGCTGATAAAGCTAAGTAAAAATAATCGAACTAACTTAGTTACAAAAGATAGAAATTTTGAAGTTTGCCAAAGCTTTCAAGAATCAATTATCTTCTCATTCTGCACCTGAGGAGTGGAAAATAATAGGGTGAGTAGCGAAACTCAGTGGCTAATAGGCAAAGAGCCAACACACCATCAAGCACACGCACACACACACACACACACACACACACACACACACACACACACACACACACACACCCACGCATTTTAATCTTAGCAATTGTGTTATCCACAGTTCTAACTTAAAAAAACTCATAGTAAAAAATGTTATCACATAAATCATATCATGTACATTTAAGCATCAAAACATAACACTCAATTATGTGCCGTGCTAAAAAAATCAAGATGAAATGTACAAACATAATGGCTTGAGAGACAACTTTTTGTCCTTCCTAGTTTACCCTTCCCCATTTAGTTTAATGTCTACTTTCTCCTTTATTCTCTTATGTCTATTACACACTAACATAATTCCAACATTTCTATCTAATTCATGCCAACACATGTAAATGAAATATATTCATGACTAAACTCCAATAGCTTCTAATTTAATAATTCTAATTTCTAAGAAAAATTAGGGGTTCAATAATAAGTATAAATGAATATATAAATATAAGTAATAAAATAAATGATACAGCACATATAAACATAAGGTTAAGAATATGAATAAAAGATAAAATAAGTAAATAAATACACAAACAAAGAAGGAGACAAGTAAATAAATAAATCAAACAAGTCATTACAAGAATAAATTTAGGCTAAATAAGAAAATATTTAGGTTAAATGTTTAAGCTAAACACAAAACATAAACCTCGAAGGAAAATGTTTACAAGGCTTATGAGAAAGAAAAAATACCTCTTTGTGTGAGATTCTTTACTTTTATCGCAATACACTAAAGTTTTCTATTAAGGTTCATGTCGTTTATAAGTTCTGGTAGAGTCATATCATTCTTGATCACCTACCCAAGTTCCTCCTAAGCCTTCCTTTTCTCCTCTTATAGTCTTTAAGTACAACATTCTCGCATCTTCTCATTAGAGTGTCAGGATGTCTCCTCTTAACATATCTGAACTACCTAAGCCTCGTCTCTCTTAATTTTTTATTAATATTAGTCACCTTTAATTTGTCTTTTACTGTTACATTCCTAACCTATCTCTTCTAGTAAGGTTGTTCTTCCAACAAAGCATCCTCATCTATGTCATCTTTAACTTATGACTATGCACCTATTTGATGGGCTAATACTTTGCTTCATAGAACATAACCAACCTAATAGCTAAATAATAGAATTTACCTTTGAGTTCGAGTGATATGTTCTTGTCCCATAAAACTCCTTATGCACTTCTCTATTTAAGCCACCCTGATCTAATATGGAGAACTATGTCTTCGTATAAAACTCCTTATGCACTTCTCCATTTAAGCCACCCTGATCTAATATGGGGAACTATGTCTTCATCGATCTCTCCATTATTTTGGATGAAAGATCCTAGATATTTAAAACACTCTTTATGTGGTATAATTTTTGAATGAATATTTACCTTTATACTAGAAGCCACCCTACAATTCGAAAAGTTACACTCAGTTTTAGTCTTGCTTAATTTATAGCCCTTCTACTCTAACATATCCCTTTAAAGTTCTAGCTTGACATCAACATCCTTTCTTTTATCATCCACTAACACAATGGCATCAGTAAACAACAAACACTAAGGCACATCCTTCTAGATATTCTTGGTGAGCTCATCCATCACTATTGTGAACAAGAAGGGGCTCAATGAGGAGCCTTGGTGTAGCCCAATATCAATAGAAAAATACTTTGTATCTCCTCCAATCATCCTTACTCTATTCTTCACACCCTCATACATATCATTAATAACTTGTACATAGGTCATAGGAACTCCCTTAACTTCTAAACACCGCTCTATGTTTTCCCTAGTTACCTTATCATACATCTTTTATGAGTTAATAAAACCTACGTGTAAGTTATGTTGTCTTTTCCTGTTATATTTCTTTAATCTTCTAAGAAGATGTAAAGCTTATGTTGTAGACCTTTTGACATGAACACAAACTGATTCTCCGAGATAGGAGCATACTTTCTCACTCTTTGCAATCACTTTCTCTCATAACTTTATGGTGTAATTAATTAGTTTGATGTCTCTATAATTGTTACATTTTTTATGTCTCCTTTGTTTTATATAGAGGAATTAGTATACCAAGTCTTTATTCATCTAAAATTTTAATGTATTTAAGAATCATTTTAAAAAACTTGGTTAGCTAAGTAAGACCCTTTTCACCTAGGATTTTTTACATCTCTATGAATATCTTATCAGGCTCTATTGCCCTTCCACTATTTATCTTCATTAAATCTATTTTAATTTCTTCCTTTTTAATCTGCCGATAATAAGTAAAATTATAATACATGTTGGACATGCTAAGATCACCTAATGAGATGTTGTCCCTTACACCTTCATTAAAAAAGTTATAGAAATATCTCAACCATCTTCTTTTGTGTCAATTTCAGTCACGAGCACCTACCCTTATCTTTTATACAACATACTTATCTAAATCTCTCTCTTTCTGTTCCCTAGCTCTTGCTAACTTAAATATATTGTTTTCTCAATCTTTAATTTCCTATCGTTAGTTTAATTTCTTGTAAGCTTTGCTTTTAGCTTATGAAATTATTTGCTTTCCTTTTTTCTTTTCTAGTTTGTAACTTTCTCTATTAATTACTATCCTTATCTTTATGGTGCTATACAATAGAGCTTTGTAGGCATCCTTTTTGATCTTAACCTTTCCTTGTACATCTTTATTCCACCACCACCACTCCATCGTACTATCCTTAGGCCTTTCAGAAACACTCAAGATCTCTTTAGGTGAATTCTTTAAAAGAGTTGCTATTCTCTTCCACATTTTGTTAACTTCTCCTTCTAATTTCCGTATATTACTCTATCCCCAAGTTTTTTTATCGTATATCCTTTCAAATTCCACCATTTGACTCTTGTACACCGTCTAACACTTCTCTTCTTCTTCCAACCATTAATTATAAGATATATAACATAGCATCATAATACTACTTAAAATAACTAGACCTACAACTATAGCAGTGGTGAGTCTAGGTAGATCCCACAGAGAGTATTCGGTTAACTTTCATTATCAAAGAATCGGTGTTTAGGTTATCGGGGGTTTTGGTTTGGGTTAAAATAAAATAAAAGGAAACTAAACTAATGAAAGCAAATTAAATAAAACATTCAAAGGTGATGAAAAGTGATGAATACGTTAGGGACCCAGTCATCAGTTCAATTTCGGCCTACACACAGTTGATCATACTTCATTGCATTGTGATCATTATGCCTCTCTTATCAACTATTAATTGTAAGTTAACGATATGCTCTAATAACCTAGACTATCCTTTAAGTTGTATTTAATTAAGAGACACTCGTTAATTAAACCTAGCCATTAAATAACCTAAGATAAGCCTTATAAATTTAATTGGACAACCGCATTACAAGTTAAGAAAACAAATTAATAAAGGCAATAACCACAAATGCTCGAGTTATTTAACCTAGGTTATGTTATCCCTAATGATTCAACACCAATAAAAAACACAACAATTATGGATTGTATCTCTAATGATTTGAATCCATTAGTTGCCACAAACGAATCTCAACATAACAATTGCATATTATATTGAAAATTCTAGCAATGGGCTCTTAATAAAACAATCCAATGAACGCATTAAGATCATCTTAGCCTAATAACAAACAATAAACATAGGATAACATAATCAATTTCTAAGAGAGAAAGAACAACAAAGACAATGAAAGATGTTGGCCCTCGAATTATTTCGTTGAATTAAGCATGATATTTTATGCTTATTTTATGGAATAAGCATGGATTTTGAATTTTTGCCTTAGAATAAATTATGAGGTCACGATAGAATAAATATTGGAGTTTAATTATTTATTTCAATGTTAGTAGGATTTTATTTCACTAGTTAGTGAAATTAATGCATTAAGAATGTATTGAGGGTACTTTTGGCATGTCACTTAAGATTAAAAGCCATGAAACTTTAAAGGAAGGATAAAATGACTTTTAGCACTCATTAAGGGTAAAATTAGAAGAGGAAAAGTGTGTCTTGTGCATTCAATGGACAAAAACATGAATTGAAGGGAGAGAAGAGTGAAAAACATGAAAAAGAGAAAGAAAGAAGAGAGAGTCGTCCATGAGAGAAAAGAGAGAAAAGCAAGCTAGGGTTTTCATCTTTTCTTAGCTTTTAAGAGTGATTTTGAGGGTGTTCAAGAAGAGAAAAAGAAAGAGGAAGAGAACAGCTTCCATTTGAGCCAAACATCTCTTTGTTTGGTGAAGATTCAAGGGAATCAAGTGAGGCAAGAGGAGCAAGAGGAAAGGCATTTTAAAGCAAGTTTCTAAGCAAGGAATTTAGGTGGATTTCTTGTTTATAGTTGAGTTAATGAGCCATGAGAAAATTTTCAAATCAAAAGATTTCAATTGCTTTATAAATGTTGCATTTATTACTTCTTGAATGGTTGAAGTATTTGCTATATGTTTGGTACATGAATCTTGATGATGATTTATGAAATGATGATGGAAATAGTATTTGAAAAATATCATGCTTATGGAAATCATGATTCCGAAATGTGCAAGATGTTATAAATATGAAATTCATGTTTGTGTGGGTTTGAGGTGGTCCATTCTGATATGTCACGTGCACGTTGACCATGTTAAAGGCTTTTCTCTCCTGCCCGCTAGTGGCATGGATCTCCTTCACGGACTCCCTTATGTTTATGAACTACCCAAAGTGGCCCATTCTGTTATTACTGGAGATTTGCAAGAACCGCCTCATGCTTATGAACTACCCTAACCATTATAATTGCTTATGTTGTGTATAAAATGGTTGACAAGTTTGAGAATTTAAGAAATACATGTATTTTCTTATGATGTGTTTGACAATTTTGAGATTTTGGGAAATATATGTTTTATGATTGTAAAGCATTTTACTATGATCATGAATATTTTCAACGGTTTTCTTATTTCTCAGCTATAAACTTGTTACCGACGAGCTTCTAGCTCAACCCCCATTCCTCCCCATCTCCAAGTGACGAGTAAGAGATCGAGTGATTGAGAGTCAAGGCATCACTCCGAATTTGCATATTTTTGTTTTTAAGTTAGTGTAGGAATATTTAAGGCTTTAGCTGCATTTCAAGTATCACTCACATGAATATTTTTTTATTTTTGGATTATGAGATCAATGATGTATTTGGGTCTTAAAATGCGCATTAAAGCTTTGTAAATGTAGCGCCCCCTTACCACAGGGTACACACCGGGACATCCGCAGGTCATTCCGGTACATATCCTACGATAAGGGTGAGCTACGATCAATCACTACAAACACCTCACATGGCATCA
>JAOSBN010000006.1:21118720-21133728 GCA_027563595.1 Erythroxylum suave
ATTCAACCCCCCCCCCCCCCTTCTTGTGCTTTTAAATATCGTTTTCTAAGTGTTGTATTAACGTGTGATTCACTTCAGCACTTGGTCTGTGTTTTCCTTTCTTCTGTATCTCCACTTCTTCTGTGTTCTACACTTTTTCTGCACACATAACACACTTATCAAAATGTTCATTTATTTCTAACATTATCATTATTTGATTGTCATCAAAATTAATCGTCGTGAAGTCCTCTTGCTTAACACTATAGATATAAATTGTTTAGTTAGAGAATTAAAGATAAAGTAAAGGAGTTTAACTTATTTGAATATAATTTATATCAATTGCCAACATATTTGAGAACCTAATAGATCAAATACAAAGAACGAGTTGAAAAAGAACAAATATTTTAATAAAGTTGGACTAGATTGTAATATTTGAGTAACTTTATGATTAAATATGAAATATTTAACAAATAAAGATCAATATAAGATATTGGAACTTATTTAGGCATAATCAGTATTTAATTAGAGTTATTTGTAATTCTATCTACAGTTTAATTAGGATTAGAATTTAATTTCAATTAAATTACTATAATGTCAAAAACTTATTATAAATAAATTTAAACTATAAGGGAGCTAGCACTCCTGACCTAACTCTCTTTCCAATAGTTGCAGAGTTCTCTCAAACACGTTCTATGGTACCATTAGATGTCAAACACTTATGTAGTTAAGGTATTTGAGATGAGTTGATTTTAAAAATGATTCAAGGGAAAGGATAAGAAAAGAATTGAGCTTCAAAATAAAGTATGAATTAAGATTTGTACTTTATTATGATTTATGTATTAATCATCTTATATATTTTAAAGTGATATTGGCTTCCGAGAAATTAAAACAAAAGAAGATTTGTAATTATTTTACCATATATGGGATTGGATCTCGGTCCAAATTTTCAACATTAGTATCAGAGCAGACTTTAATTTTATAATTTTATATAAATTGCTTGATTCTTATTGATTTTGTAAAATTAAGGCTTAAAAACATTGTTTACGTTTTAATTTTTTGAAAATGAAAACTAGTTTATCTTTTCTGAAGAAGGCACGCTTCCCTCACATGTGGTTCTTTCCATTATAAAAATTGAAACAAATACATAGTTCCTATTCATATGAATTTTATACGACCAGAAACCTAGATATCTACTTTTACGCTTTACAAAATTAAAATTTACACATATTCCCTTACGATTTTAGAAAAACCCATCGCATGCTCTACTTTGGTTTCAAATTAGATATGGAATATTTGCTTTTGTAAAAACTTGTATACTTCTAAAATGGGTGTATGTTGCTTCTAGAATTGTGTTGTTTTGTAGATTATGGTAAACAACAAAATTGATGTATGTACCCTTAGATACGAATCTGGTTTGTGTATGTGTGATTGTGTTTGGATGCTTGGCTTGGGTCGAAGGAAAGCCAGGAGAATTTCTTTTACTATGAGCCTTCACCAGTGGTAGACCTGGCCACTGGTGAGGGAGCGAACTAGTAGCGACTTAAAAGGCGCGATAATGAATCCTCCCACTGTCGTCGCCTTTAGCGAGAGAGGTCAGTAGCGATTATCATCATTTGTAAGGGCTAGATCCACCCTTTGGAGGAAAGCTGACTCGTAGAGAAGAAACACAAAGGTAGAAGGAGGCAAAGGCAACACAGGTGGGGATGAGAGCAATGAAGAAACCAAAGCGGCTGGAGAAGAGAGCAAGCAACAACTAAGACGTGATACAAAAACCCTCATTGTAAAAAACGATTGGGTGCGTGTCTTGGGGCTAGGGTCTAGAGGACGAATGGATGTGCTAGTCAAATTGCATAGTTGATTGAGTTGTGTGCACTCAAAAGATCCGGTGCGTGCAATTCATTTTTATTTTTATTTTATATGTTTTAAGCCTTCCCTTTTAATTAAATCGATTTAATTTAAATTAAATTGTTCAAATTTCTAATAAAATTGAAAATTATTTTTCTAAATATTTGAAAATTGTTTAAAAAGGATTAATTTTATTAAGAATATTTTAGAATTTAGTTTAATTTTTCAAAGAGTTGAAAATTATTAATTCAAATTAGTTTAATAATTGGAATCAAGAAAATATTTAAAACGATATCTTTTATAATTAGATTATGTTAGATAATTAACTAAGAAAAATTAAAATTAATTAGTTTTAATGTTAAATTAATTATTTTCTTAATTAGATTAAGATTACTCAGTAGATCGATTCCTAATTAAATTTTAAAACATTTGTTTCTAAAATAAAATTAATTATTTTCTATTAAAGTGAAATTAATTAATTAGACTCCTTAGATATTAAGAAATGTTTTTCTTAATTAAAGTTTATTTATTTTTATTTTGATTGAAATAAATTAAATAAATTATTTATTTTATTTATTTGAAAATTATTTATGAATAATAATGTTTGGATCCCGTTTTTCGGAACCCAACTCTAGCGAAATCATAAAGCATGAGCGTAAACCAATGATGTCTCCTTAACCATCATCGATTTCTTATCCTAGCTTTGATACCACAAATGTTGGATCCTGATTGCGGAACCCAACTCTTGATCAAAATATCATGAGACTTGTGGAATATTTCCAAATGCGCATATCTTAATCATTATCAGTTCACTTGATTGGAAAATCATAACATAAGACTTAAGCTATTTCTAATATCATATGACTCTCAAATCTTTACTTTATCATTCACAAAAACCCTATCTTTCCTTTTTCCATAAATCTCACTTATGTGCATATATATATATAACTACAATTTATGTTCAAAGTTCATCCACTTAAGTCGATGACTTCTTCAAGTGTACTTAATCCCAACTTAACCTCATCCTTAATGAATTGATATTCCAACTCCACCTCATCCATATACAAATTCACATTTCAAATCCATACATAGATCCATATTTCATTAATGTCATAAATTTAGAGTTTTACAACTACAATGGGTCGTCCGAGCCCTAATACAATATTTCACACAATCCCAAAATACATAAAATGCTTGAACAATAATTGCTTAACATATAACTACAGCCTTGTTTTATATCAATTATTCCAAACAAAACAAAGCATGCAAATCTAGAGTATTGCCTTGACTCTCTTTCAGCCTTTCTCTTACTTATCACCTGGAGATGGGGACAAAGAGGGGGTGAGCTTGATAGCTCATGAGTAACAGTTTATAATAAAAGATAAACTAAAGCTTTTTGAAATCATTTTACTTGTTATAGAAAACTTTCATTGAGTTTATAAAACACATGTTTCTCAAAATTCTTGTCAAAAGTTCACAATAGTGCAAATCATGTATGCATTCATCATGTCAAACATATCATGAGCACATAAGCACATCAGAATGGTATGGGTAAGTCCAATTCATGACGCACTACACATTTCCATATAATGGTCCTGTGTAGTCGTAAACTTGAGGGATTCTTTGAATGAGCTCCGTGCCACTAGCGGGCAAGCGGGAGAAGCCTATACTTGGGTCAACGTGCATGTGACGGTTCTTAAGGGACTACCACAAACCCACATAACATGAAATTCGTGAATTGAAAATAGTTTGCCTTAAATGGCATCTTGTTGGAAACTTGTTTTTCATTTACATGAGATATTTCAAAGAAACATTCTTGAAAATCTGATTTCATAATCTTGCATCTTTTCAAAAAGAAACATTTTCATAACTCATGAACACAATTCACATAGCAAATAAATGCAACAATTTCGCAACTAACCAAATGCAAACAAATGCAACATCCATGATGCAATTAAAACCATTTAGCTTTCTTGAATCAAAGGAAAACACTGAGTGGCTTATTTACTCTATTATAAAACCGTGCCCACTTTGATTTCCTTGCTTATAGCCTTACTCAAGCATGCTTCTGATCTTGTTCCTCTTGCCTTTTTGATCCCTTTATACAATAACAAAAATCCCACTCATTAGGGTTTCCAATTGAAAATCCCTCAACCATAAATCACTGAAATTGATTCTAGAATACTTAAACTCAAACATTTTCCAAACTCCATGGACTAAAATCCTTTCAAAAATACATAAGTCTCAAAATGGTCTTACCTTCATTCTTCACCAAATGAAGAGATCTTTAGCTCAAATGGAAGCTCTTTTCTTTCTCTTCCTTTTTCTCTTCTTGGACAGTTTCAAAATCTTTCTTGAAGACTAAGGAAAATCAAACCCTAGCTTGTTTTCTCTTCTTTCTCTTTCTCTCTCATTTTTGGATTTCTTTATTGCTTATCCTTCCATTCACATTCTTCTTCTTCATTTATAAGCAAGACAACACTTCTTCTTCCAATTATACCCTTACTGATTGGGAATTGTCCTATCTGCCCTTCCATTTATGCCTTATGTCTTTTATACTTAAGTGTCTTGCCAACAGTACCCTTGAACATTCTGACTTAACACTTTATTCTGGAACAACCTTCTCTATTGTCTTACGTATCCAATGGTTCAGTAATTCCAGTCATTTGAGTTTTTAGAGAAGAAGTTATGGCCAGAAGAAATCAAACATATTTTTGTCCTCAATCATACTGAACTTGTCTTCGGGACAAAAGGCATAACTTTCCCTATACTTCAAACAATTACAAGTATTCTTTCTTCTCTTCCAAACCCTCTTCAGGTCTCTTACACAAAGTCTTCTTTCTGCTAACGTAGCCTCTCCAGGCTCTTAGCCTTTTCTTTCTCTCACCAAAAAGATAGTATGATTTTTTGTTACAGTAGGGTTAGCTCTCTAACTGCATTCTTGATTCTTGATAACCACTTCTTGAATCTTGAAAACCATTATTTAGTTGAGTTCTTTAACTAACTCCAACTAAGTAACTATCCAACGTACAGACGTAACTCCTTTTTTGTATCGTCTGTGTTTTTAACTTCGTCTGTGTTGTCTATCGTCTATGTTTTCTATCGCCTGAGTTTTCTATCGTCTGTGTTTTTTATCCTCTGTGTTTTCTATCATCCGTGTTTTATCGTTTGTAGTTGACTTTCTGCGTCTGTGTTGACCACTTATCGTCTATGTTCTATCGTCTGTCTTTCCTTGCGTCTGTGTTGTGACGTGTCCTCACAGACAATTCCTTGCATTTGTCTTTCCTTGCATCTATCTTTCCTTGCGTCTGTGTTATGATGTGTCCTCATAGACGATTCCTTGCGTCTGTCTTTTCTTGCGTCTGTGTTCCTTGCGTCTGTGTTTCTTGCGTCTGTGTTCCTTGCGTCTGTGTTCCTTGCATCTGTGTTTCTTGCGTCTGTTTTCCTTGCGTCTGCTTCTGATGTCATCATAGACGATTCCTTTCATCTGTGCTTTCATTGAGTTTGTGTTTCCTTGCGTCTGTTTCTGACATCATCATAGACGATTCCTTTCGTCTGTGCTTTCCTTGAGTCTGTGTTTCCTTGCGTCTATTTCTGACATCATGACAGACGATTCCTTTCGTTTGTGTTTCCCTTGAGTCTATGTTTCCTTGCATCTGTTTATAACGTCATCACAGATGATTCTTTGCATCTGTACATTCTTACGCTTTCCTTGCCTAAGGCCTTATGCCTTATAACCTTAAGTGTCATACGCAATTGCCCTTACGCAATCTTACAACTTTGATACTTCAATTCAATTAATCTATGCCATAAAATCTTACCAACATTGACATAATAATTAACTCCACAAAATAATCCCTTAAGGACCTCATAATTTATTTAAATCATGCTTATTCCTCAAGAAAAAAATTAGGGAGCCAACAAATAAGTTTCTTGATTTATTAAAAACTATATTTCTTAGTTAAAATTTAAAAAATGTTTTCTTTTATTAATTATGAAAAATGAGCTTTCTTTAATATTTTTAAAGTAGTTTTCTAACCTAAAATATTTTCTAATTAATTAAGAAATTAATCTTTAAATAAATAATATAAATCACTTTCTTAATTAAATTTAAAAGTGTTTTATTTAATTTTGAAAGTGGTTTCCCTTAATATTAGAAAATAACTTTCCAATTAAGAAATTTTATTTTTAATTAGAATAGAAATAATTTTCTAACTAGATTAGGATTTCATAGTTTTTAAATTTTGAAAGAGGAGTTTTTAAAATTATATAAGTAAGAAGCATATTTTATTGAAAATTATTTTCAATTAAATTTCATTAAAGGAGTTAAGCTAATTGAAAATAGTTTCTAATTGAATTTTAAAATTATTTTCAAATCAAATTAAATTTCTACATGGAATAGAAATTTAATTTATTTATGAATCATTCATAATTAATTTCTAACTATACATATATATAAATAATATAATATAATATAATATAATATATTGGATGC
This sequence comes from Erythroxylum suave, assembly GCA_027563595.1. Taxonomy (NCBI): domain Eukaryota; kingdom Viridiplantae; phylum Streptophyta; class Magnoliopsida; order Malpighiales; family Erythroxylaceae; genus Erythroxylum; species Erythroxylum suave. The sequence continues at coordinate 21,125,040 of JAOSBN010000006.1, forward strand.
ATGTTATATTGTATATGTTATATGTGATATTTTACATGCAATTTTGTGTTTGATGAGATGAAAAATTAAATCTCTCATTAAAATATTAAGTGCACATTGAGAACCTGATTATCACCTTCCATTACTTAAGAATAAAACCAGATTTTTGTTTATTTTAAGGTTTGTTAAATGACTCAAGGCTCCTTTAATCTAAATTTGTTTTGTCTTAAATTAATGGGTCCTACTTAACAAAATTTGTACGATTTGAACAAATGACTCATGTTCCCATAAATTTAGAGAAAAGGCTAGGAATAATATAAAGACATGTTTTGGCAAGAGTTGTTACCTAATAGATCTAGGAATCACAAAAGATGTGATTGATAAAATTGTTTTCTACCTAATTTAAGTTTAGTTGGTTTATTAAGTGACCTAAGGTCAGTAAAATTTAAATAGGATCCTAGCTCAATAGAGAGATTAGATTAATCTTTCTGAATAGTTATGAGGGTTATTATTTTGAATAAAATAGTGAGAGTAACTAAATATATGATTTAAATCGTGATTTTATTTGGTAATCATTGCATTTAAACAATCCTTTTTTAATATTTAAACATTTTTTTTTAGTATAACTTACCTTTTTTCAGTATAGTTGATACTAAGTCATTAATGAATCGAATTTCTTGGACATAAATTATGTTTAAGAAGAGATAGAAAAGTTGTATGTCTATCATGCAATTTTCCTGTTAATCAGTATTGAGGATTCAGTGACAAAGTTTTAAAGATATGTCAATATCATATAGATGACAAAATTTGATGACATTTTGAGTTGATTAATGTTGCATAAGCTTTAATGAAAACATAAGAGATGGATGTCAATATCAACGCAGTTGTTTTCAATTCCGATAATGGTTCTAGATCGACGTAGTCATTTGAAGCTTCGCTAATATCTCCTTCATTCACTAGCTTCCAAGTGCCGTCTCTTTTTCTCACGTGTTGTGGGTATATAAAACATATTATGTGTTTGACTGTTTAGGGATTCGATTTAGAGTCTTGATGTGTTTTTAACCGCAAGTATCTTTGCGTTCATTGCAGCTTTGATGTTTAATTGCGTTTAAAAAGAGGATATTGATTAGTCTCCTTATGAATAAGGTGACTCTCTTCTGCTTGGTTCTACTTCTACATTATCTTCTTGCTCAGTGGATTTTGTTTACATTACTTGGCTTCTTTTGGTGAAGGTATATGCTCTTTATTTGCTAAATTGGAAACCTAAAACTAACCACTTGGCCTTTAATTTCTCATCAGACTGGAAATATTTAATGAAAACTCTAACTTGCTTTTATTTTCCTTTGGATGAATGAGATAGTTTTGAAAGGGGTTGCTCTAGTCTCTATTATGCAAAATTAAGAAAAAAGGTGAACTTGGTTATTTGATAAACCTGGGAGTGTATTAGCTCTTGATTGTATGCAAAGTGTTGTTAGATTTTGCCTTCATATAGAGGTATTTGATCATTTGAGTTGGGATGATAGCTTTACTAAAAAATTGTCTTGTGATGAATTTTGTGATATAGTTAATCTATGTGCAGTTTTTGGATATTAAAACAACCAAGGTAGTTTATCATATTGTTGGTGGTGTCTTGGCTTATGATAGTTCTCGCTTTGATGCTATAATAGAGAAGAATGTTCCTTTAATTTTGAGCATTGGAGTAATAGACATGATGAATTTTGTAGCTATAGATATCGTACCTTCTCAATTTAAGTGAAGGAAGACTCATATACATAATGAGTAGTTAACACATTATCATAAACCTAATCTCATACCTTCTAATTTATGGATATGAGACTATTCAAGCATTTATTGCCTTACTTCATCTATGAGTGATTATGTTTAATGGCCTTGGATCACAAATGATTGCTCAACTCATCAAGTTTGCTACATGAAAGTAATAATAGTAGGTTGATTAGAATATCCCATTATTAGGGTAGTTGTTGAAACTGAAATATTTGCAAAGTTTGAAGAATCTAATGGCGTCGATCTAATAGTTCTATAAAACTCAGGTTGTTTTCGCATAGCTAGAAGGGGTTTATCAATTGGGTTATTTCCTTTTGCTGATGCTGATGCTAATGCTATAGTAGTTGACATGGCCAATGAAATTTTACCTATAAGTTTGTAAATTCTACTAAATTTAAAAAATAAAAATTCATCTTATTTTATCATTTTTCTGAACTGTGAACCATTTTGTAATTATTTGGAATATGGTTGTTAGCTTTGGATGTGATAGTGTAATTATTGCTTGTCTCTCCCTCTGTTGATATTTTTTTAAACTTTTGCAGTCTATTATTATTGAGAGGCAACTACAATTATGCTAATGTATAAGGAAATATACAATTAGTTGCCCTTTCTGATATCCTTCTCCTATTATTGATAGAGGGATGGCACTTAACGAGGTTAGTTTATATTGCATTGTTGACACTTTCCTATATTGATTAGATTACTTTTTGCTGAAAAATAGTTTCATGGACTTCCTCCCATCATCCTTTAATCTTTCAATTTTATAGTTTTCCTTATTTGCCTCTTCGTTTTGTCTTGTTGTTTTGGAATAATTCTAATATACTTATTGGTTTTTTTTCTAAAAAGGTGATGACTAAGAGTGGATAAGGAGGAACTTTATGAAGAATTTTAAAGTGTCTATACATAGTTTTTTTAGTCGACACATTTATCTTCCATATGGATTAGATAAAGATAATATAGGTGCATATTTTAGGTAATAATGTTTGGCAATTTTCTTTTGAATATGTTAAAAGTTGAATTTTACAAGTCCTTATGAACTGTATATAACATATAAATACAATTTTTTGTCATTTAAAATTGTTAGTATGAACCTAATTACGACATACATTAATATCTGTATATTGTTCTAATGTATATGTGGATGTTGCGTACATAATGGCAAGAGTTTGATTTTACATTAAATAATATTGGTAATGAAAGAATAAACTGTTCCTTTTATTGTTACAAATTGTTTCCAAAAAAAAGTTTGCTATATTGCCTTATAAAGACTAAAAAGAGTTGCAATATATTTAACATTATTGCTATAGTTTGAAACAAATGTGTTGCTTTAGTCAAAACTTAAAAACAATTTGTTTCTTAATAAAATAATTTTGTTGCTTTATATTAATAGCAGTACCACTTTTTGTAAGGATATAAATTGTATTGCCTTCATAAAAAGGCAATGATAATTGTACTTATAGATATGTTTTTGTTTGTTGCTTAAAGCACTTTTTGTTGTAGTATAGAGACTGTGCAAAATAGTTCATATAACCAACAGTTGGAAACCATTATATTCCCAAGTCAGCAAGACCAAATGAAGTAACTGACTAATATAATTTAAGGGTCGATGAATATGTTGCCTCATTGCAAACAATAAATAACAACTCCCATTGCAAACTTTATGGAGAAAGGCTATAAAGTAGGCACCCCAAAACATAGATTTAGCTAAGAAAGACAACAAGACCCATAAATTTGCCCCGATCCACTCTAGCATGTCATAAGAGAATTATAAGGAATTGGCAATTTGACAGCCCATTTGTTTCAATAACTTAAAAATGAAATTTGGAAATCTATAATGACACTAGTGACCTATAGTTTATGTGATTCGATATAAGTAGATTATAGACCTATATAAGGCTTCAAATGCCTTCAAGTGCAACACATTCTCATTAATAATCATAAGTGCTATAAGGGACTGATACCACATTATTTTCAATTTCACATGGCACATGCCTTGCTTTAAATTTAAATTCCATTTTTATGGATACTACAAATAACTTTGAAGATACCGATAAGAGAAGATCAAAAGTGGAGAATGGACAAAGGTCAAACCGATCAAGGATGATTTTCACCTATAAATGCTTTACTTAATCATATCTTAAATTATACTTGTGACAAAAATATGCTAGATCAATAGAAGCCTTGCTTTGTAGCTCTAGCTTGAAGAACACCAATAAGTATTATCAAGTCTAGAGATTATGGGCACATTATTAATGATTGGTGAGACTTGTGTGGATGAGTTGAAAACTTAATCTAATAAAGAAAATTTAATCAGTTTCTAGCATATTGGAACGAAATTAAAGACAAAAAATACTAACCCAGAGAAAGAAAACAAAGATCTCACTTTCGTATTTGACAATAATACAAATATGTGCCTAACTTACTGAAAGCTAGGGTAAAAGATATGTTAGCCAAAGGAGACTAAAGATGAGCCAACCATAAATGAAAAAAGACATTTGAAATTCCTAGAGGATGTAAAAATTGTAAACCATCGAAGGTTAAAATAGTTATTGGAATAGATCATTTTTTAAGAATAAGAGTTAGACAAATCAAATGCCAATGATGATACTAATTTCAAAATAATTTATCAAGAACAATCAAGAAGACTATCAAGATTTATCAAGAACAGTAAGATTCAAGATCTATGAAACTTATTTTTATTTGCTATATTCTTTATTTTTTATTATTAGGTCCTTTGTTTGAGTATGAATTAATTAAGATATAGATCTAGATGGGACAAACTATAGAATCTATTGTTTTTTAATTGATTTCTTTAATTTAATGCAAGATTTTTGTTTTCTTTATAATTATTCAAGTTTACTTACTGTATTGAATTGAAGGAGCAAATGCAGAAGATTCAACTTCAAATTTTATGTATAGAGATTGAAGTAGTGATTATGAAAGATCGAATATATGGGTAGATCAAATAATGAATAATGAGATTAGAATGGAACCTTAGAGATATGACCATATAAATTTTCTAGGTTAAAGTCAAACATATCATAGAAATTTATAAAGCAAATTAACAAACTTTAAGGGTTTTGATCAGAAGATATTTTATTCAATCAACTTAAGGATATGGATAGTATGTCTTGAGAAAGAATATAATTGTAACTTTGAAATTTCTATTAGTCTATGAAACTAAGATTATTAAATTAGGATAAATTTTAACATACGAAATATCTTAAGGGGATTCTTCATCTGGATCTTATTTATCCATTAGTTGTTTATTGTTAAATATAACCTTAACCTTTTGTTTCTTATTTGCTATTTTAGTTTCTATAAATTTTGCATTTAAAATTAATAATTTTTGTCATTAGACTAGATAATAAAAAGATAATTACTAATAGTAGTTATAATCTTTATAGGATCGAGACTTACTAAAACTATATTATAGAGAACGATATGTGCACTTGCCTTGGTAATTTCTTTTAGCATTGCTTTATGTTTTAGGAAATGAAATATTACACATTATATATGTAGAACCATGAATTTTGAATATATCAAAGGGATATTCGATAACATCATATATAAACTTGCATATTTGACTTAAAGTAGATCAATATAGAGGGCTCTTAATATAAATGGATTCACATATTATTAGTATACATTCAAAATGTTGAGCCATGAAGTCATGTATAATAGGTGAACAATATAAATATAAAAAAATTAAAATTCATATTAAATAATGACTAATATAAGTGCATCTATCATTTCCTATAGTATATAACTTAGTGAATCGAGTATCGATCCTACGAGGATTTTTAGTACTTAATGTCTTTCTATTATCTAATTTGATAAAATGAATGATTGAAACTAAAGAAAACGATTAACTAAACTAAAATATCAATGAAAATTAACCAAATCAAAGCAATGATAAAGCAACTAGTAGATAAATAAGATCTAAATACTTATTCCTATAAAAAAAACTATATTCTTTAAATTTATCTTGTTTTAATGATTAACTATAGTTACTTGGATTAGTAGGAATTCCTAAGTTACAAACATATTCTTTCTTGAGCAGTATAACCCCTATTCGTAAATTGATTGATAGAAATCTCTTTCTAATCAAAACTCTTAAGAATGTATTAATTAGTTTTAAGAATTCCTATAATGTCCTTAACCCATGAGATTTATATGGTCCTATCTCTAGGTTTCCGTATAACTATCATTATTTATGTTGTAATATATTCATACATATAATCTCCTTATATCGATATATGAAATAAGAAATTAGATTTAAAACACCAGTATATTTCAATGCAACTCAATATAATTGTGATTAATTCTTATGGAAATTAAAGTGTTGCATTAAATTAAAGAATCAATTCAAACCATAATCATAGGTTAGCTGATGGGCCAGCTGAAATCAAAGTTTATCACACCTAATTATACATCCCAATTAATTCATAAAAAGTTTAAAGAAAACTAATCATCAATAATAAGAAAATAAGAAAAATAATGAGTTCTTATGGATCTTAAATCTTGATGTTTTTGGATTGAATCTTGATTAGAATCGCCTCTTTGCTCTAAAGTTTCTATTTTCTTCTCTTAATATGCTTCAACGTAGTTCTCTAGTCCTCCCAAATGACTCTCTCACCATATTTTTTTTCTCATTTTTATCATAAAATCCTAAAAATTATATCAAATATAGGTCAAACATAAGACTACGTAGGTCCTCATATTGCTTTATACTCCTCGAAACTTCCTTTTTGTAACATTCATTATCAACATGGCTTTTCAACACAATACAATGTTGATTATGTGTTATGTTTCAACCTATTGCATTTTATATTTAAGACTTCTAACTTTGAAAATGATTATGAAATTATGGAACACGGTACAATATTACATTATGCTAAGGAACATTATATCATGTCTAGGCTATATTCTTTATATAGCCAATTGTCAAAGAAGTAGAATGCACTAGTTTGCAATACAAGATTAAACTCAATTTTATATTGCTGTCATATTTTAAATATAATACCATGCTCAATTTGGGTTAATTTGAAATCTCTTTAAAACTTCTTTAAATTGACTCCAACTTACTCATATTAGCTCCTTTTTCATTGGAGGGAAAAAACAAGGTATGTAACAAAATCTAAATTAAATTAAGTGTTAAATCCCATATAAATTATTTAAAAATAAGCTAGATGCTTTACAAAACATACTTAAAATCTAGTCTAAATGCAAGAGTTTAAAAGAAGTAGAGTTTAAAGGCATAGTATTTTAATGGAATTGTTAAAGGTGTAGTACTTTAATGGAATTGTTCCAATCAATTTAGGCCACTAAAAGGCTTTTCTATAATATGATAATAATTGTTATTAGAAGAAAAAAAAACTATTGTATGAATTTTCTTACCTAAATATGATCTGATAGAGATTATATATTTTGCTAGTTCATACTTATGAGTATTTGATACTAAATTTAGATTCAAAATTATTACAATGTTCAAGTCATAATAAGAAGAGTTTAAAAGAAGTAGAGTTAAAAGGTATAGTACTTTATTGGAATTATTAAAGATAAGTTACTTTAATAGAATTGTTCCATTTAGCCCACTAAAAGGTTTTTTTTTCTATAATTTGATAATAGTTTTCATTAGAAGAAAAAAAATGATTGTATGAATTTTCTTACCTATACATGATACGATAAAGATTATATATATTTCTAGTTCATACTTATGAGTATTTGACAATATATTTAGATTTAACATTATTGCAATGTTCAAGGCATGATAAGAAATATATTTCTTAAGTAAAAGTAGTTGATCCAATTTATAGAAATAGTTTATATGTGTTGGATTAATAGAGACCTATGCTTAACGTAAGTGGCAAGAATACAAAGTTAAATGATTGAGATGATCCTTTCATGCTTTGTCGGTTAAATGAACGTATTAAGAATTATAGTGTTCTATTATATGTATCTTTTTATTATAAATCGTATAAAACTTGTGAAACTTGTTAAGTTGAAGAATAACCAAATCAAGCTTTGGTGAAATAATGATGATGGTATTGAATTATTAAATCTAATATATGTGATATTTTAGAATTGATAACAATTCATAGAAGGATTATACTTGTATTTCATTAGGTTACTAATGACTTTGTATGATATAGTGTTATGTATTAAATGAAATAATGGTTTAATATTTTGAAAATTTCAAATTATTTAAATCTAAATAAAAAAAGCATTGAAAGTGTTGAAGCATTTTGATAAGATCGATGTGGTAAGTTTTAAAATTTTAGTTATCTATAAGGAAAGTGATTCTCTAGTGAATAACTTCGCAACTAAATTTCATAAGAGTATGGATTTATGTAAAGATAAGAATGCAATATGAGATATTGTATGATAAAATATTTATTTCTTCTATAGTTATGCCCAGTACCATAACTTACCTTTGATAGTTTTCAAATCAATTAACAAGATTTCATATTATATATGGAATGGTATGACTTTATAAGATTCAAAATTAATGACTTTGGGATGTGATTCTTAGTTGAATCATGTATTATCCAATAAGTTTAAAACTAAATTAGATAATAAAAGGTTATGAGATTTCAAAAAAATCGGATATAACTTTGTAGACCCATTGAACAAATTGTTTGTTTTAATGTATACTTATAGGAGAATGGTTCTTAAGATAAGTAGTGGGAGTAAGATAAAATTTTTGAAAGTTTCAAATCTCATGACAATACATCCAATTAAAACTAGTGCCTTTGTGAATATATCTGATATATGCTGAAAAGGCTATGAGATGTTAAAACATTCACTTTAATAATGAATTCAAAGAGTTTATTTTTGTTAGCCCAAAAACTTTTCTTTTTAATTAAGCAGCATTAGCTTAAATTGAGTAAATTAGATTAACATTAATTAAGTTGAAATCAAT